>CAXIUP010000120.1:0-407500 GCA_964035015.1 Corallium rubrum
AGAGCTTGAATACCAGAAATTAGAGAAATTAAACAAAAATAAGGTATAGACCACTTGCACATGACGCCAAACTGGTTATCTGGAGAACAACTTCAAAGTTCCGATGTTCAACAGAGCAAATAATCAATGAAAATATATACTATAGTTTATAAACATTTTCCTCCACCAGGAGAATAAGTACAAGTGGTCTATAGTATAAACAGACTGTTTTGATGAATTAAAGGGCAAACTTTCATTCCGGCCAAAATAGATAACAGTCGTCAAGAAAATATGGAAAACATAAATACCACGTCCTAAAAGATTGGCGTATATATGTATAGGTTATATACCGAGAACGCGGGATATAAGTCATATATTGACCCGAGGGGCCGAAGGTCCCGAGGGTCAATATATGACTTATATCCCGCGTTCGAGGTATATTTAACAATTAGACAACGAGCCCGAGTTTTCTATGAGCGAATAGTCAACGAGGCGAAGCCGAGTTGACTATCGCTTATAGAAAACGAGGGCGAGTTGTCTAATTGTTTTAGTATAAATTTACGAACAAAAGTCAAACAAATCCTCGACCATAATATATTCTTTGAGGCTCGTTTAATACATTTTTCAACTGCCAAAAACAAACGTTCAACAGTCATTTCGGAGATCTCCTTGGCCCGTACAGTAACTGATGGAAAAGTAAAGTTTTCTTACATAATTTAGCATGGATTTTCATGTACAATATTGAAACAATATACATCGACTCATTTGATTTGTAAAAGTGACAAAAAGTTGAAAGAAACATTCAATTTAGCATATAGTTTACATCATGAAATTTCGTCAACAGCAAGCGTAATTTTGACATGTCTTTTAATTTGTTTGCAGTTATTTCGTTTTAAACGAACGCAGATAAACAATTTAACGACCTTACCATTAATAATTTCCATTCTAACTATTTTGTAGCCGTTTTTGTTTTCTGTAGAACGCATTGCTTCGCCTAAGTGTTCAATTTCTTCTTTCATTTGCCCACTTCGTTATAAGTTCGGCGCCATTGTTGCTTAACAGAACAACCGCTGGCTCTAACGATCATTGTTCGTGCTATACTACGCATTTTGTCATTGGTCAATTTTTTTACAAGAATGACTTTCATTGGTTTATCCCAGAGCTTTATATTTAACAATTAGACAACGAGCCCGAGTTTTCTATGAGCGAATAGTCAACGAGGCGAAGCCGAGTTGACTATCGCTTATAGAAAACGAGGGCGAGTTGTCTAATTGTTTTGGTATAAATTTACCAACAAAAGTTAAACAAATTCTCGACCATAACATATTCTTTGAGGCTCGTTTAATACATTTTTCAACTGCCAAAAACAAACGTTCAACAGTCATTTCGGACATCTCCTTGGCCCGTACAGTAACTGATGGAAAAGTAAAGTTTTCTTGCATAATTTAGCAGCGTGGATTTTCATGTACAATATTGAAACAATATATATCCACTCATTTGATTTGTAAAAGTGACAAAAAGTTGAAAGAAACATTCAATTTAGCATATAGTTTACGTCATGAAATTTCGTCAACAGCAAGCGTAGTTTTGACATGTCTTTTGTTTGCAGTTATTTCGTTTTAAACGAACACAGATAAACAATTTAACTTACCATTAATAATTTCCATTCTAACCATTTTGTAGCCGTTTTTGTTTTCTGTAGAACGCATTGCTTCGTCAAAGTGTTCAATTTCTTCTTTCATTTGCCCACTCCGTTATAAGTTCGGCGCCATTGTTGCTTAACAGAACAACCGCTGGCTCTAACGATCATTGTTTGTGCTATACTACGCATTTTGTCATTGGTCAATTTTTTTAAAAGAATGACTTTCATTGGTTTATCCCAGAGGTTTATATCACCAATTATAAACTCCTGCAATAGCCAATGAAATTCGAGGATTTGCATTATAAACTTGTAAATTTATACTAACACCAATTATAAACTCCTGCAATAGCCGATGAAATTCGAGGATTTGCATTATAAACTTGTAAATTTATACTAAAACCGACTTATATCACGATTGAGGAGGTTTTCGAACAAGGTTTCGTCAATTTCGAAGAGTTTCGATCAAGATTTTTCGAATTATATCCACAAGTTTTATCTATTTATTTATTTACGGGATATAAGTTGGTTATATCCCGCGCCACATCAAAGAAAACCGACTCAATCGTGATATAAATATATTTATATCACGATTGAGTCGGTTTTCTTTGATGTACCGCGGTGTATAGATAGATGGTTTATTGAAAAGACTTTGCAGCCAATAGGCTGAATTACGTCATATCTTACACTTTAAAATATATACAATGTTATAATAATAATAGTAAACAATTGTAAAACAGTTGTAACAAGTGTTAAAATCTAGACCTTGGTTGCATTAGATATTATAAAACTATTTTTAAATCTATTAGTGCGAAAATTTAAACTAAAGGTGCGATTCTTCCTTAACACTCTGGCATTGTTCCTTGGCGGCAAAAGACTTCGTAGTTTATGTTTTTCATTTGACATAATGTCCCGAAATAGCTTACTTGTCAAGTGTTGGCGTGCATAAATAATTGGATAAAACTTGTCGACAAAACTCGAAAAATCTTGATCGAAAGTCGTCGAAATTGACGAAACCTTGTTCGAAAACCTCATCAATTTTGATATAAGTCGGTTATATACCTCGAACTTGGATATAACTCATATATTGACCCTCGGGACCTTCGGCCCCTCGGGTCAATATATATGACTTATATCCCGCGTTCTCGGTATACAACCTATACTATATATATATATATATATATATATATATATATATATATATATATATATATATATATCGTTGGCAAGAGATTCACCAGGCGGAAAACGTAATGCTATTATGAATATAAGTGCCCAGCACAAAACACGAATAAAAGCCATGAATACAAGGATATGAAAACATAATATTTAATCTAACGTTTCGTTGTTTATGCTACAACATCTTCAGAGATAATAATTATAAGATATTAATCCCCGAGCCCGGGTGAGGGTGCTAATCTCGACATGCATGGAGTACACGCGAAATTACACGCAAGTGGGAAAGAAAGCCTGAGAGATGTTTATATATATGTTATCAAATCCGCAACTTGCGCAATTCGAATAGCAGGGTACTGGTAACTAACCTGTTAAATTATTCAAATTATTTAAATGACGTAAATTTAAATAATTTGAATTAAATGCAAATTATAATGTATAAGTTTGATTGCATTACGAAATAGTTTTTCGACGAAAGAAATCTTTGCCAGAAAAAATGGTTTCAGTTAAAATGTATATTAATATTACTATGGAAAAAGACCAAAGAAAGAAGGCTAACAAGAGATGTGGCAGCGAGAAAAAGACAACAATAAATACGACTTAAACCACTGGAAAAAGCCTAAAAATTAATACGATAAAGACCGAAAACGATGCCGACCGAAATGTAACTGAAACTAAGAAGGATGTGTCCTGAAACTGTTCAAAGCCGGTAAAGAATTTAGCTCCGGTGTATTCTACATAACTCGAAAGGGAACGATGAAGAAATTTTGAAACAAACTGCTTTTTAGATCATGAAGAGAACTCAATGATGCCTTGTCATATTTATGTGTCAACAACGAAAAAAGTAAAAAACCGCGAACGAGAAAAACAATCCGAAAAGACTAGACTGAATTGGCAGTGTTTGTGGTCATAAAATCAGATGAAAGTTTAACGGTAGGAGATTCGTATTTAACAGTTTAGCTGCGTTAAAACGGAAGAAATCTTGAAAATTAATAAAAATAATATATTGTCTAGAATCGTCTTTCAACGCTAGGACGTTGACCAACATCGTCCCCAGTGCATTTTGCCTCCACGCTGCGAGTTCGGCGAAAATGGCCCTGGCATCGGCTGGTCACGTGACACCTAGAATTTTGGGGTGTTTTGGCAAGAAAATTTATGCGGTCTTTGTGTTTCGTTTTTGTATAATACGTATACATGAATAATAAATAATAAATATTTAACGCTCTGCCGAATCACTCATGTGAACCTTTATCATAAATGCAACTGGCTAGCATTATTCATCACGATACTCCCCACGATTATCCAGGATACATTTAAATGTCGGGAAGAAACATATATCTAATGTTGTTCTTGACTTTAACCAAAGCCATCGTTACAATTCTTTGGATGAACTTCGCAGAGTGGATTAATTGCAATTCATCTTTTAATGAATAAATTACACTGTATCTGAATTAATTAAGTTTTTAAACCGGCCAATCCGATTATAGAATCGACCAGCCGATGCCAGGGCCATTTTCGCCGACCTCCCAACGTGGAGGCAAAATGCCCTGGGGAAGAGGTTGGACGTTGACATTGTGTGATTTGTGTCTTTTCTTGGCCACTGTTTATGTATATTTTTTAAAGAAAATTTGTCATTTAGTTCATCTCGTTTTTGTTGTTTTTTTAATATTGACATTGCACGTTCTTTCGGTGTGTCAATACACGACTACAGATGAACCTTGCTAACTAATTTTCTTGATGTTTTCTGATCTGCGTTCATTAATATAACAAAAAACAGAAATTAGGGGAGGGGGAGGGGGTGGTTAAAAATGCATATAAAGCGAGCGAGGGGTTGTTGCGTTCATGTATTTCTAGTTTACAGGATATATATTGTTACATGATAGCTATTATCATGTATATTTTACTACATTTTATATAATACATTAATACATTTTACCTTATATATCATAGTTTAGTTATATATACTTTAAGTTAGTTAAGGAATTTACCTATGGGAAATTGTTTTACGCATGGGAAGTTCTTTTAGTTTAGTCATGCATGAGCAAGCAAATATTTTAGTTTATTACGTTACCACAAGTGCGTAACGGACGGGAACGGTCACCGCAAGCAAGATTCAGGACTGTAAAAATCTTCCCAAGAAGTGACACTGCAAGTTAAAAAGTTCCTCTCTGAACAGTATATAAGGAAGAGCACAACTCTTTAATAGCAGGAGGCCTCAGCGCCTTGCTTGAATATCACTTTTGGGAAAGTTATTATTGTTAAAGAAGAATTGTCACCAGTTATACAAGTATATATACGGAAGAGTTATTGAAGTTAAAAAGCGAAGTTACGAGAAGAAGACGAAAACGAAAGAGTTGCGCTCAGTCAGACAGACAAGAGATAAGTTGAACTGATATAGTTATAATTATATAATAATTTGATATAGTATTATAAAGACGCTACTTATAGCAAGTTAAAGAAATAAATAGTTATATAAACGTAACTGACTCACACTGATTTTTGTTGCGAGAGAAATTGAACCAAAACGCGGGAAATATTAATTTTAAGGACCACGCTTGTAACAATATATATATATATATATATATATATATATATTATATATAATAAACGCAATTCTAATTACATACATATAGACAAATCAAAATAAAGAACTAAAAATACCTATTACAAGCTAATTATTATAGGTTTACGTTAGTAGGTGAGGTAACACTGAATTGGCGTTGAGATGAGGTTTTACCATTTTAGTTCGTTAATTAAAAGTTTCCCTTACTGGTAAAAAACTCGCTAGTCCACCCCGTGGTTATATTCTTTCCCATTATCATGAGACAGGACATCCTATTTCTTTTAGTGATTTTAGTAAAAAAATTTCCAGCTCTTGAATCTGAGCTTCTTTTACGCGAAAGTCATTTAATTAACAAAAACCTCATCTCACCGCCAATATTTGATCAGCACCTCTCTACTTATTTTAACTTTCTTTCACCTTCTGTCACCTTCATTGTCATCTCACCTCTTCAAACCTCCTCACCTATAATTATTAACTTGTGATATTATAAATCATATATTGGGCATTTCACTCGATTACATAGCATGTTCTAAGGATTTAGAGTGAAGGAAAATTCGAGTGTAGAATATATACCTTTTAAGGCCAAACCGGAACCAGTTGCGGAAAATGCAACTACACAGGCCTTCCGGCAGGAATTGAACCCACGACCTTGCGAGTCTAGTGCAATAATATGTATGTAATTAGAATTCCGTTTATTGTATCTGCGCAAAGCGCAGATATATTGCTGTCGTGTTGTTAGTTGTTAGGTTTGTTAACACATAGCCAATCAACGATCAGACCGCTACAACATGCATGCATGCGTTGAAAAGATGTTCACAACTTCCGAAATGCTTCCGACTGCCAGGATCGAAGCTGAGATGTCAGTTTGGTAGATGGAAACGAGTATTAGTATTTGTCTGATCTCGTGGTCAAGAGTTCAAGAACTCGTGCCTGGTTGGTGATCGGGGACTGATCTTGTTGTAAAATACACGAAGAAGAAGAACTCTTTATAACTTGAATTGCAGTGAATTTGCATATGAATTGCAGTGAATTTGAAAGTGTGATCTACAACAGCGAGTATGGAGTCATCAGCATAAGGACAAAAGGTTTTCAAAGCCTCGTTAATAAATTTACCAAATCGAGCCAAGTCAGCTAATATATTTTTGAGCAGATGATAGAGCTTTAAAGAAAGGATAACCTTCTTCGTAGGGCAAATCAACCTCTTCGGAGGACTATTAAACCTTTATCCAAGGCATTAACTTTGTTCAAAATTTATATTATTATATTTTATTGAAGTTACAGTTGGCTACAAAATTTACTGACCAAATATGTAGTTTTATATAAACATTTCATAATAGCTACTTCATTTATAACGATAGTCATTTAGCACTATCAAAGTAATTACTATTTACTAAATAGTGCCTAAACTTGTAGTATTTTATAATAGTTATTTTATAATGGTTTATAATGATAGTTATTTAGCACTATCAAATTTACTGTTGACTAAAAGATTTACTATCCAAATTTGTAGTTTTACATAGTTGTAACTTTTATAATAATGCATTTATAATAATGCATTTATAAATAAAGCAATTTATAAATTAAGCAATCAAAAATATTTCCTGAGATCACAAATGTTTCCTTGTTTTATTTTGCTGCTTCATTGATACTTTCTCAACCAATGAGATGCCAATAGACAATAATTTCACAATTGTAATTTGTAAAATCAAAATAGATGTCTGCACTGCAACACAGGCTGGGAGAACAATATTTCTTCAAATCCCTCAAGATCAAAAGGCTAAAAGCGCAGATACATGTACGCCTAAGCGTACCTATTTTTATATATCCTGTAATACCATGATCGGCTCGGATTCTTTTGTTTTCCGAGGGAATGTTAAACCTCTTATTTTCCTC
The DNA here is from genome assembly GCA_964035015.1 of Corallium rubrum. Classification (NCBI taxonomy): domain Eukaryota; kingdom Metazoa; phylum Cnidaria; class Anthozoa; order Scleralcyonacea; family Coralliidae; genus Corallium; species Corallium rubrum. The sequence continues at coordinate 7,251 of CAXIUP010000120.1, forward strand.
ATTGCTCATCTAAGAGGGAAATTTTCCCTTTGTCTTCTAATTTTCCCGTCCATGTTGATCAGAGGGAAAATTAGAAAACAAAGAAATCCTTTGTCTTCTTCTAAATTTCCCACTTGCATATATTTTCCCTCATCAACATGCACCGTGTAAATTTCCTGTCGGTAAGATTCTCAACGTTTTCCTCGGCGATCATAATATTACAAACTAATACCATGACTTTTCGGGAAATTAGCGATTAAATATCTCTTTGCCTCGGGAAGATTTGTAAAAGTGCGAAGGCCTTCCCTCGGCTGCGGGAAATGTAATCGCTAATTTCCCTCGATCAAGTCATGTTATTACTTGATAATAAATTAATATCTTGTAATCATTATCTCTGAAGATGTTGTAGCAGAAACAACGAAACGTTAGATTAAATATTATGTTTTTATATCCTTGTGTTGATGGCTTTTATTATATAAAATAGAGTGTTTTATGTAATAGTTCAAATATACGCGAGACGGAGGACTTTACCGGGATTTCAAAGTCCGAGTAATCCTGGTAAAGTCCGACGTCGAGTATTTGAACTGACTTCTCAAACTCAAAACTCCGAAGATACCTCTGAAACGCAATATAATTTGCTTTATTTCAAAGTATTAGTACTCTTCCTTCGATTTCAAAGTACTAGTACTTTTCCTACGATTTCAAAGCACTGATTAAACATTAATTACTCGGGCTACTGTGGTAGCCGAGTCTAGGTTTCGCGATTTTTGTTTTCCTGGGGTTGCGATATTGCCCCAACAGGCTTTGCGAGACTATATATGCATGACATGCATGTGACCCAGAGCATGTGACCCACTGCCTTCTTTCTTTTCGATCGAGTGGTTGTTCGAAGTCGGTGGTGTTTTTGTCAGCTGCTTGCTTGGAAGTGTTTAAAGTCAGTTATGTGGCTGGGAAGTATCTTATTCTTGAATACGCTCACAATGCTTACAATCGCACACGCCGATCGTGGTAGACCTACTCTAATAAAAGATGCCGAGCGATTTCGAAACGGGTTGGTTCGCGATCTCGATATAAACCGTATACTGAAAATGTTTATTCGATCAAACTTATACGAAAACTCTCGATCAATGTTATACAAAAACTCTCGTTTACATGTGTTATTAAATTGCACTGAAAAATGTTGCTCAAATGCTGTAAATCAAAGAACAAAGAACGTTATTGCCAACTTGCAAGTGAAAGGTAAACATGCTGTGTTGACATCTTCATCGAAGCAAACATTACCAGAAGGCCTTAAATATTTAATTGTGTCTTTGAATTCTCTATGGAAATACGTTCAACGTATTGAGGTAACTTACTGCATTATTTGTGATCTGCTTTATTTTTGCTTGTATTGTTTATTATTGTACTGATGTCTTGCAAATAAAAGTCGATGTTATTCAACAGTGTATAGTTTCATGAAGTGTATATTCATTATCGATCGTCTATGCACAGCCAAATAAATGAGAAAGCACGTTGCCATCAGATAACCCTGTTTCACTTGAAATCTTACCTGTACGTAGTTCGTATTAATCTTCTTTGTTATGTTGTTTTGCTATCTTCTTTGGTAACTTGAGTAATGCTGTCCGTTGTCTATTGTGAACTAAACAGCCTATAAGTAGCCCGAGTTTACGCCTAGCGGGCGTCTTGTTTCTTTTGTTTTTTGGTTCATGAATTGTTAATGAGTTTAAGAATGATGTTTCCACCCTAATAAAAACGATCATCTCACATGTGTGATACCCGAGCCGGGCGACGGGCCGAAGGCCCGGAGCCCGGTGAGGGTGCTAATCTCGACACGCGTGGAGTTCATTTTACACGCGTGTAGAAAAAGCAAGGCCAGACGAAAATCTGGAAGCTGTTTATATATATATATATATACGTCGTAGGGTGTCGTGCGGTAAGAATTGTTGGCTATTGCATGGTGACTGACAATGAAGCACCACAAAATTTTAAACTAAATCTATGGCTATATTTTGCGAAACGAAAGAAACGAAATGGAGCCCGCTCTACTAAAACAACAAACGGCGGTTTAATATATCTTGAAGAGAAACCAGAAAACCTGAAGATACTAAAGACACTAAACGCTTTATGGTAAACAAAAAGTCGATCTGAATTGGCAGTGGTTGTGGTAACTTAGGTAGGGGATTTGTATATTTATTTTGCTGATTGGAATAATTGGATTCATTGTATTAAGTTCCAAGACCGGCAATACGTTTAAATAAAAGCCCTTTTATAGTCACTCGTCCGTTAAAGTTAATCTAGCATCTATTATATAAAGTTTAATACATTGTGTTGTTTTCATGTTTTCGCTTAAACCTAAATGATATACAGCTCCACTTATATTCGTGCTTACCTTTTTAAAAACTTGTGAAAGTTATCTGGACGTGGTGTTTTTCATTGACTGTGTATATGCACTTATTATTTATAATACTCATGGGCCAACTACCGATTTTCTAGGCAGTATTTCCAAATTTTCGCCACAAACGTTGTCTGTTTAATATTTCTTTCTGGAATCCGATTCTACTGAATTGTTTTTATCTTAGACTTTATACTATAAATGTAGTTTTGGAGCTGTTGACTTTTAATTCTGCCTTTGCAAAACATGTATGCAGAACAGCAGAGGGAAGCCATTCAAAGACTTGCTAAAAATAATTCCCTTGGAAACCTATAAACAATGAATATATGTTTTACAGCTATAGTTCAATTAATGAAACCTTCGTTTTGCTTTCATATGTTCAATTTCCAAATCAGAAATCTGAAAGTACACAGTTAGTCACCCTATAAATGCATATCAGGAGGGCTTTAATATTTTAATCAGGGGGTGTGTGTTTCAAAAATATATACATATAAAATTTGAAGATGATCTGTGTGTCATTACAACAAAAACAGAAATTAGGGGGGGGGGGAGGGGGGTTAAAAAATGCATATAAAGCAGGCGAGGGGTTGTTGCATTCATGTATTTCTAGTTATTTATGATAATCTCATGTGCCAATTATCACAGGACGCATTAGACTGCACTATTTTTGTGGGGATATATCGCCAAGATATATCACGAGTGAGCAAAGCGAACTCGTGAGATATCCTGGTCAACACGAGAAATAAATTTCATATTTCCGCACCGTATCATGTATTATTATTCTATATTAATTTATTCGTGTTATGTGTCTCCGCACAGACCGCATTTATATTTATAATATATATGTATATACATATGTATATATATATATATATATATATATATATATATATATATATATATATATATATATAATATATAATATATATATATATATATATATATATATATATATATATATATATATATATATATATATATATATATATATATATATATATATATATATATATATATATATTTGTGAAATTCATTACTAATTCATGAGTTTTGCAGCCAATCCAATTTCAGAAATTACGTCACATGTATACCCCTGTAAACCCATACAAACTAAAACCAATGATGCTACTTAGTTGCAACCACTAGTGGATGTATACTCTTCTGATACAACCACTAGTGCTTGTAACAAATTAGCATCTCAATATCCCAAAGGGATTTTTACTATTTATTCATTTCACAAGTTGTTTATTCGGCGAGTGATTGTATATTCAATACAACAAGGACGCGAGTGTTGTAAACATTATATATATATATATATATATATATATATATATATATATATATATATATATATATATATATTAAAAATTCACAAGTTTCTATTACAAATCCTTGAATTTTATTGGCTATCGCAGGAGTTACTATCCGCTGTTCAGTATAATTTCTTAGTGGAAAAGAGGCTTTCCAGCTTTCTGATTTGTCCACTCAGCGGTTAATCTGAGGCAACAATCACCGCTTAGCGCGGTGACTATTGCATCACAAGAAATTGTTCTTCAAAAGTAGTTTTGGAAAAGAGACTGGTACTTGTTCAAGACTGCATTGACTTTACTCGTTTCAGTCTCGATCTGGTTTTTTTTTCACAATGAGATCTGTAGTTTTTTGAACAAACAAAAGAGCATAATACTGAACACATTTACTGAACAGATGTTGTACATATCAAATACCTTAAAAACAAAACTTTGTAAAGGTAAGGTAGATTTTCTATAATTCTTCGCACTTTTTATAGTAGGTTTTAGTTATGTTTTCGTCGTAACGATGTTTTCGGAAACTTCGTCATGAATTAAGGACATATTGAACATGAATTAAATGCAAAAAGTCCGTAGAACAGAAGTCAAAACACCGGAATAAAAGCAGGGGCGTAGGACGCAGGTGGGCCGGGGGGGGCGGCCAATATTTTATAAAGGGGGACCGGAATAGCTTTCGCCCCCCCCCCCCCCCCAAAAAAAAAATAAATAATTGAATTTAAAAAAATTGCATTATAAGTGCGACTTCGATTGCGCTGATCGGCCAATTAATAATAATAATCCATCCTGACTCGCGGATAGCATAGACTCACAAATTATAATGAAAGAATTAATGAAAGGGCCTAACGAAAGAGGTAGAGGAGACTCTGAAAATGCCATTTCCGACGATCCAAAGACTCCAAATTTTCAAAATTTTACGGGTCCGCGCCAACCATGGCGGCGCCTGGTGAGAGTCGGCCCCCCAAGTATATCAAGCTTCCTACGCCCCTGAATAAAAGTCTTTTTAGCGTATATTTGAATGTATGTACAAATTCACTTCCAAAGTAGGTTGTTGTTTACTCTCTTTTTGAAATTATTTACTGGCAAAGACTGTGGCCATGGCTTGCTAACATCGTCTGTGAATAAACAGAATCACCACTGTTAAAATGAAAGCAGTTGTTTAAAAGTTTCTTGTTTCAACGTTATTGGTTTTTTATCGACAGCTGAAATTGTACTAAAAAATTAGTCACCTCAATCTCGGTAACTATCGGCGTATTTACCTCTTACATCCATATGAGGTGGTAACGTGACGTTACATATACGGGCACGTTACGTATACGGGCACGTTACATATACGGGCATGTTACATATACGGGCATGTTACATATACGGGCACGTTACATATACGGGCACCAGGGGGGTGGTAACCTAATGTTACATATACGGGCACAAGGGGGGTGGTAACCTAATGTTACATATACGGGCACCAGGGGGTGGTAACATCTTACATACACGGGCACCAGGGGGGTTAGTGTCCTAATGTTACATATATCTCCTGATGCCCGTATATGTAACATTAGGACACCACTCTCCTAGTGCCCGTATATGTAACATTAGGTTACCCCCCTGGTGTAACATTAGGTTACCTTCCCCCTGGTGCCCGTATATGTAACACTAGGACACCACCCTCCTGGTGCCCGTATATGTAACATTAGGACACCACTCTCCTAGTGCCCGTATATGTAACATTAGGTTACCCCCCTGGTGCAACATTAGGTTACCTCCCCCCTGGTGCCCGTATATGTAACACTAGGACACCACCCTCCTGATGCCCGTATATGTAACATTAGGACGCCACCCTCCTGGTGCCCGTATATGTAACATTAGGTTACCACCCCCTTGGTGCCTGGAAATGTAACATTAGGACACCACCCTTCTAACTGCCCGTATATGTAACATGCCCGCAACCTCGTCCCCAGGGCATTTTGCCTCCACGTTGGGAGTCGGCGAAAATGGCCCTGGCATCGGCTGGTCACGTGACACCCAGAATTTTGGGGTGTTTTAACAAGAAAATTTATGCGGTCTTTGTGTTTCGTTTTTGTATAATACGTATACATGAATAATAAATAAGAAATATTTAACGCTCTGCCGAATCACTCATGTGAACCTTTATCATAAATGCAACTGGCTAGCATTATTCATCATGATACTCCCCACGATTATCCAGGATACATTTAAATGTCGGGAAGAAACATATATCTAATGTTGTTCTTGACTTTAACCAAAGCTATCGTTACAATTCTTTGGATGAACTTCGCAGAGTGGATTTATTGCAATTCATATTTTGATGAATAAATTACACTGTATCTGAATTAATCAAGTTTTTAAACCGGCCAATCCGATTATAGAATCGACCAGCCGATGCCAGGGCCATTTTCGCCGACCTCCCAACGTGGAGGCAAAATGCCCTGGGGACGAGGTTGACATGCCCGTATATGTAACGTGCCCGTATATGTAACGTCACGTTACCCCCCCCCCCCCCTGCTCCTTACTGAGTCACCTAGACTTCGGTGACTAATTGATAACTAGAAACCTCTGGCGATAATTCAATGAAAAGCCTTCTTTTAACGGAATTGACCAATCACAAAATGCGTAGTATGTCATGAGCAATGATCATTAGAGCCAGCGGTTGTTCTGCTAAGCGACAATGGCGCCAAAATTATAAATGGAGTTGGGCATGACACAGAAGAAATTGAACATTTACGCGAAGCAATAAGCTCTACAGAAAACAAAAACGGCTACGTGGTGGTTGGAATGGAAATTATTAATAGCAAGATCGTTATAAATTATTTATCTGTGTTCGTTTAAAACGAAATATCTGCAAACAAAACACATTTCAAAACTACGTTTGCCATTGATAAGATTTCGTAATGTAAACTACATTTTAAAATGAATGTTTCTTTGAACTTTTTGTCACTTTTACAAATCAAATGAGAGAAAATATATTGTTTCAATATTGTACATGAAAACCCACGGTAAATTATGCAAGAAAACTTTTTTTTTCGATCAATTACGGTGTGGGACAAGGAAATGTCCAAAATGATAATGTTGAACATTTGTTGTTGGCAGTTGAAAAATGTATTAAACAAGCCTCAACGAATACGTTATGGTCGAGAATTTATTTAAGTTTTGTTAGTACACTTATACTAAACAATTAGACAATTCGACCTCGTTTTCTATGAGCAATAATCAACTCTACTTTGCCTCGTTGACTATTCGCTCATAGAAAACCCGGGCTCGTTGTCTAGTTGTCTAATATATATATATATATATATATATATATATATATATATATATATATTTGTGAAATTCATTACTAATTCATGAGTTTTGCAGCCAATCCAATTTCAGAAATTACGCCACATGTATACCCCTGTAAACCCCATACAAACTAAAACCAGTGATGCTAATTAGTTACAACCACTAGTGGATGTATACTCTTCTGATACAACCACTAGTGCTTATAACTAATAAGCATCCCAATGTCCCAAAGGGATTTTTACTGTTCATTCATTTCACAAGTTGTTTACAACACTCGCGTCCTTGTGGTATTGAATATACAATCACTCGCCTTCGGCTCGTGATTGTATATTCAATACAACACGGCCGCTCGTGTTGTAAAGATTACATATATATATATATATATATATATATATATATATATATATATATATATATGTATATAGATTTTCGCTTACCTCAGCCTGTAGCAGACTTTTGAGGTAAGCGAAAATCTATATTTACTCTAACTATATGTTATCGAGCACTCTTTGCGTTTCGTAGACCAAAAACCCACACGTATATATGTATATATATATATATATATATATATATATGTAATCTTTACAACACGAGCGGCCGTGTTCGGCTCGTGATTGTATATTCAATACAACAAGGACGCGAGTGTTGTAAACAACTTGTGAAATGAATGAATAGTAAAAATCCCTTTGGGATATTGAGATGCTAATTAGTTACAAGCACTAGTGGTTGTATCAGAAGAGTTTTCATCCACTAGTGGTTGTAACTAATTAGCATCATTGGTTTTAGTTTGTATGGGGTTTACAGGGGTAACATGTGACGTAATTTCTGAAATTGAATTGGCTGCAAAACTCATGAATTAGTAATGAATTTCACAAATATATATATATATATATATATATATATATATATATATATATATATATATCCCATACAAACCACTAGTGCTTGTAACTAATTAGCATCTCAATATGATTATCCCAAAGGGATTTTTACTATTTATTCATTTCACAAGTTGTTTACAACACTCGCGTCCTTGTTGTATTGAATATACAATCACTCGCCTTCGGCTCGTGATTGTATACTCAATACAACACGGCCGCTCGTGTTGTAAACATTACATATATATATATATATATATATATATATATATATATATATATATATACGTGTGGGTTTTGGTCTACGAAACGCAAAGAGTGCTCGATAACATATAGTTAGAGCAAATATATATATTTTTGCTTACCTCAAAAGTCTGCTACAGGCTGTTTCATCTAAAAAAGAATCTTCAGGCAGATGACAATTTTCGAAAACAGGGGGTGCTTATATCCTTCTTGTCGGAACGTGGAAGTGTGGGGGCGAAACAATACATGCATTCATGGCTTTGTTGCGCTGTTTGCGCGGAATTTGTTTCGATGACGACATTGACTGATAATTTCTGCTCTTTTGTTGAGTAAACAATTCTTGTTTTTATCTTTCAAAATATAAAATTTTTCTTCTAAACATAAATTACATCGTTTTGAACCTCCCGTGTACGAAATAGAATGTTTTAAAATTTGCCAATTAATACTAAAATCCTTATTGTTTTCTTTCAATGCCCAAATATATTTCGAAAGTTCGGTGTCGTTTGCATGCTTTTTATGCTGAAAAGATTTAGTGTGGTTGGCCAATCGCTCTTTGAATGTGGTTGAAGTCATGCCAATGTAATTCTTGATCGTGTTTGTGTTGTTTACTGTGACTGTTGCTTTGTATACTATGTCCCTAGTCATGCATTGTTTTCTAAGTGGACAATTCGTGTTTTTCTTACAATTGCAACTGCTAGTGTCCTTATCCTGTGGCATGTTGTTCCTAGATATGTGTGCATTGTGTTTAGTGATTATTGACTTAACATTGTTCATGCAGCTGTAACTTACTTTGACTGTGTTTCTGTTAAAAATCTTATGGAGCTTGTGGTGTGGTGGGAAGTGCTTGTCAATTAGGTTTAGGAAATTACGTCCTATGTTTGTGCTTACACTCTTGCTAAAAGGTGGGTTGAACCAAGTGATGTTGCGTTGCCTATTCCTGCGTGGTTGCTGTGCTGTGTGTTGAGTGTAGCTAAAATCATGATCAAAGTTGCTGTGCCTAAGTGCGTTCTGATATATGGGTGCAGATTCCTGAAAAACTTGTTCATCTGATGAGAGAATGGTTGGAGTGCTTATTTATGTAAAGCGGATCGTCATTGGGCTTCCTATAGGGCCTATAATTTCCATTGTTAAGGTCGAAAGTTACATCTAAAAAGTTTACTATGCGTAAATTTGATTCGGCGGTAATTTTTAGGTCAAACTGCTCGAACATTTTGTGGAGTTCTTTCCTTGTTTTGTCTGCTAAACGTGCTGATTTACTTTTTATAATAGCTAAACCGTCATCTCTATATAGGCCAATGCTTTCTTTGCCAAATTTCTTACTTAGGTGATTTAAAATGAAAAGGCCTACTAACTCACAAACTTCCGCGCCGTCGAAACAACCCATGGTAACGTCAAACAAACTATTGCTATCTTTTTTTATCCATGAAATTCCGGTATTGAAAAGGAGAGATTTTCTAGCATGTTTTATTATTGAAATATTGTTTTCAGTTATAGTAGCCAAATTCGAAGCCCAAGATAATGCTTGGTCCAATAGTTTTTCAGAAATAGACGGATGGAAATCGACAATGTCAAACGAAATAAAACTATGTCTGTCCTTAGCATGTTCTAGGGATTTATGTTGAAGGAAAATTCGAGTGTAGAATACATACGTTATAAGTCCAAGCCGGGACCAGTTGCGAAAAATGGAACTACACAGGCCTGTTCCGGCAGGAATTGAACCCACGACCTTGCGATTCTAGTACAATGCTCTGCATGACCACTGAGCCACGGAGACCGTTGCCGAGAACTTGATCGCGAGTTCTGTATATATTAAAGTGGCAATGCCAGGAGAGAATTGGGTTTATTAGAATTGGGTTTATTAGAAGTAATATTGGGCATTTCACTCGATTACATATGTTCTAGGGATTTATGTTGAAGGAAAATTCGAGTGTGGAATATATACATTATAAGACCAAACCGGGACCAGTTGCGAAAAATGCAACTACACAGGTCTTTCGGCAGGAATTGAACCCGCGACCTTGCGATTCTAGTGCAATGCTCTGACTACTGAGCCACGGAGGCCGTTGCCGCGAGCTTGATCGCGAGTTCTGTATATATTAAGGTGGTAATGCCAGGAGAGAATTCGGTTTATTAGAAGTAATATTGGGCATTTCATTGGATTACATAGCATGTTCTAGGGATTTATGTTGAAGGAAAATTCGAGTGTAGAATATATACATTATAAGACCAAACCGGGACCAGTTGCGAAAAATGCAACTACACAGGCCTTCCGGTAGGAATTGAACCCACGACCTTGCGATTCTTTGGTGCAATGCTCTGACCACTGAGCCACGGTCGTGGGTTCAATTCCTGCCGGAAGACCTGTGTAGTTGCATTTTTCGCAACTGGTCCTGGTTTGGTCTTATAATGTATATTTTCCGAATTTTCCTTCAACATAAATCCCTAGAACATGCTATGTAATCGAGTGAAATGCCCAATATTACTTCTAATAAACCCAATTCTATCCCACTGGCAATACCACCTTAATATATACAGAACTCGCGATCAAGCTCTCGGCAACGGCCTCCGTGTCATGCAGAGCATTGCACTAGAATCGCAAGGTCGTGTGTTCAATTCCTGCCGGTAGGCCTGTATATAGTTGCATTTTTCGCAACTGGTCCCGGTTTGGTCTTATAATGTATATATTCTACACTCGAATTTTCCTTCAACATAAATCCCTATAATAATAATAATAATAATAATAATAATAATAATAATAATAATAATAATAATAATAGTACAATTTATATTGCGCTATTTCGTATAGTCCAAAGCGCTTCACATTCTAGAAAGTAACTTAATAACTATAAAATAAAAATTAATAATAAAATCAACTAAAGTTCATCCAAAGGTTCAACTAAAAGTTCAACAAAAGGTCATCTAAAAGCTTGCTTAAAAATAAATGTTTTCACATTAGTCTTAAAATGTGAGAGTGAGGCTGACTGTCTTATATCCACAGGAAGCAAGTTCCAAAAAATAGGAGCTGTGATTTTAAACGCACGGCTTCCATACGTTTTTAATCGATGGCGTGGTACTTTTAGGAAGTTCTTATTCGAAGAACATAAAGTCCTCACAGGTACGTATGTATCCAAAAGGTCAGAAATGTATCGAGGAGCCATGCCGTTCAGAGCTTTGAAAGTCAGCAAAAGTATTTTATAGGAGATCCGTTCTTTTACGTGTAGCCAGTGAAGTTGCTTCAGAATAGGAGTTATCGAATCAGATTTTCGTGTACGTGTGACCAGGCGCGCTGCAGCATTTTGCACCCTCTGTAGTTTGTCTATCAGATAGATAGGAAGTCCAGTAAGCAGTGAATTGCAGTTATCAAGTTTAGAGGATATAAAAGCATGTACCAGTGTCTCAGTATGCTATGTAATCGAGTGAAATGCGCAATATTACTTTATATATATATATATATATATATATATATATATATATCGTTGTCTAGTTGTCTAATATATATATATATATATATATATATATATATATATATATATATATATATATATATATATAGTCTATGGAAGGGTGTTCAAGTACAAGTTGCGCAGTAAAAATTCGTGGGGGACTGATAACAATATGAAGCAATATATATATATATATATATATATATATATATTCAAATCACTAAAATTCCCCCCCCCCCCCCCCCCCCCCCCCTCCATTTTGCTTTTTCTACACGCGCGTAAAATGGACTCCACGCGTGTCGACTTAGCCCGAGCTCTGGGCCTTCGGCTCTACACTGACCCAGTGAACTTTATATATACTTGGAAGGCTGATTCCCAATCAAAAAGTGAGGCAAAACATGGCGGCAATGGGGAATTTTTGGACGTCAGTTCTAGACCCGTACGCTGTCAGTCTCAGTCTTTTCTTCGCGACCGAACCACTCATTTACTTTACGGCCGGGAACTGCGTTTGTTGACCGTTCAAATGGATATCACTATAAAATGCATGAAATATATACCAAGACCCGTAGAATTTCGACATAAATGTTCTTACTCGAGTTTCAACTATATTTCGACGAGATGTTTACTCCTGGTTAAATATTAACTCTTTATACTAAAAATAAGGAAAGGCTGGTTGCTTTCAATAAAGAATATTTAGAGGACCTTCATTTAAACTCCGTAAAACACACAAAAACCGCTCGATCTCGCGAAAATTGCCGTAGACGTTGTATATTCGTGAGGAACTCGGGTTTGGATTCTTTGCTCTTCCATCTATGCAGCTCGGCTGAAACGTAACGTTTGTATACAAACCGGCTTTGGCTTCACAAAAGCTCTCACGGCACCGTATGCGTGATACGAATGGCCGGTGTCACCTCAGCTTGTAGGAACGTTTCTCGAGCTGCGAAGATGAACGTCTGGGTCCAAAGAGCAATGAACTGAAAGCCAAGTTCTTGACAAATGCACTGATGACAATTTTAGCCAGATCGAGTGGTTCTTGTGGATTTTACGGAGCTTCAAGTGAGGTCGTCTGAAATATTTTTAAAATCTAAGATTTTCTGAAACTAAATTTATTTCGAATTTCTGTACCATAGTCCCAGAGGATTTCTCTTGTAAGTACAGAAAGTAAACATAAAGGAACACAACACTGCTCGCATGGTTGGGCTTCTGTGGTTCGGCCGCGAGAAAAAAAACTAAGACTGACATCCAAGTCAAGATGACCGTGTAGGAGCATAGAACTGACGTCCAAAAATTCCCCATTGCCGCCATGTTTTGCCTCACTTTTTAGTCCTAGAATTGAATGTAGTCAGATTTCCAGGTATATATAGAGTTCACTGCACTGAGACGGCCTCGGGGATTATGAAATGTGGTAATAAACGGTTCTTTGTTTGTGCCGTTTGTTATCTGATTTCTTATAATTAATCAATTCGACCAAGTTTATCGGGTTTCAAAACTCATGCACATGACCAAATATTTTCTTCATTACAAATTATTAATGAGTTGATATATATAATTGCGTATATAACCGCGTATATAATTGCTTCGTTATTAATTTTAAAACCTCAAGGCGCTATATTAACTTCTCAATTGCAAATCATGAATAATTCATGAGGAAAACATGAAATCAGTTATCGAGACGTTGTTTTGAAATGTGGTTATAAACGCCCATAAATTAAGACAAGTTTACCTCAAGTTTCTCTTTAAATACTGATTTGTCTGAGAAGCTACATTGCCTCGTTTTCAGTCAACACACTTCTCGGTGTTTTCAAATCAGCTTATCTAATATCATTGCCTCGTTCTTTCAAAACCTCGAAACTTATCAAAGGTAATCGGTATCATATATCATTTCCCGTTCTTTCAAAACTTCAAAGCGGGCTATAAGCTAGAACAGTAGAACTTATATCATTCAGCCTCGTTCTTTCAAAACCTCAAAGCGCTATATTAAGTTATCAAATTCTATTTATCATTGGTGCAGGAAAATTCGAGTGTAGAATATATACATTTTAAGACCAAACTGGGATCGGTTGCGAAAAATATTCCTGCCGGAAGGCCTGTGTAGTTGCATTTCTCGCAACTGGTCCCGGTTTGGTCTTAAAATGTATATATTCTACACTCGAATTTTCCTTCACCAAAAATCCTTAGAACATGCTATGTAATCGAGTGAAATGCCCAATATTACTATTTATCATTGCCTTGTTCTACGAGAGCCTGAGCCTTATAACTTATAATTTCTTTGTTTTGCAGAACACGTGCGAAAATAGATTTTCAGTACTGTCTGGTATTTGCTCTGGACAATTATCGCCATGTTTTAATGGAGGTTCCTGTCACGTCAACATCAGTGACGCAACAAGAAGATTCAGATGTAAATGTCCTCCTGGTTTCTTTGGCGACCAATGCCAGATCACGAAACCAAAAACGTGCCTAGATTACTGGACTGGTCCAATCAAACCGATATCCGGAGACTACACCATCGAAGACCAAGCTGGAAATTCTTACCAAGTTTTCTGTGATTTTGACTCAGAAGAAGGAATCGCGTGGACAATGATTGAATCTTTCTCTGTGAAGAATGAAGCAGATTTGTTCGCTTATCCCTTCATTGTGGATCATCCATTGAATGAAAACAACCTGAACTGGGACCTCTTTCGTCTTCCTAAGACAAGTATGGAAGACATTACATCTCGTTCCATATTCTGGAGGGCCACATGTTCCTATCCAACTTACGGAGTCGATTACAAAGATTATCTACGAGTGCGATTATCTCAGCTAGATCTTACAGTATTCGTCGGAAGAGTAACTTTCAACAGCGACGCTTGTATCCAGGTGGACTTTCTTGATATCAAGGGAACGAGCTGCGTGAATTGTACCACAGCGATTTTTCAGTTGACAAACGAAATGCTTCATTTAAATCCTTTCTATAGTCGCTTTCATCACGGTTGTAGTTTCGACTCCATCAATATTGAACACAGATGCAATAACAATGATTATGCCAGACTACTGGGGGTCTATCGCTACTGCTCAGATCCATCGTACAGATGTTCAACACAATCCTCATCGACAACGCAATTTTGGCTTGGTGCATCAAAATCGTAAACAACAATCATAAACAGTACGTGGCGCCCCCATAGTAGCGCCTCCAGTTAATTTCAGGATTAGCGCCCATCGAAGCCGTTACTTTCGTGTAGCCGTTACTTTTGTGTAACCGTTGCTTTCAGGTTACACTCCGGTAGCCGTTAAATTCAGGTAGCCGTTACTTTCGAGTAGCAGTTACTTTCAAGTTTACCGTTACTTTCGGGTAGCCGTTACTTTCAGGTAGCCGCTACTTTCACGTGTAGCCGTTACTTTCGGGTAGCCGTTACTTTGGAGAAGCCGTATACGTTAGGCGTTATTTTCGGGTAGCTGCTACTTTTAGGTAACCGCTACTTTCGGGTAGCCGTTAGTTTTGGGTAGCCGTTACTTTCAGGTAGCCGTAAAAATACACTTGCCTGTTTATGTGCTTCAAAGCTAGCGAATTCTGTAAACAAATGTCTGGAAATGACTGCCTGTGTATATGTTTCTTTCTCGTAACGCGTATTATTTGATGATTTACGATGATGTGTTTGTTTAAGTTTTGATTTATTTCATGCCGATTAAACCCCAAGAAGTCATAACTGTTGTCCATTTAAACTAATAAACTTACCCGCCGTTGATACTGTTCACATGAATTCGAACTTGAATAGAACGGTTTGTTCAGTTCATTGTGATTATAATTCAGTGAAACATGGTTGAGTCTGACTTGTGCTCATTGTCTTTCAGTTAATATTTTAAGTTGGGTACTTTTACTGCCAGGTTTGGTTATTGACTAATAGTAAATTATGTGCTTGACTTGTCTTTTGGTGTATTTGCTTTCTAATGTGATAAGGTAACAAACGATACTTAGTTTTGTCGAATTTGGGCTAATGTTCAACCAGTTCTGATGGTTTTATTGTGGTTACAGTACAGTATGTATCTTTCCCAACTGCCCAAGCCCTTGTCTTCAAACAAAATATATACTCACTCTATAACATTTTGAGTTTGTGGTAGTTTATTATGGTTAGAGCATCTTAGTAGTAATACCCCCCACTCCAGACCCCAAAGGGATGCCGCCTCATTAAATATTCAAATATTCAATTTTTAATTATTCATTCTCATGCTCCTTTGCGACCCTCTAACCCTAATCTCATTACGTCATTATGACTCATGCTCCTATAGGACCTCCTAACCCTAACTTCCCCCTAACCCTAGCTGTCACTCAACCCCCGGTTTTCACTACGTCATACCGATTTATTATTTATTCATTCTCATGCTCCTTCGGGACACTCTAACCCTAACTTCCCCCCTAACCCTAGCTGTCACTCAACCCCCCGTTATTCACTACGTCATATTCACCCTATTATTTATTCATTCTCAGACTCCTTTAGGATAGTCTAACCCTAATCTCATTACGCCATTATTTCTCAGACTCCTTTGGGACGTAGTAACCCTAACTTTCCCCCTAACCCTAGATGTTGCTCAACCCCCCCCCCCCGTCATTCCCGATTGGTCTCCGACTGATTTCCGAAGTTACGTAAAAGGCACTGGACTTATCTCTTTATAACTAATAGAAACCAACTTTCATTTAAACCCTTAACCCTACTTATAGTCAACAGTTGTGGGACACGTATACGTACAGAGCATGCGTACAGTAAACTTTAACAAAATAGACGTTCTTTACAAGGAACTAAAGAGAAATTGATAGAGACACTTTATATTTTTTTATCTGAAACCTTGTCTCGATGAGTATAGAGAGTTTTGAGCAGCCGAAGTGTCTGAATTGGCAGAGCTCGTATGGACTTAAATCAATAGCATATGATGAATATTATATTAGGTTTAGAGCCTAAACATTCAATCATCCTAGAATCATTGCTAGCTAAACCCTTCGTTTGTAAGTGAAGAAATCGTAAGAAGATAGAATGAGGAGTCAATTCTAAAAGCCATAAGAACGTTTTTAAGTGTCGATATATAAACGAAATATTATTTGGCTGCGGGACGGCTGAGTATCGACTTGAATTAATAGCAACATGAATATTATATTAATTAGAACTTAAACGGCCAAACAGCTCTTTACCCATTTACTTGGAGATATGTGCCGAATTGTCGCTTATTTGGCTTTAGTTTATAAGTAAACGATGCCTTGAATGAAGAAATCGTTCGGCAAACTGTTCGAAAGACATTGAATCATTTTCTTCAGAGGGGTTTGCCAGAATATAAACCAAGAAACCGTTCGGCAAGCTGTTCGAAAGACATTGAATCATTTTCTTCAGAGGGGTTTGCCAGAATATAAACTGTCAAGGGTTAAACGGCTGACTCGGCTATTTTATTAACGTCGTCAAGCATCTTGTTAATGTTGCTACGGCTGATATTTGCGTATTTATGCTCAGTGCACGTGCAGGAAACAAAAGAGAAAACTCATTAAAGTTACTAATGACCAAAACATAACCGGATTTGCATATAAGTAGAATATTTAATTCATTTTAGGGGTGATCATGAGTTTTTTGGGAATAATAAGGGGCCTGAAGAGGTATTAATATATGGGCAAGTTTAGGCGAAAAAGTTAGTCTTAGGACTATAGTCTTAGTTTTAGGACTATATAGTCTTAGTCTTAGGACTATATAGTCTTAGTCTTAGCACTATATAGTCTTAGTCTTAGCACTATATAGTCTTAGTATTAGGACTATAGTCTTAGTCTTAGGAATATATAGTCTTAGTCTTAGGACTATATAGTCTTAGTTTTAGGACTATAGTCTTAGTCTTACGGACTATAGTCTTAGTCTTTGTCTAAGTCTTAGGACTATAGTCTTAGTCTTAGGACTATAGTCTTAGTCTTAGGACTATATACTCTTTGGACTATATAGTCTTAGTCTTATAATCACCGCAGGGGTAATCCCCAATCACCCATGGGGCAACCTCCAAACACCCCCGGGACACCCCATGGGGTAGCCCCCAAATTCCCCCGGGGTAACCCTAAACACCCCCTGGGATACCCCCAATCACCACCGGGATACCCCAAACACCCCTGGGGTAACCTCCAAACACCCCGGGGTGCCCCCAATCACCCCTGGGGTAACCCCCAAACACCCCCGGGATACCCCAATCACCCCAGGGGTAACCCCCAAACACCCCGGGGTAACCTCCAAACACCCCCGGGTACCCCCAATCACCCCTGGGGTAACCCCCAAACACCCCTGGGGTAACCCCCAAACACCCCCGGGATACCCCAATCACCCCAGGGGTAACCCCCAAACACCCCCGGGGTACCCCCAATCACCCCTGGGGTAACCCCCAAACACCCCCGGGTACCCCCAATCACCCCAGGGGTAACCCCAAACACCCCGGGATACCCCAACCACCCCGGGGGTAACCCCAAACACCCCCTGGGGTACCCCATTCACCCCTGGCGTAACCCCAAACACCCCCGAGGATGCTCCAAACTCCCCTATCAAGCAGTCATATAGTCATGTAGTCATAATACTAACTAAGAGTATAGTCCTTATCTTCCCATTATCTTCCATTTATCTTTCTTGTCTTCCTTATCTTCCTCTTATCTTCCCATTATCTTCCTCCTCCTCCTCTTTCTCCTCCTCCTCCTCTTTCTCCTCTTGCTCCTCCTCTTCCCCCTTCTTTCTTCTCCTCCTCCTCCTCCTCTTCCCCCTCTTTCTTCTCCTCCTCCTCTTGCTCCTCCTCCTCCTCTTGCTCCTCCTCCTCCTCCTCCTCATTCTCCTCCTCTTGCTCCTCCTCCTCCTCCTCCTCCTCATTCTCCTCCTCCTCTTCCCCCTCTTTCTTCTCCTCCTCCTCTTGCTCTTCCTCCTCCTCCTCTTGCTCCGCCTCCTCCTCCTCCTCCTCATTCTCCTCCTCCTCTTCCCCCTCTTGCTCCTCCTCCTCCTCATTCTCCTCCTCCTCCTCCTCTTGCTCCTCCTCTTGCTCCTCCTCCTCCTCCTCTTGCTCCTCCTCCTCCTCCTCACTTGGACGTTACTTAGACGCCGCCTCTAAATGAATAACTCATGAGTTACTCATGAATAAATGAGTTACTCATGAGTAAATGAGCAACTCACGAGTTACTCATGAGTTATTCATTTAGAGGCGGCGTCTAAGTAACGTCCAAGTGAGGAGGAGGAGGAGGAGCAAGAGGAGGAGGAGGAGGAGCAAGAGGAGGAGCAAGAGGAGGAGGAGGAGGAGAATGAGGAGGAGGAGGAGCAAGAGGGGGAAGAGGAGGAGGAGAATGAGGAGGAGGAGGATGAGGCGGAGCAAGAGGAGGAGGAGGAAGAGCAAGAGGAGGAGGAGAAGAAAGAGGGGGAAGAGGAGGAGGAGAATGAGGAGGAGGAGGAGGAGGAGGAGCAAGAGGAGGAGAATGAGGAGGAGGAGGAGGAGGAGCAAGAGGAGGAGGAGGAGCAAGAGGAGGAGGAGAAGAAAGAGGGGGAAGAGGAGGAGGAGGAGGAGAAGAAAGAAGGGGGGAAGAGGAGGAGCAAGAGGAGAAAGAGGAGGAGGAGGAGAAAGAGGAGGAGGAGGAAGATAATGGGAAGATAAGAGGAAGATAAGGAAGACAAGAAAGATAAATGGAAGATAATGGGAAGATAAGGACTATACTCTTAGTTAGTATTATGACTACATGACTATATGACTGCTTGATAGGGGGAGTTTGGAGCATCCTCGGGGGTGTTTGGGGTTACGCCAGGGGTGAATGGGGTACCCCAGGGGGTGTTTGGGGTTACCCCCGGGGTGGTTGGGGTATCCCGGGGGTGTTTGGGGTTACCCCTGGGGTGATTGGGGGTACCCGGGGGTGTTTGGGGGTTACCCCAGGGGTGATTGGGGGTACCCGGGGGTGTTTGGGGGTTACCCCTGGGGTGATTGGGGTATCCCGGGGGTGTTTGGGGGTTACCCCAGGGGTGTTTGGGGGTTACCCCAGGGGTGATTGGGGGTACCCGGGGGTGTTTGGAGGTTACCCCGGGGGTGTTTGGGGGTTACCCCTGGGGTGATTGGGGTATCCCGGGGGTGTTTGGGGGTTACCCCAGGGGTGATTGGGGGCACCCCGGGGTGTTTGGAGGTTACCCCAGGGGTGTTTGGGGTATCCCGGTGGTGATTGGGGGTATCCCAGGGGGTGTTTAGGGTTACCCCGGGGGAATTTGGGGGCTACCCCATGGGGTGTCCCGGGGGTGTTTGGAGGTTGCCCCATGGGTGATTGGGGATTACCCCTGCGGTGATTATAAGACTAAGACTATATAGTCCAAAGAGTATATAGTCCTAAGACTAAGACTATAGTCCTAAGACTAAGACTATAGTCCTAAGACTTAGACAAAGACTAAGACTATAGTCCGTAAGACTAAGACTATAGTCCTAAAACTAAGACTATATAGTCCTAAGACTAAGACTATATATTCCTAAGACTAAGACTATAGTCCTAATACTAAGACTATATAGTGCTAAGACTAAGACTATATAGTCCTAAGACTAAGACTATATAGTCCTAAAACTAAGACTATAGTCCTAAGACTAACTTTTTCGCCTAAACTTGCCCATATATTAATACCTCTTCAGGCCCCTTATTATTCCCAAAAAACTCATGATCACCCCTAAAATGAATTAAATATTCTACTTATATGCAAATCCGGTTATGTTTTGGTCATTAGTAACTTTAATGAGTTTTCTCTTTTGTCTCCTGCACGTGCACTGAGCATAAATACGCAAATATCAGCCGTAGCAACATTAACAAGATGCTTGACGACGTTAATAAAATAGCCGAGTCAGCCGTTTAACCCTTGACAGTTTATATTCTGGCAAACCCCTCTGAAGAAAATGATTCAATGTCTTTCGAACAGCTTGCCGAACGGTTTCTTGGTTTATATTCTGGCAAACCCCTCTGAAGAAAATGATTCAATGTCTTTCGAACAGTTTGCCGAACGATTTCTTCATTCAAGGCATCGTTTACTTATAAACTAAAGCCAAATAAGCGACAATTCGGCACATATCTCCAAGTAAATGGGTAAAGAGCTGTTTGGCCGTTTAAGTTCTAATTAATATAATATTCATGTTGCTATTAATTCAAGTCGATACTCAGCCGTCCCGCAGCCAAATAATATTTCGTTTATATATCGACACTTAAAAACGTTCTTATGGCTTTTAGAATTGACTCCTCATTCTATCTTCTTACGATTTCTTCACTTACAAACGAAGGGTTTAGCTAGCAATGATTCTAGGATGATTGAATGTTTAGGCTCTAAACCTAATATAATATTCATCATATGCTATTGATTTAAGTCCATACGAGCTCTGCCAATTCAGACACTTCGGCTGCTCAAAACTCTCTATACTCATCGAGACAAGGTTTCAGATAAAAAAATATAAAGTGTCTCTATCAATTTCTCTTTAGTTCCTTGTAAAGAACGTCTATTTTGTTAAAGTTTACTGTACGCATGCTCTGTACGTATACGTGTCCCACAACTGTTGACTATAAGTAGGGTTAAGGGTTTAAATGAAAGTTGGTTTCTATTAGTTATAAAGAGATAAGTCCAGTGCCTTTTACGTAACTTCGGAAATCAGTCGGAGACCAATCGGGAATGACGGGGGGGGGGGGGGTTGAGCAACATCTAGGGTTAGGGGGGAAAGTTAGGGTTACTACGTCCCAAAGGAGTCTGAGAAATAATGGCGTAATGAGATTAGGGTTAGACTATCCTAAAGGAGTCTGAGAATGAATAAATAATAGGGTGAATATGACGTAGTGAATAACGGGGGGGTTGAGTGACAGCTAGGGTTAGGGGGGAAGTTAGGGTTAGAGTGTCCCGAAGGAGCATGAGAATGAATAAATAATAAATCGGTATGACGTAGTGAAAACCGGGGGGTTGAGTGACAGCTAGGGTTAGGGGGGAAGTTAGGGTTAGGAGGTCCTATAGGAGCATGAGTCATAATGACGTAATGAGATTAGGGTTAGAGGGTCGCAAAGGAGCATGAGAATGAATAATTAAAAATTGAATATTTGAATATTTAATGAGGCGGCATCCCTTTGGGGTCTGGAGTGGGGGGTATTACTACTCATCTTGCTTGCCATTAAGAAGTTACACCCAAGTTTGACTCCTACTCGATCAATGCAGTTTTGCTGTACATTTAGCAGATTAAAATTTTATCTAGTTTGCTGAAAGCAAGAAAAATGTTTCCAGTTACATGCATCCATGGTTAATTTTAAAAGATCTGACTCAATATTTCCTATTTTGACATACTGATAACGATTAGTCAAATAATCACTAAACCAAGTCAGTGGGGTTCCTCGTATACCATATTTATATAATTTGGATAATAAGATCTGATGATTTACAGTATCAAAGGCTTTAGAAAAGTCCAAAAATAGTCCACATGTTATTTCTTTATTATCAATAGGTGTCTTAAAATTATCAATAATTTCAAGTATTTCCTGTTCAGTAGAGTAGCCTTTCCTAAATCCAAATTGATAGTCATAAATTATTTTATTTTTTGTTAAAAAGAGTTCTAATTGGTCATATATTAATCGTTCTAATATTTTTGCAAAAGGAGATAGTATTGATATAGGTCGATAGTTATTAGGATCCATTGCTGTTTCACTCTTATAAATTGGTGTAACTCTGGATATTTTTAATGTATCAGGTACAATGCCTGTATTAATAGATTCATTATATATCACAGTAAAAACTGGTGATAATATAAAGGATGCCATTTTAATTAAGGTGTTTGGTACACTAATAGAAGTCTTGTTTCCATCTAGTGCATCAAAAAGAGTTTGTACCGGATATTCTGACACATGGGACATAATAAAACTAGATGCTGGAGAATTGTGTATATATCTACATGGGTCGTCAGCAGAGGTTCCTAAAGAATTGGCTAAGTTATATCCCACAGTAACAAAATGTTGATTAAACTGATTTGCAATGTCTTTCCCATCTGTATAAGTGTGATTATTCCTTATAAGTTGGGTTGGATATTGCTTACCTTTCGATTTCCGTTTTATTATACTCCCTATAAGTTTCCACGTGGCTTTTAAATTATTTTTGCATTTATTAAATTGTGTGTTATGATAGTTTCTTTTACTTATCGATTTTATCTTATTTAATTTATTAGAATATGTTTTATATTGTTTAGCATTTCTACTATCATTACTAAAGAAATAGGTTGGTACATTTTCTGTTTCGTTTTTATTGATTTCAAAATCCCATTAGTGATCCACGGTTGAGTAAATTGTTTTAATTTACTACGTGGTACTTCTTTGATAGGTGCATGGTTGTTTGAAATTTTCTCTATAGTTCCAACAACATCATTTGTAATTTGATTAATATTATCTGAACTATATATAGAGTTTTGCATTCCAATCAATTTGTTTTAAATCTTGTAAATAAGCTTCTTTGTTTATTTATTTATTTATTTATTTATAAGCTTCGCCAGTACAAAATTATAGACAAGACTTAAACTAAAATACACAATTACACGAAAACAAA
The DNA here is from genome assembly GCA_964035015.1 of Corallium rubrum. Classification (NCBI taxonomy): domain Eukaryota; kingdom Metazoa; phylum Cnidaria; class Anthozoa; order Scleralcyonacea; family Coralliidae; genus Corallium; species Corallium rubrum. Next base: position 30,333 of record CAXIUP010000120.1, read on the forward strand.
CATAAACATAGACAATGGCAGGGAATACCCATAGAGGCAAAACCTCCAATAACGGGAACCCGTTATTCTATTGTTAAATTGTTTGTAATCTCTGTAAGATCGTTTGTCATTCAATCTTTTGCAAGATACATTTATAACACAAAATACAGGTAGGTGATCAGAAATGTCGAAAAGAGCAATACCTGGTGAAATTTGATAAATACGCATGTTTGTATAAATATGATCAATTAATGTTTTAGAATGATCTGTTATCCGTGTAGGCTTAGTGATAAGTGGGATACGATTATTAGCATATAACATATCTAAATACTTTTCAGTAGGTTGATGATTTGGAAATTGGAAAAAGTCAATATTAAAATCACGTAGTAGAATCACCTGATACTTACATTGATTTAGATGCTGAAGCAACTCTTCAAGCTGTTCCGCAAATTTATCTATATTACCTTTCGGATGTCTGTAAATGCAGCCTTTAATTATATTCTTGCTCGCATTGTATTCGGGTTCAATTTCTATCCAACAAGATTCTACAAGTTCCATAGAAAATTTAATATCAGGTCTATTTATGGTTTTTAGATTTCGATTTACATAAATGCCAGCCCCACCAGCTGCAGTCGATGAATCAACATGATAAAAATTGTAGTCAAAAAAATCAACATTGGTAACGGTGCTTTCATTCAACTTAGTTTCAGTAACAGCTATAACATCCGGTTTCGATGGCAGCGTATAGATCAAATCATTGAGTAAAGTTAAATTTTTTTTGTAGGCTTCTTACATTACAATGGAAAACAGAAAATGCTTTCGGTCCAGCACTTTCAATACTCCTATTAACCTTACCTACAGAATAATAATCGGAAGTAATATTAGTCAACATATAATCTGGGTCATTCTCATCTGCTTTATCCGGATTAGGTAGTAAGTTGTACAAATCAGTATTATGATCTAAATATTTTGTTGTGATATTAAATAAGGAATTATATTCCTTTTCATTTAAATTATAGAAAGGTAATACTTTAAATAAATTGTCATAATTAATCTCATGGGAAGTTTCCATTTACAAAGCTTATTAGGGTGCGGGAATAAATCCTGCATATTAATAAAAACAAGTTTAAAGTTCTTTCAAAAAATTTTCCAATTCTTCAAACGTTGTAAATCCCATAACCTTCGAGTCATCTGTTTGCCTTAACAGTATCTTACCATTAACAGTCCAGATGTGGCTCCATTTCTTAGAACGTTTAAATTCGTTGATCTTTCCAAACAGTTTAGTTGATCTTTCCAAACAGTTTACGTCGGTATGGAGTAAACGATTCATTAATGTAGATTGTGTTGGACTCGTGGATTGATTGTCCATATTCATTAGCAATACAAGGAATGACTTTTGATCTTCTCCCACTCAATTAATTTCTCCGTTTGTAATATTCGTCTTTCTTATCCCTATGCACGAATTTTGCAATGATTCTGTTAGGCACTTTTTTGGTAGGAGGCAGTCTATGAGCGGTTGAGATGTGGTATTCGCTCACCTCAATTCCCATCATTTCTCCGACCTCAACAACAATTTTCTTTGGATCATCTCTTGGCGAGATTGGTACTCCAGTGGTCTCAATACAGTCGCGTCGCTGATATTGTTGTGCACTGTCGATTAGAACTTGCTGGTTGTAGGTGCTATTCTCGGCTGTTTCCATGCGTTCTTCTAACTTCTTTATCGACTGAGAAGTTCTGCGACGTGTTTTTTGGTCGTTTGAAGAGACTCTTTGAAATTATCAAAGTCAGTCGCTAGAAACCCTTGTGATCGTTCAATTTCAGCACACTTCATATTGAGAGTCTTTATCTCGTCTTGAATACTATCAAATTCAACTTTAAACTCTTTCTTAATACTAGGCAAGAACTCTCTTTCCCATATTTGTTTTAGAGAAGCAATTGTCAAGAGTTCTACTTTAGGCGGCATATTTAGAGCTAGTTAGGTGGAGCTCTCAAAAACACGTCCGTACCGCTCGTCAGCTTAATCACGATTAAAATTTCATCTTGGATGTACATTAGAGGGGTGCTTCTAGTTTGACTCTACCAAACACCAGAGATTTCTTCTGGATACTCCGGTTTCCTCCTGTAGTAACACTGAACAATGAGGGATGACTCTTGCTGTACCTCTAGGAAGAATAGTTTCGATAGGACTGATAGAGTTATCAGTAGACAGTATAAATAAAGTTAGTTTAGTTCAGTTTTCTTTTGTAGTAACATTGACCAATGAGGGGTGACCCTTACTAGATCTCTAGGAAGGACAGTTTAGATATGACTGATAAGGTTATCCAATGTAAAGACTGTTTTTTTTATTTAAACATATTTGATTATTATATTTTCTCCAAGAGCTAAGCTCAACGAGGGAGATCATGTTAAATATTATAAATATATTAACATATATAGGTAGAGTGCAGAGTAATCCATCTTCTATCTTTATTTACAATGTCATCAACATTGCAAATTAAGATAGTATAGTTAAAAATAACATAGAAAAAAAGAATAAATGTATGTCACGTATATGAAAGAGCTTGACAGACTGAGTCAAAACATAAAAATCTTATTTTCAAACTGGTGTACATTCAAAGAAAACATTGTGGTAGGACAACTACATAATTTTGAGATATTACCGCACCAAATTACTAAATCGTTTAGTGTCCAAAAGAAATGATTGGACGTTACGCATCATAATTTGATTATCTTCAAATCCAAGTTGTCCTGAACCACGTAAAAATATTTCAAGTATTTGATCTTCTCTCAAGCTCAACCAAAATGTGTGGAGCAAACACGCAGTCCGGGAGAACAGTTGAAAAACTGTTTAACTCTTACAGTAGTTTGGTTCAGTTTCCTTTGGATGCATGTGACTTGAGTGCTTCCAGTTTGACTACCAAACACCACAAGTTCCCTCCGCGTACTCCGGTTTCCTCCTGTAGTAACATTGGTCCTTAGATAAGGTTACGGTATATCCAGTGTAAATACAGTTACCTGTAGTTTACTTTCCTTTTTTATTTACATGTACAGATTAGTTTTGTTTTGATTCTTACTGATGCTGGAAGAGGACAAGCTTATTCAATTTTTTTCTTATTTTTGTACCAGAAAGGTTAGCTGGGGTTTCCTTTCCAAGATGGTAAAAATAGGTATGCAGTGCGTACATGCGGATACTGGTACTTCAACTCACACAACATTGATTTCAACAACAGCAAATAATTGACAAAGGACGCAACCACATTAGAAAAACATTAGAATCTTGGCACACGGCCGTGATTGATCAAGCCGATAACTATTCTAAACCATTACCGCAACAATATTCGCTTCTTTTACATAAACAATACTGGAATTATATCTTATTACCTTAATACATGCATAATTTACTTTATAATATTTATTATTACATCTACAATTACGTCATCATCTTATAAATATCTTACAACGCTATTCAAAATTTTTTCACCCATTGAAGGCCACACTTCTGGTAGTCGAAGGCTCATCATGAAAACCTTTGGTCAGAGAACGTTTTACCTTATTTTTACCTTTTTTACGTTCTACCTGGCCATGCATCCTCAACATTTTTAATGTGCAAAGATTGTGAAGATACTGAAAAGGCTATATATAATATTGCAAAGTAGATAAATGGTTGTGACAAAAATTGTAAAGCCTGATAGGAGGAGGTGAGGTATTGGAGGTTGGGCTCAATAAATTACAGCAGTCATAACTTTTATAAGTATAGTTAAGTCAAGTAAAGGTAATTGATCTAAGAAAGAATAGGTGACGATTTCTGCATGACAGTATTCTGCACTGAGTTTCAGAGCACTGAAGAAACGAAAAAGCTCTAGTGCCCTCAGGTAGGTTTACTTATGACTTGAACCTGGCTTATAACAATTTCATGAGTGACCTCGGGGGGGAGGGGGGAAACAGTTGTTCCTCCTATCCCAAAGATATGTTGACAAGAGCTAATTTTCATGTTTGAAAAGTAAATTGTTCTCATGTAAATGAGATAAATTAGGGTACCTAGGGATAAATCGATCCGAGTAATACAGTACAGTAATCCCAGGGCTAGACTTTTCTTATCCTGGCTTTTTTTTTAATACTAGCTTCTACCCAAGATAGCTCAGAAGACAGCATGAAATTCTGAAATAATTACACATCCAACTCTGAGCGTTTACATAAAGTTAGCATTATATCAAGACGGTACTATAACTTGGTAGTTGTGTTTTATTATGTGAAACTGGGCCAATATGAATGTGGTTTCCCAAGTTGTCCCTGTACCCTGAGATAACATAATCTCATGTAAACAGGCCCACTTTCATTGTTCACATTTAACATTTGAGCTTGACTTGTGGCAAACACAAGTCACATGTTAGTCAATAATTGTTTACATTTCAGTTTAATACAGGTACAGTAGTACAGAGTGTTTGAGTATTAAGTTTGACTTGACTTGCATGTATCCTCACAGACTATATAACCACTGACAAAATCTGATCAAATTGTTGATTAATAAATACTGACAATTATGTAATGTATGTTTGATGGCTTTGTTAAAACAAGTTTAATAATGACTATCAATTCGCAAATTAACTCCTAAAACAAGAAAAAATACAACGTTAATGCTCGGAAATGACTGGACTGTATATATTTGAAGAGTTTAGCCAGATTATATGTCTATCTTAATATTTCTAAATATAAATTTACATGCAGCAAACAGTGAAGAAATAAACTAATATTTTTGCGCCAACAAGCGTCTGACGCAGGCTAGTAAACGTGTTAACAACGTAAATATTTAAAATCGATATTCATGTTCTCGTACCTTCTTCTCTTTGTTGATAAGTTCCCTATAATCGTTTGACATTCACCGCCGTCGTGATACTTGAATAAGCTATTGAAGAACTCCTTCGCTTTTAATATCTTTTTCTGTATTTGGTGTGCTATATTAAATCGCATTCGCTGAAGCGAAAGTCGGCTTCCTGCCGCTTGCTCTCGGGAACGCTCGTACAGCATTCGCACCTACGAATAAGGCCTCTAATGATGTGTTTTAGCAGATCACGTGACTGACGAAACATAACCCAGTGCAACTCAGGTCATGACATAGCGGATCTGGTTTAGCAACCAATACCCGCAAAAACGAATTTGGCTGTAGCTTTTTGCAATGGACTCGATAAGAGCAAAAACATGATTTTCATCAACAGGAGAATCTGCCATATGGTTGTCAAGCTCTGTTAATACTTCAGAATACTTAGTAGATCCTAGAACAGATACTGCAATCTCGTCAGGGATTCCCTTGGTCTCAGGCAAATTTCCACCAGTTACAGTCCGTTTCAAAGCATTTCTCGGTTTCTTCACATACATTCACTGCACTTGGTGATGGTTTAAAAAGTCCTCCCCTGCCTTTAAAAACCATAAATGCTGATTGTGGAGCTGTACCTGTAGCCGTTGAACCAAGTGACCTCAGGAACATTTATCACATAGCAGTTGTTTTGCTACCATTTCTGCCACGTATCCAGCCATTAATGAAATTGCAGCTTGCCTGAACTCACTAATACTGGTAATATTTGGGGCATCGGTGTTTTCATGCCAGTGCTCCAGCCACCGCTGGTGCTAGATAGTATTTTTAAATTTTTGGACATTTTAGTCCCATCGCCAACTATTCCGGTCATGTGTCATACATTTGGGTCAGCGGTTTTCCCTCTAAATTTTCAAATTCTAATATGGGCCACTCAACCAAGCCATATTTCCAGTTTTCCACGGCGACTACGCCGTCGAGTAACCGAGTTGTCGACAATCTTCAGACTTCAGTGAGAATGTGAGGTCAGTCAGCCGCTTTTTGAACTGCCTTTAAATCCGTCGTACAGTTTCACTGTGTCGGGAGTTCCCAGGAGACTTGCATTTGGTGCGGCCCGGAATTGGTCTCGATCGGTCAGCGGTTGGTGCTATTATTGCCTCATGGCGTGATCGCCGGGATGTCGGGACTTTGGTGGAGGCCGGTTGTAGGCCGTTGGATATTTGCAAGAAATTCTTTTACCTTTCATGGAAGGTGATAAATAAGAGGATTTATATGGCAAAAACCTACACTTTTTTGCGGCGAAATAGCCACGTGTTTGTGCGCCGCGTGGCGGCACGGTAAATTTATAATTTAGCAAAAATTGCGCGGCGAGCGTGCTAATTAAGGTTTTCAAGTGCGCGGGCAAGTTCTTGCCGCGCAGAGCAAACTTTTCAGTCTGGAAAACAACACGATGTGAGATATTTTTACCGACAAAAAGGAGCTTGCACTGTTTACTTAAGCTTACGGAATGAGGCCTGATACTCAACAAGATCATGGAGCATAACGCTGTCTGGGCAAAGTGGAAATGAAGAGTATTCACACGCCAAAAGGAAACGTTTATCTCCCAACTTCAGGGGCAAAATCTTGTGAGCTGATTGCGAGGGAACTAAAATTCCACACTTCATTTTGGCAAATTACAAAGCAATTCTAGAATCTCGGGAATGGATGTATAAAATTTGACATTAGCATGCTTTTCTGCTTTGTTGTTGGTAAATCGCGTAGCGTCGATAGACTCCTACGCTATAATATTTGATATATCAAATGGAATTAAGGTAAGTCGAAATCTTCGAGGTTCTATTTTTTTATTGCACTCTTACCGAATAATAGAAATCTCTTCTATTTTGGCAAATTTGAAAATACCACTACGTTCTGCTCTGTTGGCTGTCTTTTGTTTATTCCTATAGTTCATTGTATGGTAATTCTATATGATAATTTGATTTAATTTGCCATTTTCTTTTGGCTTTTGGAAATATCTGCTTACACATTGTGGGCTCAATGACCTGATTGCGGCTTTGCCTTTGTACTGTATTAGAGAAAATTTAAATTAATTTCAGTAAAATTGTTTGTACTATCCAGAGCGGCTTACACTAGCTTCAATTAAGCTAAAATCTTATAAACATCTGTATGCATTAATTGTTATGATCACTCATCTCAAAAAAAATATCAATGACTGATCTTGTCTTCTGCCAAGATTGACTAGTGATATTTGTGCATAAAAAAGTCGTGTTGATCTAATAAGGAAAAGACATATATAGATGGGCATGAAACCTAAGGCTATATGCAAGCTATATATTGAGGTATGCTAAATGTAGTAAAGATTGAACATTTTTCGAAAATATCTTGAAATAAAAACACTTCTGTAGTAAATAATAGTTTGGAATCATCCTTCTCTTTGTTTATTCTAGAAAAAAGCTCTTGACTTATATCATCTGTTTCAAATATAAGTCTACACAAAGACTAAGTACAGTAGTGTCAGTACCCTGAAGTATATAAAATATAAAAGAATATAGTAGATTATAACCAATAAATAATTATTTCTGTGTGTAAATCAGAGCTGGCCAAAAAGGCATGCCCATTTATTATAATTTTACTTCAATCTCAGATGATTCTACTCTTTCAAATACCAGACAATTTGACTTTGTCAAATAGAAAACCCTTGTCAAGTCTCTCCAGCAAGCCTAAGGCAGCCATGCGTTCATCACAGATATATATATATATATATATATATATATATAGACAGAGTAAAATAAAGCAAGAACACACAGATAACATGTAAAAAGTTAGCCAATAGGCAATAAATATATTTTTTACAAGAGGGCAATTAATGTATTTACAAATATTGAAAATGCACACCATAAATGCTAGGTGAACAAGATTATCTTCGTCAATATTATAGTAACAGGACTTCATCCGACTTCATCAATAACAGTAAAACAGTGAGTTAAATGCTTATCAATTTTCCTGTTAAACAAAGTAACTACAAACTTCCAATAAACATCTTGTATAAAACCCTCAGATCGCCTGATCCAAGACACGTTGAAAAATACGGATATAGAAACGGTAATATTTTTACTTTGTCATAAAGTCACTGTCAAACTGCTAGAGTGAATACAAGATGTTACTTGTTATTTGTTCCTTACTAATTTTTGAAACTGTAGCCTGGTGGCCGGTGCTGATTTTCGTTCAGTAAAATCGTGAAATTTCGGCGGATCTTCCATGATCCCAACCACTTTTAAGTTCTCCCATAGCGACAGGTATATTTTCTAGTTAAGACTGTAAAATTTAGCTGGTTTTCGTTAAAAATCCGATCATTTAAAGCGAAAACTATGATTCCGCATAGTGATTAGTACCCTGGTCCCAGAGGTCCTACGCCACACGCTCATCCCCCCCCCCCCCCCCCCCCCCCCCAGAAATGCTGACCTCTGGTCGAACTGGCCGTTTCTTTGATCGCTCCGAGCCAATGAAGTCGCTAGGGTCAGATCTTGACCCCATTTTCTGATTGGCTAAGAAATCTGTTAGGGGGTTTTCGATTAAAAAAAATAATTACACAACAACAAGGCAAAGGCAGAGGCGTGAAGAAATATACTGCATCTTGCAAGACGTTTGTAGCATCGTTATGTTAAAATCTCCGGAGCAAAATTGCAAAACAAAGCCGTAAAGAACAAGAATTAACAAATACCGTTGCTGGTGCACATTCCGGGTCGTACCTTGGTACATCGAGTTTGCAGTGCGTGAGAGGTATAAATATTATTTCAGTGCGTAGACTAAACTATTATTTCTCTTACTCAAGAAATATTTCTACGTTGCCATACGGATTGGGCGATCGAGTATTAAAATCTGAAAATTAATCTGCCGCCGAACTATAATTTATATATACCATATACCGAGAACGTTGTTCAGCAAGCTTTTCAATATTCTCTAGTGGGTTCGCCGTGAGCGCGGGCGGCGTAGGTCCTCGTAGACCGGGTCCCACCGGATATGGCCGCCGCGAGATTTTTAGCTTCAATTCCCACTTCAATTTTTGCCACGCAGTATAATGAGTATATTATTTGAGATCAGTGAGAAGGACCTATAAATGCCGCCATTTTGGATCTGAAAATGGTCACATATTTTGTGCAGCACCCGGAGTCCAGTTGTATAGAAGTCAGTGATCTCGGTATCCCAACATATCACAAACTCCTCCAGGTTTTCCGGAACGACGACAAAATGCTTCATATTTTCAACTTGTTGGCGTTGTGAGCCGTAGATGGATAGCTGTCCTTGGATTCTGTGGAGGTTTGGTGGCGCTGTGTTGATTTTAAGCTGGAAAACATCGCTTCGACTGCAGGCCGTCTTTGGCGCCGTAGACGTGCGTAGTGTATGGCCTTTATTTCTTCTTAGTAATGGGGCGTGTTGACCGATTAGTACGGGAAACAAATTAAAACATGCATAAATAGCTTCAAATCAACACAAGAAACACAGAGATAAAAGACAGCACATCACGAACTCAAGGTAAAGTTATTTTATTGAAAAATCTTTCGTATTTTAGTTCATTAACGTTCTAATTTACTTGAAAGTTTGAAACATGTATCTTACCGTTAAATTTCCGGCACGAGGCCCGCCACAACCTGTACTTGGGGCCGCCTGTGGTAGCACATGATATCGAGTTTGCATAAACAAAATATCTCGGTGGTCTTTTCATGTATATTTTGTATCCTGTTAGTGTGGGTTTACTACACTAGTTCATGGACCGCTCTTGTGCTACGCGCACGAAGTAGAATCATGGAATAAATTTAATTGTCAAATATGATATCTATATACAAGTGATTAACACATGATAAACATGTGAGACTTATATGATATGTGCTATTTAAGAAATGGCTCATGGTTTAGCGTGCTCCATCGAGTTATGGATGCACGCGGGAAATTGGGAGAGCACGAAAAAATCGTAAGAGTTGGTCGAGGCGTAGCCGATTTTTGAGTGCTCTCCAAATTTTCCAAGTGCATCCATAACGGATGGAGCACGCTAAACCATGAGCCATTTCTTTTATAACATAGCATTAAATCCTTTCACAAGCCAGCGAATCGTTTTGGTTGTTGTGTTTTTCCACTTTCGTAGCCAAGTATTTTTTGTTCACTAAAATCCAACCAAAAGGACAGTTTAAACTCGGTTACCCAGACCCAGTTTATGTCTTCTGGGTCGTTGTTCTTTATTACTCAATAAAATTAAATGACTCGATATTTTGATAATATAAAAGGCCATAAAAAGTCAATTTAAAACTCAGTTTTGTTTTGAAATTTTCCCCCGCGCTTTTTTACCGTGCTCCATCGAGTTACGGAGCACGCACGACAGCCAATCAAAAACGTTGCTATATCAAAGCAATGTTATAAAAGTGATTAGATACAACAGTATATACTAATTATGTTTGAAGTTCCAGGAACAGTGTATCATAGTTACTATATAGACAACTATACTGTTGTATGTAGAATTGTGGCTCTGAAATGTACATCCGGGTGTACGGCACAAAAACTCAACAATAAAATTAAACAATACATACATGGAAGTTCAACAAACATTTTTTTATGAAGTGACGCCAGGATAAAGCAACTTAAGACATCTTGCGAGCCATAAACTGCCAGGGGAAGGTGTCTCATGAAATCCATGAGCTTATCATGACCATCCCGTGGGTGCATAGGTGTGGTTAGGTCGCCCTGAAGTGCAACAGAAACATATGGATCGTCATGGTCAACAACCAAGAAAAATGCATATGCAAGTCACGTTGTTGTATAAATATTAGGGATCTGCATTACCAGAAATCGCGGATCCGGACAAAATGGCGTCCGCTTTCGGTTTAATTAATTCAGGGTTTTCAAGATGGCGTCGAAATATATACAGTGATTACATATGGCGGATATACAAAAGTGAAAATTGTGGCTCTCCAGAACTTCGCTGACAAAGTGCCAACGACTGACGAATTGTTCCCTGTGCTATTTATTAAAATCGATTCAACCTACACTCTGGCAAATTAATTATTGTACTATTGTGGAACACATTTTCCGCCTATTAGAGACCTTATATATTCCCAAAATACTGAAACTACCCTACCTATAAACATCCATTGCAAGACAACTACTTGTGGAAATTAAGTTGCCGTACTCTCAACCGATTCCTCAAAGATTCGCAAGTTTGATTCGGTATATTTCCTCGCCTGTAGATCATCTTACGTTCTGCCAAATAACGTCGAAGGTACCTGAAATTTTGCTGAAGGTAATCACAGATCTTAGTAATTCGAGATTTATTTTTATAAAATAAGATGTATACTATGCTAGCCCTGATTGGTCAATTGCGGTGTTTGGATCAGAGTATCCAAACACGGAAAATTCCCGCCAAAACGATTTTTTGTCGGACAGTATATCATATTGACTTATGCTTATTTTATAAAAGAAATACCAAATGGTTTTTCCGTGTTTGGAGACTCTTATCCAAACACTTGGGGAATTGCTCGACTTTCGAAAGGCTAAAAACACTCGCCTACGGCTCGTGTTTTGTTACGCTTTTCTCCAGTCTCGCAATTTCTCGCGTGTTTGGATCAGAGTATCCAACACGGAAAACCACTTGGTATTTCTTTAATATTCCCAAAATTCATATCTCTGTTCGACTTGTTTCATTCTCGTGTCATTCATGTTTACATTAGAGCGATACTTCAAGTAATCTTATCTAGATGTTTCAAATTTTCCTATTATCCTTATTTATCCCATGTTTTCCGTACCCGACATCCCCTATATCTTAGCCAGCGGGTAGGCCCTCCTGTTGCTGTGAAATGTGGGTCTGCAACGAAGCATGGGGTTTTTTCATCACTCGCGCGGCCGTCAGAGGCCGCGTATTTCTATTGTTCGAATTTGGCGGCCGCGAGTTTCTGTTGGTCGAACAAAATTAATGCAGAATAAATTACATTTAAGAGTTCAACAATGCATGGCATGCATGGAATGGAGTGACATATTTCAACAAGACGGCTATTAAAGACGCCGTAGCTCTTAATATTTTTAAAACACATCGCTGTGGGACAAAAGAAAAGAAATAGGTTTGAAACTCCACCAATCTCTCTGTCTGTCAGTGTCTGGCTTTATAAAACAGAAGCAAGTGTCATCACTTTCATCACAAATCGAGCCCTGTCCGGTGCCTTGACGCAAAAATAATGTGGCGTTCAAAACTTCAAAATATATTTATGGTGTGACAGAGGATGTGGAAATCAATGTAGATGAAAATATAAATATTCAAGCGGACAGGAAAGTCTTCCGGCTTAGCATATGCCGAAGAACCTTTGGCCGACGAAGACTGGTTGCAAAATTACAACAGAGAAGAACAGAAACGGTTAGAGGTCGAGGAAAGGCTAACGAAAGCACTAAATGGTTCCGTGGAAATAAGCGAATGGTATAAAGCAAATCATTGGCCCAAATTGGCAGAAATATCTTTCGCTGCTACACGAATACTTGGAAATACACAAATCGCGAGATGATCAATCATTAATTTCTGATAGTTCGGTCTTGTTTGACCAGGTAACACGCAATATCTTCTCTCGAATTCCGAGTTCATGCTTGAAATGATCTGCGCAAAGTATCGAAGTTTTCGAAGGTTCGAAGACACGTTTTGCCTTCACGAAATCAAGCGCAAATTTTTCTTCGCTTTATAGCGTCAGGCCAGTCATCGTTGAAATATGGAATTTTGTGAACACTTATACCATATTTGAGACTCGCTTTATTCGTACAATTAGCAGCAACACAACTAAACACCATGTTTTCACAAGCTTTCAAAGACCCAGCAAACGGATGGCATGAATTTGCATGAAGGCGCTAGACGAGTACCTTGCGTGACGTCACAAAATATACTCCTTCCATCCTCCTCGAAGCGAATTATTTTCCGTTCCAGCTAAGATCACAGTTTGGACAATTTGCCATAAAAATCGGAGTTTTTTAAGGTTTGATATAGCTGAAAAAAGGTTTTTGGGGTAGAAGCACTTTAAACCAGGGCTACCATCACTTAGAACTGGTCCTAGAGTAGCGGTATATTACAACATTTAGTATACTTATAATATGTCTTCTTTACAAGACAAGGTGTGAACGAAGAGAACGTTTTGTTGGAAATCAAATTTGTCTGAAAACGATATTGAATTACGTACTTACCTTCCTTTATTACAGCTTGCTGTGCGACCTCATGACTGTATTATCCCATCTTCGAGGCTCTGGGTTTTGAGAACACAACACGAAAGGTCATGATATATATATATATATATATATTTATGTCACGATTGAGTCGGTTTTCTTTGATGTACCGCGGTGTATATACAGGTTATATCCCGTGCATAAATAATTGGATAAAACTTGTCGACAAAACTCGAAAAATCTTGATCGAAGCTCTTCGAAATTGACGAAACCTTGTTCGAAAACCTCCTCAATCGTGATATAAGTCAGTTATATACCTCTAACTTGGGATATAAGTCATATATTGACCTTCGGGACCTTCGGCCCCTCGGATCAATATATGACTTATATCCCGCGTTCTCGGTATATAACCTATACATATATATATTTGTGAAATCATTACTAATTCATGAGTTTTGCAGCCAATCCAATTTCAGAAATTACGTCACATGTATACCCCTGTAAACCCCATACAAACTAAAACCAATGATGCTAATTAGTTACAACCACTAGTGGATGTATACTCTTCTGATACAACCACTAGTGCTTGTAACAAATTAGTATCTCAATGTCCCAAAGGGATTTTTACTATTATTCATTTCACAAGTTGTTTACAACACTCGCGTCCTTGTTGTATTGAATATACAATCACTCGCCTTCGGCTCGTGATTGTATATTCAATACAACACGGCCTCTCGTGTTGTATATATATATATATATATATATATATATATATATATATATATATATATATATATATATATATATAATTCGCTATTCAGCCAGGATGATTGTGGTCTCCATGTCAATCACAATGAAGAACCAGTACTTTTATTGGGAGTTACACAAGCAGGCTTAGCAATTTACAACGCGGAATCCCGACGACGCGGTCTTTTTTTGGCTTGAAACAAAATAATTCCTCATGTAAAACAAAAACGGATAATTTTCATACCCCCCCCCCCCCCCCCACATAACCTCGACGCCGTTCTATATACAACACCGCTGCATCAGAGTATTTTCTCGCGTCTTTAATAGGACGACGTCAACTGATGGAGAGATAAGACCTACTGCTTAACGCTTTTTGCGGATACTGGTTGCTAAACCATAATCCACTATATCATGAGCGCGGTTGTGTGTGTGTGTGTTTGTGTGTGTGTACGAATGTTTTCGTCAATCACGTGATCAACGCAGACCAATAGCAATTGTCCGAATCAGCATACTTCAGAAGTCTTATTTATATGTCAGAAGGGTTTACGAACGTGAACACGAACAACGAATGGGAGATAAATGTTGAGTTTTGTTTCAGGTAATGAACATTTGCACGCAATCACAAGACGCCAAGAAATATGATGACAAGTCGACAGCTCACAGTGGGCTACTGGTCTGTCCGTATAAATTTGAACGTTTTTGAGAATCTTTGCGGATAGTCTGGTTTCGAAACAATATGTATTTCAGCATTTTAATACATTTTTATGCATGTACTGTTGTTTTATACTATAAATACAAGCGCGCGGTGACTGTACATTTACATGCCATACTTTCTCGTGTTCAATACAGCATCACCTAATGAAACCATACAAGGTGTTACTATAATAATTCCGGAACGCATTTCGACTTTGTCGCCTAAACGACAAGCTTTCCAAGGACGAAGAAACAGTGTGAGCGCTTGTTTGGCTTCGGATTAAAGATCTTTCTGAAATCTGAATGCCCTTTTAACTATTAAATGTTTCAAGTGTTTACGTGTTTATAAGCGCTCGACCAAGATGTTTTAGCTATAGGTTTACACGCAGAAATCCACCGTGCTTGGCATTATTTATGTTACATGTAGACGTATGCAATACCCATTCAAAAAACGCGTTGAACATCGATTTGTTGAGACGCATGAATGCATATTTTACCATACTATGTTTTATGAGCCTAAAACAAAGACATATAAAACATAAAAATATCATATTCTTTAACAATGCGATTAGCGTCCGCGTTTCCTGTTTTTGCCGATTTACCTAACATTACACTCAAGCGGAATTAAAGCGATATAAGTATCATATTTTAATGCGATTATAGGGACCGCGTTTCATGGGTTTTTTTTCCAGTTCACAAAACTGAACAGTTAACACATGTCCAGGGGAAAACAAGCTGTAATGACGTCGCAAAAACAAATCAAGTCAACATAGGTTATGCTGTGCCAAAAGCTGCTTGCCGCCAAGATTACAAAAAGAACAAACAGCAGGTTAAACAATAAATAAAACTATTATGTAAATCCACTTAACGTGCGTTTTTGCAGATACTGGTTGCTAAACCATCCGAATGTTTTCGTCAATCACGTGATCAAGGCGAAACGCTAATAGGCATACTTCATAAGTCTTATTCCTATGTCCGAAGGGTTTACGAGCGTGTACCAGAACAACCACTGGAAGATTGGAAGTCGAGTTTCGCTTTTGCACGCAATCACAAGACGCCAAGAAAATATCCACGATGAGTTGATAGCTGATAGTGGTCTACTGGTCTGTCGATATACAGTAAAGTTCAAACGATTTTGTCAATTTTTGCAAATCAGTGACTGCTTTCTAAACCATATACCTATATATCAGATAGTATGCATTTCAAAGCTTTTAGGTTATGATATTATATGTATTCACTGTTATCTTAATATACTAAAGCAAGCGCGCGGTCAATGCTCGTTTACACGAAATACTTTTTCGTGTTCAGTAATTCAACATCGCATAATAAAACCATACATGCAAAGTGTTATTATAATTATTTCGTAACGCACTTCAACTTTCTCGCTAAAACGAGAAGCTTTTCATGGACGAAAAGACAGAGCGAGTGCTTGTTTGGGTTCGAACCAGGATCTTTATGAAATATGAATAGCCTTTTAACTAATGTTTCAAGTGTACTGTTGATTTTCTGCATATACGCAGAAATCAACTCAGGGGCGGATTTAGCGTTAGTCAAATAAGTCATACGACTAAGGTAAAAAAATCGGCAAGAAAAAATGATTATCGTATATCGTTCTTCCCTCAGTCTCGACTCTCGAGTCGCCGAGATCGCCGAGATAATCGATTAGGTGAGACTGCCGACCGGCATTTCAACCCGCGCCGCGCGGTTGACTTTGTTCTTTCTCGACGGATTTGAGCCTATTGTATCAACCGCTGTGATTGGTTGAATTTATAAATTAGCTTTTATAGCGACCTGTGATTGATTTGCCGAGTGTTCGCCGGATTTCTTTGTCTTTCTCGACGGATTTAGACCCCTTGTATCACCCTTTCTGATTGGCTTAATTTTTCAATAGCTCTTTATCAAGAGCACGGATTGGTTTAGCGGTGTTTTACTTTGTAGTTCTCGACGGATTTGTGGACTGACCGGACTGACCAGTGATCGATTCTGACTAACTTGGATTCTTTCGTTTGAACATGGCTTTGCCTAATACAAACGTGATAGATCTTGATGTATTCGCTTTGAGGGCAACGACGAGATGTGTTGCGAGAGATTTATAAAACGGCAAGTTTAATACCGTCGACTCGAGGGTCAACAAGCGAAGGATGCTTTGCACAAAGGAGCATTTTTAATACCAAGATTGGCAAGACGCTTCAAAGGAATTTTGGCACTGAGATATACGTGGTAATACACGCCAACAATGACAAGAAGAAACCTCGTGCTGCTCTCAGGTAAGCAGATTTTTCTGCCTTAATTATTTTCTAGTTTCTTTAAGTTCGTTCAACGTATAAAGACGTATAAATTCTACATGGAATTTTAATAATACGACATTAACAACCTTCGCCACGATTGAGACCACATGGTAGGGGGGTCCGGGGGCATGCCCCCCCAGAAAATTTTGAAATTTCAAACCCCAGAAACAGCATTTCCTGCATTCTGAGAGTGACTTTATCCGAGTGATCCCTTTACTTTTTTTACACATTTTAACCAGTACATAGGACTTAAAAATCTAGAATTTGCAATTTTCTGTTGATCAATTAGAATTTTATCTATACTTATTACTGTAATATATCAAAATAAATTTATACTAGTATTTTTCCATGTTTGCAAGAGGTATGGGATTTACTAGCCGTGGGCATGAAGTTCCATCAGATAATAAACAAGTAGGGTAAACAGCAGAACAGTACTTGAGACAGTTCCACCAGTTAATAAACGAGTAAAATAAGCAGCAGAACAGTACTTGTACAGGCAGTTACCATCACCCGAAGTTCTAGAACAAGTATTATAGGATCAAAAAATAATAATTAAAGGATTTTTCAATTTAAATGAATTTCTCTAAAGTTTAAATTCAGTTAAGTTATTGAAGTAATTTTGTAAATAATTATCAATGGCATGATAACAGATATTAACACACAAATATTCATGAACATCATCGACATGATCATCAAATTCAAAGCTTCAAACAAAATATTATAAACTAAAAATAAAAATTAATCATTATAACTTTAAAGAATCTACCTATATTATCTTAACATAATTAAAGGCATTAGATAATATAATTATAGGTAGATTCTTTAATCTTTTAGATTTAACCTATACAATAAACCATTCATAGAGCACATGTGAACTAGCTAGATAAATATATGAAGCTAAAGTAAGACTATTAATTAAATACTAAGAAAAAAATGATACAAAGCAAGACTGAAAAAGCACTACATCTTATAGTATCTATTAACACTCGACAGTTGCATTTCAAAACATGGCGACTGGACAGCGATATTCTTAAGTTATTCATGACATGATGACGCTACTTACTTTACATAACTATCTATTATTCATAAGATATTTTATTGAAATGAATACAAATATATGCTTACCTTACTGGGTAATAGTTAAAACAGCGTGATTCTTCGCTATTTGGAAATTGGGATCTCGCAAACTGGCATACGCTCAAGGAACGGACACGACCATCAACAGCCTTCTTCCTCTCCATATCGACAATCCGCGCACATTCATCTCCAAGCAAAGATAATTTTTCCCCTTTCCGCAGAAGAAAAGCTCCCATTGAGTATATTCCGCAATTGCTGCAATACGTTTTTGGAAGCCATCCGATCGTAAAACGATCAAAACTCAACAGTGAAACTGAAAGAAATCTCGAGTAGACACAGCGTGCAATGGTCTTACATAAGATTAACCGTAGTACGAAACAAAAATTATTACGTAATAAATATAAATTATGACAGCGCTGAGGGTAGCAAATCGCGGCTCCCCCCTTAAACTGCATCTGATTCCGCTCTTCTGATTGGCTGGCACCTCCTTCATTGGGTGTTCTGTTTCTAAAAATAGCACAGACTGTTGTTATAAATAGATCCAGGGGTGCAAGCGGCAGTTTCCCCCTGATGCACTGGCATCGATGGCTTTGGCAGGTCAAACGATACTTCATGTAAACAGAAATATTATGTTTTACAATTTCAAAGGGTGAGAGCTGACTAGATAGGATAGCGGGCGCATTGAATACAAATTCTGTGCGAATGACTGATAATAATTCGCATCATTTTTTTGCAAAAATCTGACTGGTGCTATAGCACCTGTTGCACCCCTCTAGATCCGCCCCTGGACTTTAGAATCTTATTTATATATCTACGTGTTTGTAGCGCAAGTAGCTCAAATTCATTCAGGGTTTTCCTTTCTTGTATTTGTTTATATAAATGGTTTGAAAACTTAATAGAATATTAATATGATTTTGAGACTAGCATTGTAGCAAAAATTGAAATACAAGCTAAAGGATTTTGTCAAGATTGGATAATGTAGACTACTTCATAAATTCATAAAATAGATAGTGAGGTCTGGCAATCATAATTATGTTATTTTATTTCAGAGACCATAGTTAGGCCTGTTTCCAAGGTAGAGTTACCCCTACCTTGTTTGGTTAACCACATCTAATAGAGTTGGCCAGGTAAAATTTGTCCTGGGTAGGTGAGTTATCCCTACCAAATGCATTTACAAGGACAAAACATAACCCAGCTACATAGGGTAGCACCCGGGTTACCCTAGTGTATGTTCTTGTAAATACGACAAACAAAAAATCCCACAGGAAATGTATGAGAGCTTGGGTAACCATTGTGCTAGAGTAACCCAGTGACTAGGATAATACCTTGTAAATAAGCCCTTAATATAGAGACTGAGTCAGGCCTACAATGTTTTTGAATTTGACCTAGTATTTAAATGTTTTAGGTCTGAGGCATCTGGGAATTGCCTATACAGCTCTGTTTCGAGCAATTGCATGGAGTGAAATGGTCTAACCTGCAGTATGGTTATCAGTTTCATATAGAAATATTTGAAGTCATGAATCTTATTAAATATTTGAAGTAGATGTATTGTATCTGTTGTTTATTTCTTGTTTAAAATAATTAAATCTGCTAAAATTTTCTAGGGTCGGGGAGCATGACCACCACCCCCCACCCCCCCCCCCCCCCACCTAGAACCCAAATATTTTGGACTAAGGTGACAAAAATCCTAGATCCGCCCCTGCAACTGTATTTGGTACTGCTTGATGTTACATGTAGGCGTATAAAGTACTTATTCAAAAAGCGCGTTGATCATTGCTGAGACAAATCAATTCATGTGTTACCAGAGTCTAATGTAAACAGTAAAGAATAGATTGGAACGAAAGCGATATGTTATCACATTCTTTTAACAAATGCGATTAGCGACCAGGTTTCCCGTTTTTCCTAATTTACCTAAAATTGTCATTTTAAGATTACAGTTAAGATTAGGGTTGGGGCAGGGCTTGGGTTCGGGATTGGGTTGGAGTTTAAGTAAGGGCTAGAATTAAGCATTTATCTTGTTAAGTTATTAAAGGTATTTAAACATTAATAATTATTGTCGATTCTAGATGATACGTGAGAGCGTATGCTGATATGTCACAAGGTTATCAAGCATTTTCAGTATATTTTGGCGAACAATTTACGTTGTTCGATCATTATCTGTAGGCCGAATAAAAACCAGTATCCGCATGTACACATTGCGTACCTATTTTTAATAATTATCCTTATCCTTAAAAAAGTTAACTGTAAGGAACGAAACGATTTGCTATGCTGTCGACGAGTCTTAATTTTCAACAGATTATATTTCTTCCAGCGGGACGCTGGTGATGACAAATGTCTCAGTTGAAAACGCTTTTTTTAAAGCACGTGCATACCTTGAGTACTGTGAGTATGTCGCAAAGTTTATTTTTTTTACTGTCATCTACCCCTTTCCGAGGGGGACATTGGTGTTTTCGTTGTTGCGGTTTCGGCTTTTTTTTCATGCGGTATTTCGGTAATTTCACGCTTGAGGTGCGGTATTGCGGTTTTATTCAGTCATGCGGTATGCGGTTTTCTGCGTTTCGAAGAAAAGCAACGCAGCCGGGTTATACGCATGCTAATTTCTGAGGATTTTAGGACTTTTAGGTCATTTAGCGAAGCAAGCAATATTATATCATCAGCAGTGGCGTAGCCACACCCGGGCCCACCCAGCCCGAGCGTCAGCTAGGCTGAATATAATCAGGGCCGTAGGCAGGATTTTTTAGTCAGGGGGGCAGTATAAGAGTGCCCAATTTCTAGGGGGGTCGGGTGGTATGCTCCCCCGGAAAATTTTTGAGATTTGAGTCTCTGAAATGGCATTTCCCGCAATCTGACATCATATTTGAGCAAAATTTTGAACATTTTAAAACATTTTTTTGAGACACGCCCTCTCATTTTTAAAAAAGATTTTGTCTAAAACTATATACAGTATTACATATTTACAAAGACAACGACAGTCATGTGTAACTCACTTGTCACTTTTCACCAAAATGTTCAGAAATTCATTACGAAGTTCGTTGGGAAGCACGAATGCAATGCGAAAACTCATTGTCAGAGTTACTGTGATATAACGACTAGTTAGTTCTTTATTCTGTGACTCTGGGAACAAATGTGATGTTCTTGCGCAATTACTAACTATATAACTGTCTGAATACCAATGAAAAATAATAATCAACATTATAAAAATCATATTTGGGATTTTCGCTGGGGGGAGTTCACTCGTGAGTTTTTCAAAGACCTCAAATAGCACTCGTCCTTCGGACTCGTACAATTTTGATAGTCTTTGAAAAACTCACTCGTGCATGTTTTTTTCCAAATTGCACTCGAAACCATGCTATTACCTATACTAATTACCTGGCGTTTACTAAATGCGCTTTCGGTATTCCGTTGATTTTTTCGCGGTATTGCGGTTTTTGACGATTTTTTTTCGCGGTATTGCGGTTGTGGGTACCCCCCAATGTCCCCCTCCTTTCTCATTCTTTGCACGCAAACACTCATCAACGTATTTTGAAGTTCGCGACAATTTACACAGGTGTAACAAATTGAAAAGGCAGCGTTCACTATCCTGCAGGTAACTTAGTTTCAATTTTAGAAATATCAATTTTTAAAGCGAACAATATTATATTATTGACCAAAATGACGCAAATAGTTAAAGAAACAGCAGAAGCATTAAGTGATGTTGTATTTCGGCAAAATACTATTGTACGCGTCGTACTTCCGTGAGAGACGACTGCTATTCCGTGTGTTACTCTATCAGACATACTGGTTCAACTATAGTAGTTTATGAATTGTCTCTATAGTTCAAAGTCGTTCCAGAATATCTTTATAGGATCTCACAAGGTCTTGTGACTGTACTTCCTCCCAATCCCCCCCCCCCCCCCCCCCCCCAAAAAAAAAACCAAACAAAAACAACCCCAAAAAACCTATTGTTAATACACTCCTCTCTCCGTAAAGTCAACACTAAACAATCTTAACAGGACCACCAGATTGATAGCAGAAATTATTATTTTTCTACTGTAATTAAATGTATATTGGGACTTTGCTTCTATAGTCACAATTGAACCTCATGCAAAATGATTACTAAAAAATAATGGAATCATGTAGTAAAGCTTTTTTTTACAGTTTCTTTAAAGTGCATATGAAGTTAAAAATAAGTGAAGAAGAAACTTCTTTTTTTGATAGAACTTTGAAATTATAAAGATCAGTTACGGCCTTTACACATATCTCACTTCGTTCTTGATGTATGCACGAAGAAGTCGACTGTAAAGGCAAATCTTAATAATTTCACGGGTTCTTTCACATTAGGGAGCTTCTTCGGAACTTATTTCTTCAATTTATATACCTTTTAAGTCATAACGGTCACTTACTTCGCTCGTCTGGTATTTAGCTGCAACTAAACAAAGTTACTGTTGGAGAACATACACACATGATACAAAACGCACAATGGAGTAACAAAAATTTAAGGATTATATTTTAACTATAAAACAGCCTCCATCTTGAATGTTATTCTTTGTGTAAAAGTAGCTCAGTTGTCCTCCATGTAAACTATTCTCTTTAATCGGCACAATAGCAGTAGTGGCTCCTTTTCCTCCTTCGTAGGTTGAGGCGAATGGATATTCATCACAGGACAACCCGGGTCCTGGCTTCATTTTTGTGCATCCTGAGTTACGCCTGTTTCTTTTTACTCGAGTCGAGTTGGTTAATCTGGTTAATTGAGAAGGTTGTCCTTGATTGTGAATAGCATTTCTCATATTGTCACAAACAGAGGTGATGTTTGTACAATCAAAAACAACTACCGGACAATCAGTGGGCTTGCTGACTTCTTCTTCGAGAATGACAACTATTTGTTGAAAAGTGGAAGGTTTAGTTGGTTAGTGTTTGATTAGTTACTTGTCGCGGTACAAGTCACGGTATATAACTGTCAGGATTTTTAGGAATTTTTTTCAAGCACTGCCCTTCATGATAAAGGGCTCTGCTCGCAACGTCAGTATTTCGTTTCCAAAAATTTCGGCAGTTTGCTTTGCTATATCCCTACTATATATGGCTCGTTGGTACGAAAAAACCTTCTATAAAATGTCATATGACTTATATAAAGTGTATTATATATAAGTATACTAATTTTCATTGCATTTTATTTCTAATAAAAGAGCAAGAGTGTCTTATCAGGTATAAAGACACGAGGCAAAATGGGTAAACGTTCAAAGTAATGCTATTATAAGTCTCAACTTACTAAAGGTAAACAATATGAAAGTTAAACTGTCAATTATTTTATAGATTTAACGAAAATACGGCAATATTTTTCAAATTATCCTTCAAATCCTTAATTAATTCAATTGTCATATTTATTACTGTCAACCCGGACAAGGCTAATCTAAAAGCGAAGTACAAGTCTCGACTGCCTGTGCCGTCAGTTTCTTTGTTATATCGAGGACATATATATATTAAATTGAAATTTGAATGTCTTGTATTACGACTATGTACCTCATTATTAACAATAATTTGCTCATTTAAATAGGTCGGTAAGCTACCATGGATGCGCTTATAGGTAAGTGAAAAAGGTATCCAGCGCAATTTATTAAAAAGTTCAACTGAAGGCGCCTGCCGATCGGCTGATAGGATGACTCTTGCTGCCTTCTTCTGTAGTTTTAAGACTCTAGCTAAACACTCTATAGGCCTAGTCTTTGTACATCGGATGATGTCGTAAGGAGTTACAGTTTGGTTTTTGTTGTATAATTCTAACGGAAAATATATAACTTAAGTTGACAAATTGAAGTTGATGGTATCTTTGTGATGTATACGTAATACCGTGATAAATTAATTAAGAGTTCACAAACCTTTTTTGCCGGTACTTGTAACAGTAAAGAAGAATAGCAAGTACACAAATGGGATCAAGATTTCCATTCTTTTAAGGTAGTATTAAACCCAACTTAAAAAAAAAATACACATTTTTATTTGTAAGGTACATGCAGTTCGGCGTGTGACTTTTCTGGTGAACGTTAAAGGTGAAATACAAAATACAAAGTCGAAGCAACTTTACTTCATGTTCAGAGCATTCAATTGCAGCGCGTGTGACATGCTGTGCAATGGTGAAAGCTCTCTCCTCCGCAGAGGTTCTTTCGGAGATCGAAGATTTCGGGGATTGTCGGAGATGTGTCGGAATCGCCTGCTGGACATAAATCGTACCGGCGAAACGCCGGAACGGGAAAATATCAAAATCAACCACAATGCCAGATTTCTCTCTGTTTTTTGCACAAGATGTCGGTTAATTGCAGGACTTGCTAATTCACGGATAACTAAGTCATCCATGTCTATATTAGTAACACATTTGTTGGTAAGTGATAATCACATGTTTACTATGATATGTCTTTTTTGTGAAAAGACAAAATATACTCAGTTTTGCCGTTAATAATATACCAGACGAACCAGAGAATAACGTGTATCTCATATTGAAACAACAAACTTTCCTAATTTGTCCACACATTCAATTAACAATGGTCACGTAACCTGCTATATTTGACATGTTTTCCACAACCTACTTGTCCAAAAATTATTGATCCCCCATGATACCGCCATATTAAGACAGAAATCTGGCAGAGGTTCTTTTTTCTCTTTCTTTTCCGCTTTCCGCCCGCACTTTTTATGTCCAGCTGACGATTCCGACACATCTCCGACGATCCCCGAAATCTCCGAAGGAACCTCTGCGGAGGAGAGAGTGGTGAAAGTCGTTGCGAGACAAGGTACGGAATGAAGTCGTTGCACAAAGTAGAGTAGTGTTGACTCGGTGCAACGATTGTAGCAACTTATTTCTCACCGATCTTGACTATTGCAGAGCATGTTACACGGTTACATGATTTGTAAATATTATTGAAAAGGCAATTTTGAACCAGAATTGTAGCACAATTTCGACTAACTTCGGGAAGAAAATTGATACAAATTTTATGCAATTGTCGCAATTAAAACAAGTCAAAGTAAACTCCATTTTCGCTTTATGTCCTCTTTAACATGTGGAATTGTATTAATTCTCAAGCCTTACTTTGTTTTTCTTTAATAGAATTTATCATAATACGTAAAATTAATGTCTGTAGTTTATTCGGCGCGTGAAAAATACACCGTCTGTCACGAACAGGAAACGGCAGTTCGCAAGCGGAATATGTTTCGCGAAAAAACGCGGAGTGATAATATAGGAGAAAATCGTACACTATACAGTAAACCGACCCGCTCTGAGATTTGGAATTTTAGTATGCCTCAATAAATAACCCTTTTGAGCCTCAGTAATATTTGAAAGCAAAGTTCCAAGCAAAGACAATACCAAAATCTGGTTTTGGTTCTTTATCTGATTAATAAAATCAAAACAGCAATAACTTCAAAATGAATGTAATTAAAGAAAAATTAAAAGTGAAATCTAGAGGTATTTTGAACTGG
Source organism: Corallium rubrum (assembly GCA_964035015.1). Lineage (NCBI taxonomy): Eukaryota > Metazoa > Cnidaria > Anthozoa > Scleralcyonacea > Coralliidae > Corallium > Corallium rubrum. The sequence goes on from CAXIUP010000120.1 coordinate 55,539, forward strand.
TGCAGTGTTACTACAAATTGCAACTGGAAATACACATAGTTTCACAATTTTTTTTGGTATATACTGAAGAACCTGCAGACACCTTAATTTTTCGTTAGATATCAAGTAAATAAAATCTTGGTAACATGTAGGTTCTTAATAGCGAGTGTCACACGTCATTGGCAATGACAGTTCCTCAAGATGAATTAATCAGGGCCGTAGATTTTGTCTAAAACTACAGTATCACATACTTACAAAGACAACTACTGACTACAGTCATTTGCAACTCATTTGTCACTTTTCACCAAAATGTGGGGTGGGGTGGGGGGTGCGAATACGTCATTCCCGATTGGTCTCCGACTGATTCCCGAAGTTACGTCATTATCATAAGGTTTTCGACTTATATCCTTATAAGTAATAGTAATTATTACCTTTTCAATTATACACTTTACCCTACTGACAGTCGACATTTGTGGGACACGTAGACGTACAGAGCATGCGTACAAATAATATAATAATGATATTTATTCAGGATATCCACATCACCAAAGCAGTGTTTTTCAGTGGGGTCCTGTGTAACATGACACAACAGTACATTACATGACTTCACGTTACATTACATCACATTGTATGGCATAATATTACATTTAACCCTATCCAGACTGGGCTTTTTTTTTACTTCTGGGACTAGGGGGGGGGGGGGGGGGGGGGGGGGCGGAAAGTGCCCGCGGTCAATATCTCCTGAACCATTTGGTGTATTCCGACGAAACTTTTACAGGTGGATGGTATGCCTTGTTCAAGTATGTGTTACACTTATGTTGTCATGGCGACAAATTATGACGTCATTATGACGTCATTAATTGCAAACACCCAGGATTTTTAGAATTTCCAAAAAAATTTTTCTTATTGTTTTGTTAACATAAAAAAGGTAGTATATCAAAAAAATAGTTTCTCTTTATTAAAAAGTGCTTACTTTTATTGTAACTATTATAAAAGCAAGCATAATAAAAATTGTCGGCTGAAATTTAGTGTTGGTAGGTGTTCACGACTCCGCTATAACTTTGTTTTGGAGTAATATTTTTCACCAAATTTTCCACATATAAAGCCCATACATATTTAGGAAAAGTCATAAAATTTCAGAACCATACCTGTAATGGTTTAGGAGATATTAACCTTTAAATTCAGCGCGGGCACTTTCCGCCCTTCCCCCCCCCCCCCCCAGTCTGGATAGGGTTAAACAACATATTTATAAGCAAAAAAACTGAAGAACAGTTCAAAGAAAGTCATAATGTTACATTAATTAAAATTTTAGTTTCTTTAATGAATTCTTAAATTCAACTAGAGATGTAGTATTTCTTGTCTTGTTGTCCAGGTTGTTAAAATTAGTTGAGGCGTGATAAACTAGTTTTTGTTTTCCCCAATTTGTGTTGGCTTTAGGTAGATGCAGATTATTGTTGGTCCTTGTGTAATGGTTGTGGATTCTGTAATTTCTTGTTAAATCAATGTTTCTGTCGTCTGTGTTCAAGTGGTGTCCAGTTAACTATTCTTAGCGCTTCAGTTGATGAGGAGAGTCGAGGAGCATCGAGTACTAGTTTGGCAGCTTTATTTTGTAGAATCTGGAGAGAATGCATTAATGTCAAGTTGTTCTTGTCACCCCATATAATATCGGCATAGTCAAAAAGTGGTAAAATCAATGCTGTGCAAAGAGTGCGTCGAGCAAGTGGTGGTAAATAAGATTTAAGACGACGGAGTAACGCAAGTCTTTGGTTAATTTCATTACCAGAAATTTGGGACAACATGGTGGCGCGCGTGCGTATTGAGGACCATAATAATGGAGATTCTCAACAGTAAATAATAAGGAGAGCACATAATAATTCAAATTTTGCTTAAACGGTGACATATGTCTTCTTTTCCCGACTCCATTTGACTTCAGCATGGACTAAGGAACAGTTATAACTAAAAAAACATTTGCTTACTTCGAAGACGAAGTACTTCCCTAGCTCGTCTTATTTTTGCACTGAAAGCGCCACTATCCATAGTGTTAGCTATAGTAATCTTTGCAAACAGGTTCTAGAAATTGGCCAAATTGACCGACAACGTTACGGGCGATGCGAGGTGCCCGACTCGCATTGCATTCGGCATGAGTCAGTCTACTTCGAGAGCACATAAAGGTCTTCATTTGTCTCTAGCACAGTACTTCCAAAAGCGTTTGAACTTGCTTGATTTCACAGTACATACATGCACGATTTAGGCGAATTCTAAAGAACTCAATGACCTGAATGATGAGAAACACTAGAATACAGTAGAATAACACTCATTGGACATTCTAGAATACATAATTATATTATTAGGCGAATATAGCCGCTGACCGAGAGCAGCGGCAGAAGCGACCCAAATTTCTGGTAATGTTTGTTAGCTAAGTTTCCAATATGTTCATGCCATGAGAGATACTGATTGAGAGTGACACCAAGATATTTAATTGATTGACCTGGATTGATATTCTGGTTATTGATGGTGATATTTAGATTAGAGTATTTACTTAGCTGTTTTTTGTTTGCAAAGATCAGGAACTTTGTTTTTTCGTAGTTTAGTGTAAGAAGGTTGTCGTTGAGCCACTTGGATAGTGATTGTAAATCGGAGTTAATATTACTTTGAAGAGTCGTTGCTGATTTGGCAGAATGATACAACAGTGTGTCATCAGCGTATAATATTGATTTGGTATAATTAAGACATTTAGGTAGATCTTTTATAAATATTAAGGATAGCAAAAGCCCAGTATACTTCCTTGAGGGACTCCCACAGTAATTGGTTTTGAGGTAGAAGTGCAGTTGTTGATGGTTGTTACTTGACTACGTGATGAAAGATATGACGTGAACCAGTTGAGGACAGAAGTAGTACATCCGAGATTTTTCAATTTAGAAATCAATAATGAGTGGTCTACAGCATATCAAACGCTTTCCGAAGATCAATAAATACAGCTCCTGTAACTAATGTTTTATCTAGATTATCTAAGATATTATCAGTGAACTGTGCTAACGCGACGTCGGTGGAAAGTTTAGACCGAAAACCAAATTGATTTGGAGCGATGAGATTGTGTTCTTGCATGTATGTGTAGACTTTGTGGTGAACAATACGTTCCTTGATTTTACTTAAGGTTGGAAGAATAGTTATAGGACGGTAGTTATTTGGCAGAGTTGGATCACCAGATTTGAAGAGTGGCACAACTTTGCCCTTTTTCCAAATATTTGGGAAAATGGCGGAACGTAATGAAATGTTAAATATTTTGGTTAAAGTAGGAGTAATTGCCGAAGCGGAGTCTTTAAGTAAACTTGCACTGATTCTATCAAGTCCAATAGCTTTATTAGTTTTTAGATTTTTTAGCTCTTTAAAAACCAAAGATTCGTCAATTTCTTTAAAATCAAAATTGTATGGAGAAGAAGTAGATGTTGGAGGTCTTGATTTAAAATGTTTTTTAATTTTTTCTGCAAGTTTCGATCATATAGTCGTAAAATAGTTGTTCAGTATTGTCGCAATTGATTGTTGATCGTTAACAGAAACATCTTCAGAAAAAATGCACGACGGAGTAGTTTTGGATTTGTCACGTGACGTTATCTCATTTAAAGTTTTCCAAAGAGCGGCGGGATTATTTTTGTTTGAGTTGATAAGGTTTTGGTAGTAGTTGGATTTCGTTAGTTTCACTTGATTATTTACGTAGTTTCTGATATCGTTTCCAGTAGAAGTCTAAGTTTGTTTTAAGTGCTTGTTTTTGGTAATAGTGACGGTCACGCATTAACTGAAGTAGTTCAGGGGTCATCCAAGGTATTTTGACGGATTTAACTTTCCTAGATTTTGTTGGAGCATGTTTATCGGCAACATACGAAAAATTTTTACACCAATTTTCGACAATTTCATTAATATCTGTCTAAGCATCTACAAAAGACCAATTTAGTTTTTCTAAGTCCTCAGAAAATAAATTCTTATCGTAATTTTTATAGGAACGGTAATCAATATAACGATGGCCACCACCAGATTTTAGAATACCAGCTTTGATGACGCAGAAAATTAAGGAGTGATCACTAAGAGATAATGGAGCGACTCCACTTGCGGTTATACACGGCTGGAATTGTTTAAAAATATTAAGTCAATCGTTGACTCACTATTTTCAGTGATTCTCGTTGGTGAAGTAATAATTTGTTCAAGTGAATTTGTGCGTGCAAATGTATGTAAGTGTGATCCATCAATCGATCGACGAGTTTGATAATCTACGTTAAAGTCGCCAAGCAAAACTATTTCGGCATTTACTGGCAGTTTAGATAGTGTTAAATCAAGATCCTCGACGAAGTTAGCAACACGAGTATTAGGTGGTCTATAAACTGAGCAAATAAAAAGTGGTTTAGTTTTAGGTCGTGTGATTTCAATCCAGCATGTTTCTGTGTTTGAGTTTGTCAAATCTGTTCTCGTACAATAAGGCAAACCATCTCGTACATATATAGCTGTTCCCCCGCCAGATTTATCTTGGCGATCATGGCGAGTGGTAGAGTAGTTTGGTAGAGATATTTCTGCGTTGGTGATTGAATTCTTAAGCCATGTTTCCGAAAGAGCAGTAATGTCAAACGGATTCTTGTCGATAAATAAACGTAATGAGTCGATTTTCGGTAGTAAACTCCTAATATTTAGATGACTAACTTTTAAACCGCTTGTTGATCACTTGGATATTTCAAATTTTGGATTAGGTCCGGGGTTACTTTCAACATCACAAGATAACTGTATGAGGAGGAGTGCAATTGAAGCATTAAGAAAGATTTAATCCGGCGAAGAATTAATGATGATTTCGTTATTGGTGATTTTCGTTTGACGATTGAGCGATGACGACAAACACCAAACACTTGTTTTACGCTGGCGATGTTTCCAGAAACGAAAAGAAATACATTTGTTTACGTAGGCTACATTTAAGCAGAGTAAATCATCCTAGAATCCTTAAGGAAGATAGAATGAACAATCACTTTGAGAAGCCGTGTAAAGAACGATTTTAAGTGTCGAAATATAAAGGCAAAGCGATTTATTAGCTACTTTGAAAGCATTGTTAGGTTAACTGGATAAAAAACGGAGTAAGTTATCCTAGAATAACTGCTAACTAAACGTTTATAAGCGAGGAAATCGTAGGAAGATAGAATGAGTAATCACTGTAGAATGTTAAGTAGAAACAATTCAAACAACACTTTATATATTTAGGTTAAATACAATCGCCATCACATCTCTCCCAAGTACGTCCTTCGCCCCGTGTCCCTCGCCCCTATCCCCCGGATGTACAGTGCCCGAAACCGCTGAACACTACATCCCCTCTTTCCTTACTTTTAAACTTTAAAACTACAATATGAACTGTAACTGTTTTTGTTTGTTCTTTAACTACAATACACAGTTTTAACCCAAATAACGAAGTCGTCCAGAGCTTTCGGTTTTCTAACGACTCTGTTCGATCGTCTTAGTTTTACTTCTTGGTCAAGATAGGTATCTTTGTGATCTGTGACATCAGGACTTTTATCGTGAATGTTTGGTTTGACGAATGGTTTAACGTGCTGTGGATTCCGCTTGTATTCTTCTCCACCCTTGGTAGACCCCAACGAAACCTGGTCTCCCTGCCGCGTGACGACTTGATATGGTTCCTTCTCGTAAGCAGAAGACAATTTGTTTTCCTTCTTCTTCTCTAGCAAAACTAAATCACCTTCGTGGATATCTTTATCACTGGCATGAAATTTCTGGTCGATGTAATCTTTATTCGCCTGTTTTCGTCGAGCTTGGAAAAAATGGTGCTTCCGTTTAGAGTAGTATAGGATATGAGGCTACCGGCGCTTTTCTTTTTTTTTGCCAAAAACAGCCCCAAAATGTTGGAATTTAATGGGAAAGGATGTTTGAGAGGATAAGCTGTTTTTTTCCAAATTTTAAAGTATAAGTAAACGGGAGAAAAAGAGATCTAGACTTAATTCAAAAAAAAAAAAATGCTGGAATTCATCGGGAAAGGACGTTTGAAAGGGTGGACTGTTTTCTCACTTTTCAGAGTATAAGCAGACGGGAAAATGGATTTTGGGAAATGTGGTAGACCCGATTTTTCTAAAAACGCTTCAGAGTGATCATGGTTGTGGTTTTAACACACATCTCACTTAGTTTCCGATTTCTGTTCAGATACTTTTGTTTTATGTTGGTACACATGTTTTCCCACAGTTACACCACCAGATAGCAGTCCGAGACATGGTATATACGGTGTGATCATGGCTACAACTTTACCAACATCACTTTTTAACAGTTTGTCTTTTTGTAATTCATTATCTAGCTCCTCAGAGCTTTCTACGGCGTCCAAACCACCGAGAACATTAGAGAATTTACTGATTAGCATATCAGTCAGAAATTCCTTAGCTTTTTCCATCCTTCTGGCCTCTGGCTTCTTTTTTTGAAATAATTTGGCCTCTTGGTGTTGACCAACTTCAAACGTACATGCAATTTGTCAGAGCAAATCCTTCTGGCGTATGTGATCTAAGTTGTAGAAAGAAACTTCCTACGCACATAACGTCATAAAATGGTCAACATACATCCCTCGCAAAATTTCGATTCCGTTGACTATACGTAGCTTGGCAGAGACCTGGACATGACGCACAGTAACCCATGTCAGGATTAGTGAGCTGCCTCACTGACGCTCGGCAACAATTATGCAGAAACATTACCAACAATGTTGTCATCCGAGAACCACTTTCAGCTGTACTAATGCACAATATTATAAGCAAATAATAGCCAGTTGGATAATAGGGTATTAAAATTCGCGTTTAAATTTTGCGATATCTTATTTTTTCGGGATTTCACTTCACGTTTTCTTTTTCAATGGCAAATTTAAATAAAGTACTAATAAAGGTACTAAATAAGTTATTGTATTATTAATTACAACTGGTTTCGATTTGGTGTTCATAAAAAATCACAGTCGCAAATTTTCCGACATACCTTTTTATCTTTCTAGGCACTCGATCTGTTTTATTTCATCTTGACTCTACATGGAACCGAAACTAATCCGCTAGCCAAGAATGCCAGATTATTTCCCAAATCTGCAGGAAAAGGTAGGACATGTCATGTACAAGAGTTTTTAACTTGCTAGCGCGGCATGCTCTTCAACGATACGATGTTCTTCAGCTAACCTAAAATCAGAAATCATGCATGTTTTATAGAAGATTGCAATTCGCAACCGATTACGCAAAACAAATGCAATAAATACAATAAATACAAGTAAAATAGATGACTGCTAATTCCTTGATCAGTCTGTACACGTAGCACAGATCTTATTTTGTGTTATTTTATTTTATTCTATTCTATTCTATTCTATTCTATTCTATTCTATTCTATTCTATTCTATTCTATTCTATTCTATTCTATTCTATTCTATTCTATTCTATTCTATTTTATTCTATTCTATTCTATTCTATTCTATTCTATTCTATTCTACCCTACCCTACCCTACCCTACCCTACCCTATCCCATCCTACCCTACCCTACCCTACCCTACCCTACCCTACCCTACCCTACCTTACCTTACCTTACCCTACGCTACGCTACGCTATGTTATTTTATGGTTTGTTGTGTTTTGTTGGGTTGTTGTTTTTTTTTGGGGGGGGGGGGGGGGGGTGTTTGTTTTTTGTTGTTTTTCTATTATATGTTTTTTATTTTATTTTATTTTATTTTATTTTATTTTATTTTATTTTATTTTATTTTATTTTATTTTATTTTATTTTATTTTATTTTATTTTATTTTATTTTATTTTATTTTATTTTATTTTATTTTATTTTATTTTATTTTATTTTATTTTATTTTATTTTATTTTACTTTATTTTACTTTATTTTATTTTATTTTATTTTATTTTATTTTATTTTATTTTATTTTATTTTATTTTATTTTATTTTATTTTATTTTATTTTATTTTATTTTATTTTATTTTATTTTATTTTATTTTATTTTATTTTATTTTATTTTATTTTATTTTATTTTATTTTATTTTATTTTATTTTATTTTACTTTTGTTTTATTTTATTTTATTTTATTTTATTTTATTTTATTTTATTTTATTTTATTTTATTTTATTTTATTTTATTTTACTTTATTTTATTTTATTTTATTTTATTTTATTTTATTTTATTTTATTTTATTTTATTTCATTTCATTTCATTTCATTTCATTTCATTTTATTTTATTTTATTTTATTTTATTTTCCCCGAGCCCGGGCGAAGGGCCGAAGGCCCGGAGCCCGGTGAGGGTGCTAATCTCGACGTGCGTGGAGTCCACTTTACACGCGAGATGAAAAGCTGAAAGTAATTCTGAAACCTGTTTGTATATATATATATATATATTTAGCATATACCTCGCAGGTGAATAGTGCTTTTTACGCAATCTGATTGGTTCCTCTAGCTCGGGATATCCTGCACTATTCACCTGCGGGCAAAACAAAATGGCGGACAGTTTTGCTTTGTTTACCGAAGCAGGAGATTTTATTGATAAACAAGGCTCATGTTGTAGAATAACGAGAAAACTCAACAAAATTAAGTAGAAGAGTGTCCACAGGTATGTTTCTTTACAATTTTCTAGCCATTAATATATTCAAAAGTTGTGAAAACTGTTTTGTCGACAAATATCGAGTACGCCAAGTGCCGTTATATATAGTGCCCAAGTTGCTAGCGGCCGTGTCTTGTATAAAATACCGAAAAATATAAGATCTAGAATGTTAAACTTGTTATTTCATTTATGAGGTATATGCTAAAACAATTATTCACCTCAGTGTCGGTGAATAGTGTGGATATTCACCTCGCCGAAGCGGCTCGGTGAATATCCAGCACTATTCACCTCCACTTCGGTGAATAATTGTTAAATATATATATATATATGTTATCAAATCCACAACTTGCGCAGTTCGAATAGCAGGGTACTAGTAACTAACCTGTTAAATTATTCAAATTATTTAAATTTACGTCGGCAAATTATAATTTATAAGTTCGGTTGGATTACGAAATAGTTTTTCAACGATCATGACGAAAGAAATCTTTGCCAGAAAAAATAGTTTCCGCTAAAATGTACATTAATATTACTATGGAAAAAGACCAAAGGAAGAAGGCTAAGAAGAGATGTGGCAGCGAGAAAAAGACAACAATAAATACGACTTAAAACCACTGAAAAAAGCCTAAAAATTAATACGATAAAGACCGAAAACGATGCCAACCGAAATGTAACTGAAAGAAGAAGGATGTGTCATGAAACTGTTCAAAGAAGGTAAAGAATTTTGCTCTGGTGTATCCTACATAACTCGAAAAGGAACGATGAAGAAATTTTGAAACAAACGGCTTTTTAGATCATGAAGAGAACTGAATGATGCCTTGTTATATTTATTTGTCAACAACGAAAAAAGTAAGAAACCGCGAACGAAGAAAACAATCCGAAAAGAGTAGACTGAATTGGCCGTGTTTGTGGTCACAAAAGCAGAAGAAAGTTTAACGGTAGGAGATTCGTATTTACCAGTTTAGCTGAGTTAAAACGGAAGAAATCTTGAAAACGAAAATTAACATGAATAATATATTGTCTGGAGTTGTCTTTGAACGCTAGGACGTTGGAAGACGTTGGCATGGTGTCTTTTCTTGGTCAATGTTTATATCTATTTTTGAAAATATGAATGAAAATATGTCATTTGGTTCATCTCGTTTTTGTTTTTTTTAATATTGACTTTGCATGTTCTTTCGGTGTCAATACATGACTACAGATGAACCTTGCTAACTAATCAGTTTCTGGGATGTTGTTTTCTGATCTGTGTGTCCTTATTATACAACAAAAAACAGAAATTAGGGGAGGGGGGAGTGGGGTTAAAAAATGCATATAGAGCGGGCGAGGGGTAGCTGCGTTCATGTATTTCTAGTATTTTATTTTATTTTATTAAAGTGCCTATCTCAGGGTTGGGGATTTTACATATTTAGGATATTTGGAACATTTTAAGAAGATTTGTAATATATCTTCTTTTCCTAAAATTTCATCTTCATAGACTTTTTTGCTGTTAAAGTTGGCGATTTTGACAATGGCCGTGAAAAAAATTTACTGGGTTCTAGTCGCCGAAAGTGACGTAGAAGCAGGGAGACCTTCTCAGACAGTATCAGTGTTTACATTGGGAGATTTTGGGTCACCTTGGATTTTCTTGGCTTTATTCAGGTTATTTTGTCGGGAATTCTTTTAAAAATTATGCCAAACAGGTGCGTAGTGTTTTTACTCTCGAATGAGCCCAGTTGATACGCTAGAATAGCGCTGTATGCTATTTCTTTTTTTGCAACAATAACGATGTACTATCTCGACTCACGGAAGGCGAAGAAGACAAGGGTAGCTTAGTATGAAAGGAAGGCCGATTTCGTCAAGGGTAAAGGTATGAAATGAACGCCGATATCCACTTCTGTGACCTGTTCGTTATTCGAAGTAGTTTCAACGGGAATATTTGATACTAATACGATTCACAGCAGTTTATCACGAGGAAACCCCGTCGGTGTGTTGATTACAAAAAGGAAACAATAGATTACAACAATAGAGCGTGAGAACTTGTGCATGTCATCAGTCTCATATTTCTTTTTATCGAAGTATTGTTTGCGTCCGATCTTTGATCAAGAACATATCGAAATATACCTGACTTGGTAATGTCGTGTACCTCTGGTTCTAACACTGATAGCTAAAATGACTAGACTAGGATGTAAACATACCGGGATACGTAATCGAGATCGAAGACGAAGTAAACTGTCTTCCAGTGTGGCCATACCTGAAGACGAATCATCTGAATGCATTGTCAAGCCGTATGAAGACGAGTTGATTGCCGATGAAATTTGGATCGTAAATCATAATGAGCATATGCGACTTGAAAAAGGTCTTTAGTACGGCGGCTACAAATTCGCTTTGAGGGGCACGATAAGGTAAATGATTGGTAAGTTTAATGTCTTTAATTGAAAGTTGCTTTTATCGGTGAATTTATGTTTACGTTTTATCTGCAATGTTGTATACACGCATTTGCTAAAACAAGACATTTTGTATGCTGTCAAAGCCAAATGATTCGCATGTTTAATTCTATTCGATATTTCTCTGACACTGAACTGCTTGCGAATGCGAAGGAATGTCAGTAAATCAAAGCTTGCATTGAAACTGTGAATAACAGTGATCAAGTTCTTTGTTTGCCTGGAAATCTGATCATTGCGTCTAGCGGGACACTTACATCGTAATATGGACAAAATAAAGGATCAAATAAAAGATCAGTACAGAAAAAAGTTCAAATTTCCACTTTTGAAATTTGAACTTGCAGGCGACAGTACATGCAGAGTAAATTTCTTCAAGTTTGAAGATGAAATCGCACATTTGTTGTTGTTTGTCACATTGGACGAGCACTGGATTGTGGCAATTTTGAGGAACGAAGCAATTCTATTAGCCTAGGTGAATTGTGCGCAGCTGGCTTAGTCGCAAGTGGAAATCGGAAAGCGAAAGATTATTCTATTAATCAATACTGACAGTATCTACCTTGCTTTCTGTATCTTCTATTTTATACTTTGCCTCGCAAATTCTTCGATATTTGCAGCCCGCTAGGCGCAGTGACCATGCAGATATATAACAAATATAAACATGCGAATCATTTGGCTTTGACAGCAGCCAGTATACAACATTCGATAAAACGTAAACATAAATTCACTGATCTTGAAAACTTTATAACTTACAAATCGTTCACCTTGTGTCCCGCAAAGCGAATTTATAGCCATCGTAGAAGATATTTTTCAAGTCGCATTTGCTCATTAAATTTGCGATCCTAAATTCATCGCATTCGCAAGCAGTTCAGTGTCAGAGAAATATCGAATAGAATTAAACATGCGAATCATTTGGTTTGACAGCATACAAAAATTTTTGTTTGAGCAAATGCGTGTATATACAACATTGCAGATAAAACGTAAACATAAATTCACTGATAAAAGCAAGTTTCAATTAAAGACATAAACTTACCAATCATTTACCTTATCGTGCCCCTCAAAAGCGAATTTGTACCCGTCGTACTAAAGACCTTTTGCAAGTCGCAGTTGCTCCACACTGGAAGACAGTTTTACTTCGTCTTCGATCTCGATTAGGTATCCCGGAATAATGTTTACATCCTAGTCTAGTCATTTTAGCTATCAGTGTTAGAACCAGAGGTACACGACATTACCTAGTCAAGTATATTTCGATATATTCTTGATCAAAGATCGAACTCAAACAATACTTCGATAAAAAGAAATATGAGACTGATGGCATGCACAAGTTCTCACGCTCTATTGTTCGTTCTGTAATCGACACACCGACGGGGTTTCCTCGTGATAAACTGCTGTGAATCGTCTTAGTACCAAATATTCCGGTTGAAACTACTTCGAATAACGAACAGGTCACAGAAGTAGATATCGGCGTTCATTTCACACCTTTATCCTTGACGAAATCGCCGTTCCTTTCATACTAAGCTACCCTTGTCTTCTTCGCCTTCCGTGAGTCGAGATAGTACATCGTTATTATCGCAAAAAAAGAAATAGCATCGTTATTGTCGCAAAAATAGAAACAGCGCTATTCTAGCGTATCAACTGGGTTCATTCGAGAGTAAAAACACTACGCACCTGTTTGGCATAATTTTTAAAAGAATTCCCGACAAAATAACCTGAATAAAGCCAAGAAAATCCAAGGTGACCCGTAAACTCCCGATGTAAACACTGTTACTGTCTGAGAAGGTGTCCCTGCTTCTACGTCACTTCCGGCGACTAGAATCCAGTAAAAAATTTTCACGGCCATCGTCAAAATCGCCAACTTTAAAAGCAAAAAAGTCCATGAAGATGAAATTTTAGGAAAAGAAGATATATTACAAATCTTCTTAAAATGTTCCAAATATCCTAAATATGTAAAATCCCCATCCCTGAGATAGGCACTTTAAACTTTGCCTACAACTTACAGAGAATATATATATATATATATATATATATATATATATATATATATATATATAATAGTAACGATGTCTTATATCGATGTTTCAAACAGTGCTCGATATCTCGGGGGATAGAGCGATTTATATGTGTAAGATAACTAAAGGGTGTTCGTTGTTACTCAGGATTTTCACGCCCCACGCGAGATATTCGAAAGAAACGGCCCTATCAAGCTATATTTGGAAACTGAAGATGGATAAACGTGATCACTCCGTGAAATGGTCAATTTTGAAGTGCGAAAGACCCTACAAAAGCGGGGATAAAAGATGCAATTTGTGCCTCGAAGAAAAAATGTGTATAATGAAAGCCGATTCTAAAGACCTCCTAAGCAAAAGAACTGAAATATTTGCAAAATACCGCCACCGAAACAGATACTGGCTACGAACATAGGCAACTATTGTCTGATTGGTCAGTTTGTTTAGTAGTAAACTAGTAAAAAATCCCCTTGTTCCACGCGCGGCCGAAAAATGAGGTGTCTAGTTTTTGAAATTTCGAACTTGTTTTTGGATGGGCGGTCGCTGAAGAATTATTTTGTTGTGTCTTATAAAATCAGTTTAAACGGACGACTATATTGGTTTACTTCGCACTTGATGAGTGTTATTTATATTGGAGGGTTTTAACTGGTGTAGAACCAGCACGACGTTCATACGACTCCCGCGCCTTCAATTTGGTGAGGCGTCAACGAAGAGTTTCATTTGTTCAGTACGGCTTCATTTACAAAAGAATCAACATCTAACTAATATATGCAGTGGACATGGTTGACAAAGTGTTAATTGACCGTAGACATCAATAAACTTTATCAAAATGTTACGGAGATCAACAACAGTTTGATTGTATTGAAGACCAATTAAATGCGCGAGGACGAAGAGAAACTCCAGTAAATAACACTGAACCAAAGGGAAATTTGGCTTGGTATTTGATGAGTGGCTTTGAGATTTTCGGCACATAAACGTGAAAGGTAGGGTTCTTTTTTTGCCTTGTTGATTTGGATTTAGGTACTCCATTACCAAGTAATCGTAATAGTTGCTTTTCCAACAATGTCTGCGGAATATATTTCATTCTCGCATCCGTCGTAGTTTAAACCGCCACACAAATGTTTCCGAGTCGTCTGACGGGAATTCCGTTTGTAGAGTAAAAACTTAAAACAAATTATTTCAGAAAATAGTGTTCGTTTCTCTTTCCACCTTGCACCTGAAATATGATGTCATTAAAAGCCGCGAAAGCTAAAATTTAACCACCAATCTAAGCAGACATTCACTGCTCACTTTCGGACAGGAATATCAAAAGATAACTTGGTGTCACATTACAAAACAAATTGCAAGTGTTGTGATGTATAATTGAGATTTATCACAAAAATTGTTGAGAGGTATAATCCACTAGGATCATTTTCCCATCAGTTTTTATTTTATTGACAACCAAAAAAAGGTTAGGAGAAATTCCCGCATTGAAATGCGATTTGGTCTTTTGACATTTTGGAGACAATTGACTCGTCTGACGAGAAATGGCTTCTGGACATTGTAACCTGAAAATTCTTGTTTTAAATAATGCGTTTGGTTCTTTCATTGACCTTGCACTGCTCTTGTAGTCAAGGCGTTTTCTTTGATAACTCTTGTGTTCGAACACGGATTATTCCAACAGTCGAATACACAACAGTATATCGAAGGAGACTTTTCTTCGATAGGAGTGCAAAATGTCTGCGCAGGAAACGGTAGAAATGCTGAACACAATGAATGCCGTGATAAATTTTATGTAAATGTTTGGTACTCGGGTGTTCATACCAGCTCAGAAACAACACGGTACTTTTTTTATTCCTTTATAGTAATCAAATTTACTAACTACTTACAAAAAAGTGAAATTTGAAAAGGTTGAAAGAACCTCGTACCGGACCCAGCCGAGGCCATCGACGGAACCCAACCTCAACAAACTTTACACTAGCTGGAAGACTATGTTGTATCTTACTGAGTATTATCTTCTGCTTAACACGTTTCTCATAATTCTCAACCTAATCACTAATATTTACTGAAAACCAAACTGTTTTAACTTTTTTTTTCCCGATGTGACCGAGTTGTATAATAAAGTTAATGAAATGACAAATACTAGTAAAGTTTGTGTACAATTAAACTTTTTTTATTGTATAAAAGAGTAAGATATTTGTATAGTCATCCAGCACTTATTTATCTTATACAACATTGATATATTAATATACATTACAGTGTATATAATATGTACATCTAAAGAATAGCTAAAGAAGAATAATGTGTATACCAATACATTTAATAAATTCAGAAGCATTTTAATATTTGCCTTACCCAACCTAAACTTACGTATTAATTTCATTTTTAAAAAATAGTATATTTTAATTATTTTTTACATGAATCAAAAGCTCACTCTTACCCCTGTTCCCTTAACTAACTTCTGATAACAGTATTAATGGCCACATTGATCCTTATTTAGCTAGACTGTTTATCGTGCAACAACTGTACTTTACCTGCTCACATACATAACTCATATACTGTATATACAGTGTATATTAACCCAACCACTTACTATCCATCTAGAAATAAAAGTAAGAAAACCTATTCTGGGTTCTGACTAATCCTATTATCCTAAACTCTGCAGCAGTAATTTAGTAAAAACTACATTGCAGGCTAAGTAAATGTGTTATGCATGTGGTGTGGTAAAGTACAGTTGTTATACCTGAAAAAAAAATAATTGGAAAACAGGAATGGGGTGGGCATGTGTAAATAATTAAAAGACAACTAAACCATATGTAGCATAATAGTAAAAGTACTGTAAAATGACTGCATGTATTTATAAATTCATGCTGTTCCGAAATATGTGAAAAATACTGGTAAATTGAAGCCAATTTAGGGAAATAAAATTGTAAGCTAGATGATTTTAAATATCACAAAATGAAATCATCTTGTACTAGCCAATCCTATAAAATTAACAACAAATATTTTGATGAAAAAATTTTTATACCAAAAATCAGCATATGAAAAATAAGTCTGGCAGCACGTCTGCCAGAAAAGGTTTTATTAATTTTGTTTGCAGGGATTTTTTCTCTCATTTTAAATGTTTTATTTTAAGTGCAAAAATTGTAAAATATCATATTTATATATAATGGGTGGTTTAGTTTATCTTT
This sequence comes from Corallium rubrum, assembly GCA_964035015.1. NCBI lineage: Eukaryota > Metazoa > Cnidaria > Anthozoa > Scleralcyonacea > Coralliidae > Corallium > Corallium rubrum. The sequence goes on from CAXIUP010000120.1 coordinate 71,693, forward strand.
TAACTAAAGCACATCTACTATAACCAATTAGAAATGCAACTTAAGCTATACATTTGATAAGGAATATACTGTACTGTACATATCAAACCACCAGTGCCATATTATCCCACTAAATTGTTTGTTTTATAACACTACAAAACCGTTTTAATGCAATATTGTTGGAAACATGAAAAGGCTTTTCAATAATACTGATTGTGCGAAACATTACAATGTAGAAATAAAGTTTAACAAACTTTTAACAAATTCAAAGTTCATCATGATTTTGAGGCAAACCTCTAAGTTAATAAATTTTTTTTCTCTTTCTTTTGCCAATTCCAGGGTGCATTGCCCATTCACCAAAAGTAGAAAAATTACAATTATAATGTACTAACAATCTTCATTTTGAGTAAAATTTCAATTGTTAAATTTTGTGTTTATGGTGGTCACCAAGTTGGTGATAAAAGTGTCAAAATTTTGGTCACTATGCTACTTAAAATGGCTGCAATTTAGAGTGTTGAAAGATCAATTTAATATGGATAGATTGAAGGTACAGTGATTTAATATTTGCTGTAAATTAGTTGTTTACATTTACTTAGAATTTTATTTAGAATAATTCAAGCCTATTAAACTATTTTAATCTAAGAAATGTAACATCAAAAGGAGTAACATTAGATCCCCAGTCCCTTACTGCCATATACTCAATGTAATGAACCATAGCTGAAATCTCGTTCTCAGCAGCAGTAGCAATGATTGCCCCAGTATTTAAATGTAAATGACTTTCCACTAACATGGTTGCACCATTCTTATTTACTAGTAATGTCATAGATTTATCTGGTGAAAGAATGAATACCATTGCTAATTTAATCTTAGATAAACAAATGTGTTGTAATTCTAACAAAAATTCTACAAAATTGTTGAATTGGTACTCATCTCCTCTTTCAGCAAAATTCCCAAGACCCAGCTGTGGATGCTGTAAAATTTCTGGAACACTGTACGTTATCTGGTCACTATCAAGCCTGTCATACATGTTGTTGCCTTCAGGGAAAAGTTGGTGGCAGAATTGTAGAAAGTTTGCGTTCAAGGTTGATAGCACTCCATGTTGGGAAAACCAGGCTGTCTCAGATAGAAAATTAAGTGCCACCAAACAAGCAATAATTGTGCAGGCATTACTTCCCAAACGGTTCTCTATACTTGATTGGCAAAAAGATAAAAGATATTCATTAACACAGTCAATTTTGGTGAGTTTAACAATTAAATAATTTAATCTATTTCTATTAATAGTACAGGACTTCTGAGTTAAATGCCATGGGCACGTACATGGTTTTAGAATTCCATTTACTGTACAAACATTATTTGGACACATATTACATTTGGCAGAAGATGCTGCTGAAACAGTTCTTCCATGCCCGACTCTAGTATGATGACATTTTGAACAATGTGGTGATCTATGGGATGGGTGAGTTGAAATATCAGTCACAAATGAAGGTGATGGTGTGGTTTGTGTGTCAGTTGGTACTGATGAACAAGAAGCAGGTGACTGTGGCTTCAATTGCATAACATTCAAATTTAGTTCATTCAAAAGGTTTTCAAAGTTGGTTTCATTATTTACGCTGATTCCAAGATCATCCAAATGTTCAGCATCTTCAAGATCATCAGATTCAGGTTCATCACCATCACCAGTAGTTGATGTCTCTTCTTCACTTAAATTATTTACACCACCATTCACAAAGCTAGAGTTTGCAGCTGATGACAAAGAAAAAATAACATTATTTAAGTGGTTAGAACAAATTGGACAATAAGTCAAATCTTTCAGACACTGCCGGTGGAAAGAATGCCAACATCCCCCAAAAATATGCCAGTCAGTGTCTTCGGTAACCGTACAGATATAATCACAGCATCTTTTCTCATTTGGTTGCTGTCCACACTGGAACCCAAGTGGCAAAAAATAGTTTTTAACTGGTGTTTCACCAAACAATGTAGGAAGAATGAACATTGTGCAGTCTTTGGGTTGGCCTTTTGCCCTTGGCAGAGTATATGATGCACCTGGACTTAAAGCGATTTGTGAAAAAAATGAGACTAATATTTTAGCTACTCTAGTATGTAAATATTTCAGTTGTACTCGACTGAAAACATAATTCTTTGCAGGACTGAAAACTGATCGAAAATTTCCTTGGCGGACACCACAGCCGAAAATGGCTTCCATGGTTTCTTTCAGCTTTTCATCACTTGCCCCATCAGTTGTATGTCTACGTATAACAGAGTGAACATACTCTACAACAGATTCATCAATAATATTTAAATGGTTTTTAAAAACATTAAATATACCATTGGAAAATTCATTACCTTCCCAGAATTTTACAAATGAAAGCCAGATCAAAAGGGACTTCCTATAATGATGTCGTCTAAAACAATACATTATAATCCACATTCTTACAATAGATTCATAATATTTAGAAAAATTATTAGTTTTAAAAAGAATATTGTAAGAACTCAAAACTAAAGGACAATAATTGTCTAAAATAGTAAGTAAAGTACCATACTGTACATCCTTGCATTTGTGGAAAATGGCTTTAACACTCCTTCTAATTAGTGTCCATCCTCCATAAACAATCTCCAAAATGAACTGAATCCTCCATGGCTTAGGATGTTCAGCTAGCACTCTGTTGGGAAATAATAACTTATACACAATTTTCAGAAATGGAAGGTAATTTAAAACTAAATCTTCATCAGCATTGAGGTCAATGTGTAAAGGTCCTATCATAGGGATAAGTGAAAGTAGTTGTTCCAAGTGAACAGGCTCAGTACATGCAATATTATCCATGTACTTCTTCAGTATTCCATAAATGATTTGCCGTGGGTAAAACTGGCTTGGGTCGTCACCAGGGAAAGGCACAACAAACTTACTAAGATATTCTTTCAGCTTGTTTACCATCAAAACTCTTTGCAAGGCTTCCATGTAATTATCTTGGGATTTTAAAGGATGTTTAAAAAAATCAATCAAATAAACATTCTTAAACTTTCTCATACTTCCAACTTCTGTCGATGCACAGTAATCATGACTTTCAAGGTGCTTGCGCTCTAACAGTGGGTCAAAAAAAGATGTGGTTAATTCAGGTGAGCAAGAGGCAAATGTGTAGCTAAGCTTTACCATAGAACAAGGTGAACAGATTTCATTTGCAAGGTTGCATGCCTTAATACCTTCCTTATTATGAATAAATTGAGGAGGAGGTCGATGAACAGCTTTAATGTCAGGAAATATCTTAAAAATAATAGTACACATGTTGTTAGTTTCTGAGGTTTTAAGGTCATTGGGTCGTCTCTGAGTGAATAGTTGTGTAGTCATCGATCATTAAAAGTAACAATTTTTCATTTTTTATAGCATCATCCAATGCAGAATTAATATTTTGGAAATTTGTTGCAGCAAATTTGTGAAGTGCTCTATCAACAGTAACACTACAGCAGCTGGTACCAAGAACTCTTTGGGTGTTTATACCTTCATTGGTTGCAGTGTGAAAATCTTAAAAGAATACCATTATCAATCTGGAAAAAAGCACATTTCTGTGAAAAACCAAAACATAATTGTAAAATTAAAGAAACTGTTCGTTTCTTATTTAAACCTTGTCTTTCTTTTGTGTGACGGGGGCTTGTCATGCAAGCTAAGACAAGGTCGAATAAATTTGGGGCCCCACTGTCTATGCAAAATGTTTTAAATTGCTCAGGGCTGTAAATGGGGAGGCCTTCCTTTTTACTTGCATACTGCAAGTATGCCCTCTGCACATTTCCAACCTCTCCAACTATTTCTTCACCTGAAAAAAAAATATAATGAATTTTAAACATATATGCATATCAAATATTGTGGTCACAATGTAGAGTAGTTGCAATGTTATATCATTACCTGTAAATCATTAAATAAATATTTGGGCCTTTTTGTATGATAGATATGGTACACTAACCTGATATGGTGAGATGAGACTTGTCATTAGGGTTTCCATTTGCTTCAAGAGAAAATGCCACAACACAAAAATTCTTCATTTGAAATTAACTTAAAGAAATACTTCAATTTAAGGTAACTTAAAAATATTCTTACCTGACACAGGGAAATTCGAGCTTGAATTTTCAACAAGGTCCTGTATTTCTTCTACAAAATATATAGTTTTTCACCACATGGCACATGAACAGTATTTTCTGAGGAAAAAATTGTGTCTATGTTGTCAACTTGTACAGTACCTTCTAGGATAAAATCCTCCTCAGTTTGCGTTTCTACAGAAACGGTTGTTGAAATATCTTCAACAACAGAATTTTGGTTTTTCATGTAACAGGTCTTACAAAGGCACTGTCCATCTGAACCACCACACACGAAACCAGACTTAGACGACTTCGTGCCACAAGAGCGACAAGGGATTTTAGACCTCATAACGAACGGCAAAAGCTGTAAGTACAAGGCTAAAAACAAAAAAATCTTTTCCCGCCTTTCGTCTTATAAACGGGTAGAAGTTTACAAATAAGGGCACAAACGTTAAGCCATTTTGCACCGATTGGTTGGACGGTTAAAAGGACAGAGATGTTAAAGTAGCCATTTACTTATTAATAACCGATCGCAAAATCAAATGAGATCAATATCAACACGTAAGAGACAAAGTTACAAAACAGGAAACACCGTATTAACATATTCTGTTTGCAGACTATTTGTCTGCAGTCTGACAGTTACATTGGACAGTTACACTCTTCCCCCACTTAAGTTTTCGTCCCGAAAAACATATTACAAAAACATATTCAATACTATATATATGTGATTATTACATATATCAATCAGTCATTAAAAAAAAATATATAGATACACACATAACTAAGGAGTGTCATAAGAATAACGTACTGGAGGGCGTATGTTTTGCCGAAGTTGATAACGTGGTCTTACGGGGGCTTCGCCTCTAAGCCTATGGGGAGGTGGTGGTACGATGGGGTGTTGAGGCAAGCTGTGGACCACTGTGAAATCTTCTGACTCATACCCAGGAGAAACAATCCGCCCATTATCCAACGGTATACAGCACAACTTAAGATTGTCGTGATGAACTACCATATCTTTCCCTTCGTTCGATCGCACACGGTACGTCACTCCCAGTCAACTCACTACCTTATAAGGGCCGATCCACTTCCTACCAAACTTCCATTTCTTTGGGCGTTTTACCCAAGCTGTCTGACCCTCCACGTACGGTTTCCATTTCTGGTTATGATGATGACGACGCGTGGTCGACCTCACCTCTCCTAAATGTTCTTTAGCGATCTGCCTGACATTCTGAAGGACCGTTCTAACTGTCTGTGCGTAATCAGTTTGGGTACCAGGATTTCCGATAGTCACAGCGAATTCCAATTCCAAAGGCATGCGAGGGAGCTTTCCGAATACTATTTCATATGGGCTAAACCCAGTAGATTCGTGTTTGCTAGTGTTGTATGCGTAAACAACGGGGTCTAACCACACATCGTCGGCTCTGGTGGACACATAATTGGCAAGCATATCTTGGAGCGTGCGATTCTGCCGTTCAACCTGGCCATCCCCACTAGGGTGGTAGGCTGTAGTGCGTGTTTTTGTAATTCCCATTATATCGCAAATCTCGTGCATAAGGGTGCTTTCGAAATTCGAACCTTGATCCGAATGGAGCACAACTGGGGGTCCGAAACGAGAAAACACTTTCGATATTAAAATGTTAGCGACCGTAGAAGCCTTTTGGTCTTTAGTCGGGAACGCTTCACACCACTTTGTAAAGTGGTCCATGACAACAAGTACATCTTGTTTCCTCTCGCGGTCTCCGAAACAGGTCCCATATAATCTAATGCCCAGAAGGTGAAAGGTTCACCGACATCAATAGTTTTCATAGGCGCTTTGTCTGGGTTTGGCGGCGATTTACGGCGCTGGCAAGAGAGACAGTGTTGTATGTGAAATTTAACCGATGCGCGCAGATTTGGCCAATAAAATCGTTCGCGAATTCTTTCTTCTGTTCTTGTTGAACCGAGATGACCACAGGATGGATTGTCATGCATACCTTTAAGTATTACCGGCACTATAGACTGCGGGATAAGGATTGCGTGATCAGGATGCGCGAAATGCTTATGACGAGAACGCACGAGGAGATCATTGTGCATAAACAATCGATCGTAATTATACCAGAAATTGCGAAGAACTGGGTTATCTTTCCAATCTTTGAAATCGGGTCTCGGTTTATTTTGAAGTTTGAGTTCAATGATTTTTGAAATACATTCGCCTTGGCGTTGCGCTTCATGCAAATTAATAATCTGGTTAACCGTAACTGAATTAATATTGTTCGTAGAGACAGGTATGTTCTTAGGTGTTGACATTTGAAATGGTGGCGCCTCAGGGTTAAGTATCGAATAGTTGACGTGTTTTGCGGTGCGGACAAGGAATTACTAAACCAGTTAGCGATATTCCGAAATAAAAGTAACAACATGAACCCGTAGTGAAGCGGTATATTGAACAAGCGTTTCGCCTTCGTTTTCAATTCTCTGGCTGGTGTAATCACACGGGTGGTTGCGCAGTCGGTCACACGGTCACTGTTTTTGTTCGGTAAACGAGATAAAGCGTCGGCATTGCAGTGGGATTTGCCCGCTCTATGTTGAACCGAAAATTCAAATTCCTGCAAATCCATCAGCCATCGCGCTACACGCCCTTTTGGCTCCATACTATTTAGCCAACGAAGAGCACTATGATCAGTGACAATTGTGAACTTACGGCCTAGGAGGTAGAGGCGAAAGTGTTGTGTTCCGTAATGGATTGCCAAAGCTTCTTTCTCAGTGGTAGCATAGTTGCGTTCGCGAAGTGTAAGGCTCCGAGAACCGTATGCGACAACTCTTTCTACGCCATTGTCATCACGTTGGGAAAGAACTACGCCTAAGCCGGCTATCTTTAAAAGGGGGAACGGGGAATGGGGGAACGGGGAATGGGGGAACGGGGAATGGGGGAATGGGGGAACGGGGAATGGGGGAATGGGGGAATGGGGGAACGGGGAATGGGGGAATGGGGGAATGGGGGAATGGGGGAATGGGGGAATGGGGGAATGGGGGAACGGGGGAATGGGGGAACGGGGGAACGGGGGAATGGGGGGAATGGGGGAACGCAATCTCGTCCCCAGAGCCAAATATGCCCGGCCGCGCGGGCAAATCAAATGGCTCTGGGCCAATCCGTTTGAAACCCCACGAATCGTGGGGTTTTGGGGCGTGCGCAGTTGATTATTTTGGACCCAGACCCACGAAAACCTATCGCACGGCCATCAGAACTTTTGCAAAATATAGTGATATGTCGAGGCTGATTCTGGAGTTTAATTTCAACAAAATAGCAGTGGAAATGACGTTAGAAAGTAATCGTTGCTGTTTGGTATAGCGAGAGAATATTCCTTGTGTGAAATATTTGGAAAGGAAGCTGACAAATTCAAAAATAACCCCGTGTTTTGGTATGACTGTCCAAAAAGTATCAAATATTTATGATAGCTGTATTATTGAAACAGTTTTAATTTTGTATCAAGATTTATATGAACATGAGAATATCATATTATTTTTCGGATTTTTATTCGTAGGCAACTACAACGCAATTCGTGACAAAAGCTGGATATTTTAAAATGTATTTTAGTCTGTATAATAAAACTTGTTTTTTCTTTGCCCTGCACTTATAATTTGTTGATTTGTAACATTTTATTATTAATTGTTACATCAGTACATGTTGTGTGTCGTCAAAATAATTGATTCAGTAACATTTGACGCTTATAAAACCAGGCTGTGTCAAAGTTTGAAAGAAAGTAAAAATACCAGTTGCTGAACTTTTATACTAGAATGCACAACTAGAATGCACTTAATATGTAGTATAACTAGTATGGTCTTTTTTATGGTCTTTTTTTTATTGGCTTGAGTGTCATGGTAAACAATCCTTATACTATGTATGTGTGTATGATAAACTAAGAAAGTATCCTTGTTGTGATTTTGTCTATAGTCTTGATGAGCAGACTTGATATAAATTATGATATTTCTTCATATGCATATACAATATAAATTTGATGTTGTCCTAACTATACATGTACATAATTTGCTTCTAAAGTATATAATTGTCTTCTGGCCTCTCAGATTTACAGTGCCGTAGGAAGTACCAAAGGATTGAGAAGGTTGAACAAGGACTATAACACGTTTTCCAGTAAATTTTGATAATTTATAGGCTGCAAACCCCTCCCCCCCTGTAAGATAACTGCAAGTTTAAACTACTTGTCTAAAAAGTGTCATGCAGAAAGACATGACAATATTTAGAGTGACGACCTTGTTTTCACAATATTCCACTCATGTAAGCTACATTATCAAGGGGTTATTCAAAATATATATTTTCCCAGATCAAAGGGTGTTGTTTTCTAGTAGTATCTATATAATTATATTGCACTTTTTCAGCATTTATAATACCAATGTATTTTTTGAAGACAATACATTTTATATTTTCAGTTGTCTTGTTGACAAAACTTTGAACTTAATAATTTATTTTTTATTAGCACCTACATAAAGTAAACCAACATAACCTTGAATCCAGTTTCTGTATTAAATCTGGTAATTATACTAATTCCATCAGCAAAAGAGAAATTCAATCATACAATTAACTTGTATTTTTCCTTAGGGTGTGGGGCATTTTCTGTCATTTTGTACAAAATATTGTCCCACATGGGATGGCATTTGTTAATTTTTGCAAGCTATTCAGAACTAACCTAAACCTATGTCATGGGGTGAGGGTGGATGGGTTTACTCTGACTAGTGCATAACCATTTCATATGCTATATATATATAAATGCTTTTAGTTTTATACCATTATTACATATTAGCATGATTTGCTGGGGTGTTGGACTCTTGGTGCTACATACAGCAGTTAAGTCTGCAACCTGCATTCGATTCCTGCACAATGGAGTTATTTGATTAAAAAAATCACTTTTGCCACTTCCTCCTGTAGTAACACTGGGCCAATGAGAATGGGCCCTTACTGGACCTCTGACAACAACAGTTCAGATATATACAGTGGTGTAAGCTTGTGCTAGGGTGCCCATGGTCCAAACTGGAGTGGGTGCTCCCAAGGCAGGGGGAGCTAGGTCCCCTTGAGAAGTCCAGGGGCAACACTGCCGTTGGGTGCCAGGGGGTGGAGCCCCCATGAAGCCCTGGCAATATGAGCCTTTTGGTAGTCATTTAGAGGCCAATTTTTAATGGGTTTCTTAAAAAGCACCTGTGTCCAGAAGCATAAATTATGAACACAGGGCTCAAAATAATGTTACATGTTACACCGGTCATGGTGACTGGTCAGTTCCAATTGTGACTGGGCAAAGGTGATTTTTGACCAGTCAAATTTCATGATGCCCCCCCCCCCCCCAAAAAAAAAAAAAAAAAAAAAAAAAAAAAAAAGCAACCCAACAAAAAACAAAAAAACAACAAAAAACCAAACAAACTGTAACACAACACAACACAACACAACACAACACAACACAACACAACACAACACAACACAACACAACACAACACAACACAACACAAAAAAACATGTAAAGTATATTCTACACTATATATATATATAAGCTAGTACTGATATGAACGTTTGTCATAAAAAGGAAATGCATGCATAGTTCACTTCAATATATATCAGACATTATGAAACGGGTCTACAATCATTTTAAGTTCCTTCAAATGGAAGTAATAAAATTAATTGCAAGTAATATGACTGGTTAAAATAACTGGTGTTATACAAGTTTGACTGGTCACATTAAAAATTTGGGTGGTCATTGACCAGTACCGGCCATTATTTTGAGCCTTGTGAACATGATGTGCTTTATTATACAGAAATCAAGAAGGCTGATTTCAAGGGAGCTTAGAGGGTGAAAAAACCCTGGGGACTCTGGTAACCTGGGCATTTTAGCCTTTACAGGCTTTTTAGAGATGAATATTAAGGTTTCTAGTGTTTCCTTCAAATCAGATCTCAGGGTGCCCCCCCCCCCCTGAGTTATGATGCCTCGGCTTTTACGAGGTAGAATACATAGGAGTTACACCACTGGATATACGGTATAAACTGATAGAGTTATCCAGTATAAATAAGGTTAGTTTATTGTTGTCAGAACACAAACAAGTGTATTGGTTTAATCGAGGAAAATAATGGGTATATCTGTAGTATATACTAGTCTTAAATTGAAAACTGGTGTAAACCAGCAACTGATGCTTACCACATTTGGATACAATACTTTAGACTAATTTATAGCTGCCAGTTGTATTGTAGAATGTGGATAGGAGTGTTTGATTCAAAATTTAATTAAACAAATAATTTTGTAGTACAGCACTCATGGTCTGACAACCTCAACATGTCTGGCAATACAACCAGGAACATTAACTTACACAAATAAAAGTTACAAACACAGTATCAACACTCATAAGACAATATATATATTTTTATATAAGGAGATATCTATGGGATATTTAGGAACATGTTGATCAGTTAATAATGTGCTCAGATAATTATTTTCAAGTTTGTATTCAATGATGCATTATTCAAACAGTCACGATTAATAATATATTTCTCCAATAATATTTCTTGTAGTCAAACCCAATGTCTAATATGACGATATAGCATAAATATTTATTTTTTAACATACAAACACGGAAACTGTGAAATCTGAAAAAGACAACTCTCAATGATCACGAACCACGGCTACGATCGATGATGATTCGATGAGTCTGTCGTAATACGTTCTCCCGTTTATAGTCCCGTGGAAGCTCAAATCAAGGATCCAAACATGTTACTAAGCCAAATACGTATATTCCTTGTCTCTTTGGAAAGAATCTCTCATTTTGTCAGGTTTAATTCTCATAAAGATGTTTTTATTTTGCTCCGATCCGCTCCTCTTGAAAATTCAACATGAGAACATGGGAGAATGAGCATGAAATTATCTGCGCAGCGCAGTAGGCGTCGAAGCGTTAAACCAATCAGAGGCAAGTTTCAAACGGCTTGTCCCAGAGCCATTTGCTTTCCCGGGGGGGAGCTGGCTCTGGGGACGAGATTGGGGGGAACGGGGAATGGGGGAATGGGGGAATTGGGGAACGGGGAATCGGGGAATGGGGAATGGGGGAATGGGGAATGGGGGAATCGGGTAGACAAAGACAAAGGAATAACCAATCTGTTTACGCATCCATACGTATAATAAAAAGTAAAGTAAAGTAAAGTAAAGTAAAGTAAAGTAAAGTAAAGTAAAGTAAAGTAAAGTAAAGTAAAGTAAAGTAAAGTAAAGTAAAGTAAAGTAAAGTAAAGTAAAGTAAAGTAAAGTAAAGTAAAGTAAAGTAAAGTAAAAGATATGTACGCTTGTTTCTGCTGTATAGTCTAGTCAATGTGCCAAACAGACCTTATGCACCAGTGAGTTACGTGCGCGGTTTTATATTTTCTTTGCGGTTTTTTTTCTTTACTTTTACGCACATTTCTTTACGTGGAAATACTATGATTCTGACCAAGGTATTCTTGACAATAGCTATCTATCTGAAATCTCACACCGGGTGACACGCGTTTTGCTCGGAATATTTTAAGATCACAAATGATTGCAATCAAATTTCATAATTTGATAAACGGCATTGAATATTGTTATAAAACGAATCCGTTCATTCTGTTGTGGAAAACGAATTAAAAGTTTAAAACATTCAAGAATTGGCTTTGCCTATTATTCCTCTCGGAGTTGTGATTAAATCAGAAGGTATATAAAACAGACCTTGTCAAAAGCTGTCATCAGCAAACTAGACCTGCCGCGAAAATTGCGGGATGCCCGTAAGTCAAAAAATTGTGTAGACTAGGCACATTAAAATATTCTTGAGAGGTAGTTTGTGTTTATACAGTTTGACTATATATACTATTCTATATTATTTCTATTCTATTATTACTTAAATTAAGGGTTAGATACAATTAGCCGAGGTAAATGTGTTTGCGGCGCAATCATGTTACTGAAGAAATCATTTTATCCAGCTGTTAACACTTCTTGACTTACGTAAGTTAATAAATGCATGTGTTGGAAGCTCCTTAGCCGTCACTTAAATTTTGGGTTAGATACAAGTAGACTGTATAGCCGAGGTAAATGTATTTGCTGCACAATCATGCTACTGAAGTCTACAGTAAAGTAAAAAAGATACGTACGCTTGAGCATACATGTTTCTGCTGTAGTCTAGTCAATGACAATGTGCCAAACAGACCTTATGGAAAGATGGACCCTCAGCCACCAGAGAGTTACGTGCGTGGTTTTATATTTTCTTTGCGTTTCGCATTTCCTTTCAGACTCCATGAAGCTCATATGCTTGTTTAAACAGTCTTGTCTAGAACATCTTGACTCATCTGGTCTACATGGCCTCTAGCACACAGCAGAAACATTTACTGTAGGAAAGCTGTGTTATCATATAGATTAGGCCCGGCATAGGTTAAAACATGGACTGGACTATTTTTTGGACTATTTTTTGGACTATTTTTTGGACCATTTTTTGGGTCAATTTCTACATTGTTATTAGGCTGTAGTATAGTCTAATAACAATAACCAAAGCTGCAGCAGTTTTCACTTGTAAAGAGAAGATGACTCCAGCCCGGAGGCTAACTAATCTTGTTAGTAAACCAAACAAAGCATGTAGCTAGTAAGAAGATATATTTCTTATTAGAGATATCTCGAAATGCATGCCCTGCGAGCGGCTCACCTATAGGAAATGCATGTATGTATTCAAGATCGGTATGATTTGATCGCGCCATTGTGTCGGCTAGCCTAATAGCTAGGAACGACGAGAAATGTCATTCGTTATATGTAAATATGCTACACAATACAGCACCACAATGCCACAAACTCACGGGAGTTAGAACGCCTGTATGCAACTCATACGCAATAAAATCTATTTTCATCGCCATCCTTACCGTTTTATGTCGAACCCTGTGTAGTGGCTAAATATATATACCCCTTCGGCGACGTCAGTTGGATAAAATGCCATAATTTAACGAAACAATGATATTTTTATTTACATTGTATATGTATATATAGGATTACAAATATTTTATATATGGTTCCCAGTTCAGTTTTGTGTGAACTGCCTGTGAACTGAAAGGAGGCGAGGACGTAACTGTGCAGAACCCTGGTTCATGGTTGTAAAAATCTTATAGCTTTTCACTCTTGCATAAAAAGTTTGGGTGAATTGAAGAAAATAAATACACATGTTAAAATGCTGAACAACCGTACCAAAATCAGAAATCGACGAGTCGCGCTAAAATATCCCATTCCCCGTTCCCCCATTCCCCGTTCCCCCATTCCCCGTTCCCCCATTCCCCCATTCCCGGTTCCCCCGTTCCCCGTTCCCCGTTCCTCCATTCCTCGTTCCCCCATTCCCCGTTCCCCCATTCCTCCATTCCCCGTTCCCCCATTCCCCGTTCCCCCATTCCCCGTTCCCCCATTCCCCGTTCCCCCATTCCCCGTTCTCCCATTCCCCCATTCCCCGTTCCCCCATTCCCCCATTCCCCGTTCCCCGTTCCCCCATTCCCCGTTCCCCCATTCCCCGTTCCCCGTTCCCCCATTCCCCGTTCCCCCATTCCCCGTTCCCCCATTCCCCGTTCCCCCATTCCCCGTTCCCCCATTCCCCGTTCCCCCATTCCCCGTTCCCCCATTCCCCCATTCCCGGTTCCCCCGTTCCCCGTTCCCCCATTCCTCGTTCCCCCATTCCCCGTTCCCCCATTCCTCCATTCCCCGTTCCCCTATTCCCCGTTCCCCCATTCCCCGTTCCCCCATTCCCCCATTCCCCGTTCCCCCATTCCCCCATTCCCCGTTCCCCCATTCCCCGTTCCCCCATTCCCCGTTCCCCCATTCCCCGTTCCCCCATTCCCCCATTCCCCCATTCCCCGTTCCCCCATTCCCCGTTCCCCCATTCCCCGTTCCCCCATTCCCCGTTCCCCCTTTTAAAGATAGCCCGCCTAAGCCGACATCTGACGCATCGGTATATAGCGTAAACTCTCGATCAAATTTCGAATAAGCTAATAATGGTGCCGAGCAGAGCTGACGTTTAAGTTCCGTAAAAGAATTCTCACAATCATCAGACCAGTGAAAAGGTGCCTTCGATTCGGCTTTTGTTGTGAGTTTTGTCAGGGGGGCGGCGATAGTTGCAAAATTGGTAATAAAGCGCCGATAATAGCTGGCTAGACCTAAAAAACTCCGCAGTTCTTTCAGACATGTCGGCGCTGCGATTTCCTTTGCGGCCGCGATCTTAACTGGATCTGGACTTATACCCTTCTTAGAGACCACATGGCCAAGAAACGCCACTTTCGTTTCCGTAAATTGGCACTTCTCCAATTTTACGCGCAAGTTATGTTGTCGAAATCTGTTGGGTATTGTTCTCAATCTATGGTTATGCTCGTGGAGAGTGCGTCCAAAACAAATAACATCGTCCAAATAACATAAACATATTTCGAACGTTGACCCTGCCAGGACGATCTCCATGGCCCGTTGAAAAGTGGCCGGCGCAGTTTTTAAGCCGAAACTCATGCGGTTAAACTCAAATAGACTCGAAGTCGTCACAAAAGCAGTTTTCGACCGGTCGCGTGGGTCAACGGATATTTGCCAGTACCCGCTCCGAAGATCTAAAGTTGAGAAATATGTTGCCTCTCCTAGGCTAGCGAATCTAGAATGTCCGCAATATTCGGAATTGGGTGTGAATCATTAAGCGTAACCTGGTTTAATTTCCGATAGTCCACACAAAACTGAAGTTCCCCTGAACGTTTTTTGACTAAGACAATCGGACTTGACCAGGGGCTTGTGCTAGGACGAATAATACCTTGCGCTAACATCTCCTTGATCTGCCTGTCGGCTTCGTCTCGAAAGGCGTAAGGCAAACGACGTGGGCGATGTTTAATCAGAGTAGAATTACCTGTATTAATGGTATGTGTTACCACGTTTGTATGGCCTACCGTCGCTTCGAACACATCTTCAAATTCGGATAAAACCGTGAGAACACTGTCTTTCGCGGAGCGATCTAACTTAGGGTTGATAACATCTTCGAATCTGGTGTCATTACCTGCCGTATTATCTATTTTCACTCCGCAACTAGCATTCCTGACTTTGCTGTGAGACTCAACAAGTGGGCTAAATGCCGCAACTTTAGTACCAAATTTTAGCTCGGCTAGTTCACTCAAAGCGTTCATGACCCTAAGGAAACCATTTCTACCGTTGGGACGGACTACGGCGTGAGCCACGTGCATCCCATTACCCAAATCATGATCACCTAATGGTGCTATCATGCCTACTTCTGCCTTCGCTGCCTTCATTAACCTATCTTCGATGATCATTTCAGTTCTATCAGGCACAACTACATTTTGGTCTAAAACCACAGCAATGTCGGCTTTCATACGCGATTGGATGAGGACGGTTGAATCCCCCTCACACGTTTCAGGTATTTCAGTGGTCTGGAAAAGAACGCTGCTTGCCTCAGTTACCTCAGATACCGTTCCACCTTTGGGAAGGGAATAACAACTCACGTTGGTCCGCCCATGGAGCCCTGTTAAGAAATAGGAGCTACAACCTTTGTCAAAGTTTCCCTTTAAACTCAACCTATTCTCTATAAGGAAGTCCCACCCTAACACGCAGTCGTAACTGATGTTATTGCTAACGAGAAAACGCCCCTTGTACGTTACCTTACTTTTAGGAAACTTTACATTTGCAGTCAGATGACCAAGAATACTTAAACTACCCCCTGTGATAGAAACGCAACGTTCTGCTACAGAGGTATCAATTAAGTAATTATCAAAATCAATAACAGAATGAACCTTATCGCTGATGAATGTTCTCATTGAACCAGTATCAATAAGTGCATGCACCTCTACGTTATTTATGAAACACTTAATAAAAGGTTGTGTGGGTAAAGAAAAATCTATCTTATTACTATTACTACAATTATCAAAACTTACGCAAGGGCGACCTGCGATCCCACTTATCGAGGCGCCCACTGGGAGTTAAATGGTTTCCACAGTCTTTGGCAAAGTGTCCGTATCCCTGGCATTCATGACATCGGTTAGTATTTGTTCTGGAGTCAGTCGACTTGGTTTGACCTTTGAACCAGCAATCTTTGGCTATGTGTCCCATCTTGTTGCAGACAAAGCAGGTTCTTCTGTTCCGTTTCGCACTCGACCCCGCTTTGCTTCCTGGACTGAATGAAGAGGTATCCCGTTCGCTTGTCGATAGCTTCTCCTCCATATTCTTTTGCCTTACGGCGAGATCCGACGCCATTGCGATCAAGTTGGCCATTTCTTCACTCTTTTTACTTGCTACACCAGCGGTTGTCACCTCGTTGTTCTGGTCCGTGTAGTCTTGAATGGCTCGATAGCGTTGGACAAACGAAACCATCTTTGGGAGATCTGGCGCAGGGTCACTTTCTAACAATTTTATTTTGACGCTCTTTGGCAAACCTTTCATAAACTGCCTCGTCAACAGCGCTGTTTTTGCCCTCTCGTCGATATCTGGGTCTGCTTTCAGAAGGATTTGCTCTAACTCCCACTTATAAACGGAAGGGTCCTCCCCTGGTTTCAACGATCTCGTTTCGAACTCGGCGTAGTAGATTTCTCTGCTTGCTGGCGGGCACATCGCCTCCCTCAGAGCTTTTGCTGCGTTGGCATACGACTCGATCGCGGCTTTCTCAGTCAAGGGCGTAAAAATGACTTGCTGCTTGTCCCCGAAGGAAAGCTGGCAACTTCTTGATTTTGGCATCTGCGTTCCACCCATTTGCCTCCGCACAAGCGTCGAATTCGCGAAGCCAAGTTACTATATCACCCCGTTCGAATTTACCAGGCAGAATTGCTGTAGCCATTGTCAAGGATTCGATGGATCCCACCGCTGCCACCAAATTTGTAACGCGCCGAGCTAGCGTTAAAGACAGACGCACACACTTTGAGATCCAGTTGTAATCTGACTTTATTATTATTCCTAAGCTCTTTTTATCCTATCTTATTATTTATCATATTTGTTTTGATATTTGTTAACTTTTTTAGTTTATTACGCATTAATTATGCAAACTAGCGCTAATTATTTGATACGTCAGTTATTTATAGCTTGGAATCCTGGGATATGTAACATGAGAACGTTGTTGATTCATCTTTTTTGTTAACTCGAAGGACACTATACAGGACGTATTGAGAACACCTATTTTGACTTCTTTTTTCATTTGTTTTTCGTTATTTTTTAAGTAGTACAGAATAAAACAATTAGAGTCTTTAGTGTCAACATTCCATTTGTTGCGAAGAGTCCACAACAGTCAAAATAGGTTGACAGTAACAGAGCGAAACAGGACTTTATTTGGGCGAATATTTGCCAAGAAATCAAGTGAGATACTCCAGACACGTTCGACAACTGTGGCACGCAAATAAACAAAAGGAACGTAGAGTTAAGGAAGAATCAGTGCAATACCACCATGACGAAGATAGAAGAAATGGTAAGAAAGAGAAATTCGGCGAAGAAGAAGTTCTTCGACGCAGTCAAGAGTTTTACGATTGTACTGAAAGCCAACCCGGAAGTATGTCGGCTAGAAGAAGCGTTCGACGAAGTTTCAGTCAAATACAAGGCAATAAGGGATATACACGATGAAATAACGGAGTTAATGATCGAAGCTGAAGTAGAGGAGGGAGATTTCGTCAGTCATGATGGATTTATCGAGACAGTAATGGCAGAATATGGCGGTCTACTAACAGAATTGGAAAATTACCGAAAGGCGAGCAAGATTGTAAACAACACGGTACCAAAACCGACTGGGAAATCGACGGACAATGAGAAAGATCGACCGAGGTCTAGTCTGGAGCGAATTAAAGTACCGCAATTTTCTGGCAACATCAAAAACTACCGGACATGGAAGAGAATATTCAAGGATACGATGAAGAAAAACCATGAAGATGAAGGTAACCAACTTGCGAGATTAATCGAAGCTATACAACCACCGTTGATGATGGAAATAGCATGTTTTACTACCACTGAGGCGATTTGGAAGTTTCTAGACAAGCTACTTGGTGATGACAACGAGCTAATCAGAATCTTGATGAACGATATCAAGACCATGAGGCCTTTGAGGTCTAAAGATGCGAATTCAATTCGAAGCTTCGTGGCAACAATACGTAGATTTATACTCAGAATGGAAGACGTAGGGGCCAGTGACGAAACCCAGAGTAAGTATGTCTTCGCTGATATCTTGGCAAAGTTAATATTGGAAGAGCAAAGGGCGTACAGGCGAAGTATGATTGATACCAAGAAGAACGAAAACCTTGAAACTTTGCTTGAGTATTTGGAACAAGAGGCAAAGCTAATGGCCACCAGTAGTCAATTATCAGACCAGAAATCACTTCACAAGATGGGTGTTTATCCTGTAGACGTGGACGGTGCAGGCAGAGACACCCCAGGGTCAGGTTGTTGTCTGGGTTGCTCTCAACTTCATGGTTTGGCCATTTGTCCTGTGTTTAAAAAGATGAAACTGAAAGAACGATGGGATGTTGTAATTCAGTCCAAAAGATGCAAGAAATGCTTAAAAACTGGTCACAGGCATCAGCAGTGTTCAAGAATGGCTTGCAATATAAACAACTGTGGACGACCACACCACTACTGGCTACATAAAGACAAGACAGAGCATGAGACCAAATCCCCCCCAGTATTGGAACATAAGGAACCACCACTCAATTCTAATAAGCCAGGATCGAGCGAAGAAGAGAAAACTAATCAAGTGGGTACCATCTCGACAAATTCTACTGGTAGTGCAAATGTTCCAATCCAGAAAGTCAAAGTTCAGAGCAGCAGTGGTGTACCAGTTGAAGCTCTTGCCATGATCGATAGTGGTTCTAATCAGAGCTTAATTCGGAAAGAATTCGCAGAAAGACTTGGGCTGGTTGGTGAAGCCAAAAGGATGAAGATGTACGTAGCAGGAGGAGGAGTCAGGATTGAGAACTCGGTGGAAGTTGAATTAAGGATCTCTCCATGCTTTGATGATGACATTGTTTTCAACGTGAAAGCCTACTCGGTCAGGAAACCATGCCAAGGAGCTAGAACTGTACAGAAGGAAGCTGTAACCCGATTTCCACACTTAGCTCACATTGTAGAAGATCTTCATCTTAGTGGGGGACCAGTAGATGTCTTGTTAGGAACTGATCTGCCAGAAGCTCATCGTGATTTCAAAGTTTTGACAGGTAACCCTGGGGAACCAATCGCTAAGAAGAATATCTTTGGTTGGGCAGCTTTGGGCCATATTAATGAGGAGAATGCTCCTGGAATTAATGCCATAGAAGCAATTGATGAAGAGTCAACGAGTTACGACATAAAGAAATTGCTCTTCCAAGACCAAGTTGGTGTGAAACCTACACGGTACTGTGTGTGTTCTGGGAAAGAAATGCAAGAGTGTGAGTTTATTCGACATGTTCAAGAAACAACTACAGTATTGGAAGATGGTCGTATTCAAGTCCGAATGCCTTGGAAGCCAGGACATCCTAATTTGCCAAACAATTGGTCCATGGCCTACAAGAGAATGGTGTCTAAGGAAAACCAACTAGCAAAGAAAGGGAAATTGAAAGAATTCAACAACGAGATAAAAGCCTTGGTTGACAGAGAGGTAGTTGTCAAGCTCCAACCTGCTGCAGTAAACCCAAGTGAACCAGCTTGGTATCTTCCAATTGGGGAAGTCGAAACGCCTGACAAGTCTACAAAGGTTAGATTGGTCTTTGACTCAGCTGCCAAAGCGAAAGGACTTTCACTCAATGATGCTCTTGAAAAGGGACCGTGCTTCATGAATTCCCTCTTTGATGTTTTGGTTGGATGGAGAGAAGAAGAAATTGCATTTGCAGGAGATATCGCAAAAATGTTCAATCAAGTCGCTGTCCACCCAGATGACCAGAAGTATCACAGATTTATTTGGAGGGACGGAGACTCTAACAGAGAGCCAGATGTGTATCAATGGGTACGTCTTAGCTTTGGCGATAAGCCAGCTCCCGACCTTGCTATCAGCGCCATAAATCTTCTGGCCAACAAAGCCAAAGAGGAAGCACCAGAAGCAGCAAGAGTCTTGAAAGATCATACCTACGTAGATGATATCGCAGGGTCAGAAGCAACACCAGAGAAGGCCAAAGAAGTGACTGCTGGTATCGATGCTATTCTGGGAAAAGGCAAGTTTGCGATCAAAGCGTGGCACAGCAATAATCCTGAGGTTGATCAAGTACCAGGTGAAGACTGTGTGAACTTACTTGGCCATCAATGGGATAAGAAAGCTGATTGTATTTCCTTGAAAAAGAATGTCGTGAAAGCAGATCTTGATCAGTGTACAAAACGAAAGGTCCTTGGTTTGGTTTCGCAATTGTGGGATCCATTGGGACTAATGGCACCGACTACAATCCAATTTCGCATCCACCTCCAGAATTTGTGGGTAGTAGGCTACCAGTGGGATGAGTTGCTACCGAAGGAGGAGAAGACCAAGTGGCTAAAGATTCTCGAGATGATGAACACTCTTCTCCATACCCGCCTAGAAAGATGCCTGAAACCTAAAGGCTCGGTTGGATCTCCACAACTCCATGGATTTTCAGATGGAGGAGAGAAGGGGTATGGTAGTGCAATATTCCTTCGATGGCAATTAGAAAATGGTGAGTTTTCTTCTAGCTTTGTGGCATCGAAAGCTCTGGTCGCACCACTGAAGAAGAAGACCATACCAAGGCTTGAATTGATGGGATGTGTACTGCTGAGTCGACTAGCTACTGAGACGGAGCGAGCCTTAAAGATCAAGTTTGATAAGAAATTCTGGTGCGACTCCACCACAGCCTTATCATGGATAAGAAGTTCTTCAGCGGAGTTTAAGCCATTCGTTAGTGTCCGAGTTGCGGAGATACAGGAAAGTCACCCACAAGACGTCTGGCAGTACATCACCTCTAAGGAAAACCCAGCTGATGCACTCACTCGAGGGATAACGCCTGAGAACCTCCAAGTATGGCATCAGGGTCCATCATTTATTCGACGACCAGAAAGCGAATGGCCAGATTTTGAAAGTGCAAGGGCGAAGGAAATACCCGAATTGCAATTTGACACAGAGAAGAGAAACAAAACCACGTCAAAGATTCAAAAGAAGTTGCAACCTACACCGGGAAATACCGACGAAGAAGTACCGAAACCAAAAGTAGTTATGGCTGGGGATCTCGATAACAGAGAGACGGAAACCACTACGGTCACCTTTGGAAAGATCCAAGATGAAGAAAGAGCAGTAGCTGGACTGATTGTCGAAACCGGTGAAGAAACAAAAGACGTCTTGGACAGAATTCTGGCTAGATCATCCAGTTTTCGTAAGGCGAGAAGAGTGACAGCTTTGACCGCGAGAGCCATCGGGAACATTCTTCAAAAGAAGGGTATTAAGGGACCGATATCCGTTGCAGAAATTGAAGACGCAGAAAGACGACTAATCAAGATGGTGCAGACAGGAATGGAAGTGAATCACAAGCAAGTACAAAATTTGATCCCATTTCTCGGTGACGACGGACTCTGGAAAGCCAGAGGCAGGCTGGAAAATGTTCGCGAATTGCCCCAAACGATCCGAAATCCGATCATTCTACCGAAAAAGCACCCATTGGTCGAGATGCTGCTCGAACACTACCATCAGGAAATGGCACACTGTGGATACAAGCGATTGATGGCAGAAATCAGGCAGAAATACTGGATAATCGGGCTCCAAGATACGGCCAGATCTATCGTCAGCAGCTGTTTTCCTTGCAGACTGAGTCGAAAGAAAGCGTGTGAACAACGCATGGGACAGCTGCCAAACTATCGAGTCGAAGCCAGTCATCCAGCGTTTGCTAACACCGCCTTAGATTTTTTTGGTCCATTCGAGGTGAAAGTTGCAAGAAGGACGATCAAAGAAGCTTGGTGCTGCATCTTCACTTGTATGACGAGTAGAGCCATCCACCTAGAGCTCTGTACCGACAAGTCTACGGACACGTTCTTGATGGCCTTTAGGAGATTCGCATGCCTTAGAGGACATCCTAAACTAGTGTGGTCAGACCGAGGAACCAACTTTGTGGGAGCTCAAGAATACCTACGAGAGATGGTATGCAGCTGGAATACAACGAAGGTGAAATCCAACCTTGCAGAACAAGGCACCACGTTTAAATGGGTTTGGAATGTTCCGAAGGCCAGTCACATGAATGGGGTCGTGGAGTCACTAATTAAGTCAGTCCGAAGAGCGTTGGAGAGCACATGCAAGATGGCAGCGTACACGGAAGAGCAATGGAGGACATTCCTATCTGAAGTTACGTATTTGGTTAACTCGAGACCTTTGTATCCTGCGTCCGGCAACATCTGGGAGGAACCTCCAATCACCCCGAACGATCTGATCATAGGACCGAATTTTGGTGTGGCACAATCAGAACCAGAAGAAGTGGTCAACCCAAGGCAACTTACCAGAAGTGTCCAGAAAAGAGTGTATCAATTCTGGCAATGTTGGATGAAATATTTTGCTCCTAGCCTCTTGGTCAGGACAAAGTGGCACAAGAAGAGAGAGAATCTCGAAGTTGGAGACCTGGTGCTACAAGTAGACGTCAATCACAAAAGAGCCGAATGGAAGATGGCGCTCGTGGACGAAGTATTCCCTGGCAGTGATGGTCTTGTTCGAAAGGTGAAGATCAAGACACCAAAGGGATCTTATGAAAGACCAATAACAAAGTTATGTTTGATTGCAACACGACGAGAACTCGAAAGCGGACAGTAAACTCTGCAATAGTTGAAAGACCGAGACATTGAGTGTCGTTGCTCAAACTCCAGTCGGATTTTTCCGCACTGGGGGAGGAGTGTTTTGATATTTGTTAACTTTTTTAGTTTATTACGCATTAATTATGCAAACTAGCGCTAATTATTTGATACGTCAGTTATTTATAGCTTGGAATCCTGGGATATGTAACATGAGAACGTTGTTGATTCATCTTTTTTGTTAACTCGAAGGACACTATACAGGACGTATTGAGAACACCTATTTTGACTTCTTTTTTCATTTGTTTTTCGTTATTTTTTAAGTAGTACAGAATAAAACAATTAGAGTCTTTAGTGTCAACATTCCATTTGTTGCGAAGAGTCCACAACAATATTACATACTTTCATTTCCTACGGTCATCAAACTATCACAGTTTATAGGATTAAAATGTTCCAATTAGAGTTATCAACGCGTAAGAGACAAAGTTACAAAACAGGAAACACCGTATTAACATATTCTATTTGCAGACTATTTGTCTGCAGTCTGACAGTTACATTGGACAGTTACAAACCATCAGTTCATCGATTTTAAATATCTTTATTTATGAATCGTTTAAAGTGATATTTCCATTGGTAATTTTACCGTGATAGAGAACCTTCGAAAAACAGCTTCTCGCCTCTACGTCGACCATCTTGAAATTTCCATAGCAACTTAGCGATTACGTCATACTTAAAACTGACCAATCAGACAAAAGTTACCTTTGTTGTGTTAGGGTGTCGTAGCATTCTCGTCCCCAGAGCCTCTCCCGTGCTGGCGCGCGGAAAAGGCTCTGGGGGAATCCATAATCATCGCGATCTGATTGGTTGTTCAAATTCAAAGGCCTATATATAACGGAGCTTAGTGAATGTTTATAAATAAACAGTATTTGAGACACGAAATCTGACAACGAAGCACAATTCTAATATAGTTCTAACCCGAACAATTTAATCGAACGTTTTTCAAAGCATTCCCCTTATATAATTAAATCAAACACAGAAGACAGACAAAAATTTTAAACCGATAGGCGATAGACGATAGACAGCACATTGCAGGATGTTCGTGCATGGTACATATTAAGAATCTCATTGAAATATACAAGTCATATATAAACGAACGGTGCAAAATATTAAAGAGAACTACCTTCACTAAAAGAAGCCGTAAATACGAAGAAATTCCGACACGGCTCTATTGGCTATTGCCAAGCTCTGAAGTGAACTCGTAAATTTTAATGCATTTTGCCCCACCGAGTAAACGCGGCGATGATCCACACTCGACAAGGACCTTCTTCGAACGGAATCTATCACAATCAGAATTGTTCCAAAGTCAAACGAGTCAATACGAGACAGAATCGAAAACGAAAGGAAAATTATATTCCATACAACTGTCGATGATCTCGTGTCCAACTCCCAAACCGCGAACTTAAACGCATGCGCTTTAGAAAGAACACCAAAGAATCTTGGTGTTCCGGTTTTGGATTCTCCCAGAGACTTTTCCGCGCGCCAGCACGGGAGAGGCTCTGGGGACGAGATTGGGGAGGCCCGGGATACCTGAGGATATATTTTGCGTAGGTTGGGGGACTGGAAACGAGTAATTACAAGGGGAATAATATAAAAACTTCTAGTCCCCGAGCCGGGCGACGGGCCGAAGGCCCGGAGCCCGGTGAGGGTGCTAATCTCGACTCGCGTGGAGTCCATTTTACACGCGTGTAGTACACGCGAAATTACACGCAAGTGGGAAAGAAATTCTGCGAGATGTTTATATATATATATATATATATATATATATGTTATCAAATCCACAACTTGCGCAGTTCGAATAGCAGGGTACTGGTAACTAATCCGTTAAATTATTCAAATTATTTAAATTTACGTCGGCAAATTACAATTTATAAGTTCGGTTGGATTACAAAATAGTTTTTCAACGATCATGACGAAAGAAATCTTTGCCAGAAAAAATGGTTTCAGCTAAAATGTACATTAATATTACTATGAAAAAAGAACAAGGAAAGAAGGCTAACAAGAGATGTGGCAGCGAGAAAAAGAACAATAAATACGACTTAAAACCACTGGGAAAATCCTAAAAACTAATACGATAAAGACAGAAAACGATGCCGACCGAAATGTAACTGAAAGAAGAAGGATGTGTCCTGAAACTGTTCAAAGCTGGTAAAGAATTTTGCTCTGGTGTATTCTACATAACTCGAGAGGGAACGATGAAGACATTTTGAAACAAACGGCTTTTTAGATCATGAAGAGAACTGAGTGATGCCTTGTCATATTTGTGTCAACAACGAAAAAAGTAAGAAACCATGAACGAGAAAAACAATCCGAAAAGAGTAGACTGAATTGGCAGTGTTTGTGGTCACAAAAGCAGAAGAAAGTTTAACGGTAGGAGATTCGTATTTAACAGTTTAGCTGAGTTAAAACAGAAGAAATCTTGAAAATGAAAATTAATATAAATAATATATTGTCTAGAATTGTCTTTCAACGCTAGGACGTTGACATTGTGTGATTTGTGTCTTTTCTTGGCCACTGTTTATATATATTTTTGAATGAAAATTTGTCATTTGGTTCATCTCGTTTTTCGTTTTTTTTAATGTTGACATTGCATGTCCTTTCGGTGTGTCAATACCATAGCAATAATACACGACTACAGATGAACCTTGCTAGCTAATTTTCTGGATGTTTTCTAATCTGTGTTCATTAATACAACAAAAACAGAAATTAGGGGAGGAGGGGGGGGGGGGGAGAAGGGGGGTTAAAAAATACATATAAAGTTGG
This sequence comes from Corallium rubrum, assembly GCA_964035015.1. Taxonomy (NCBI): domain Eukaryota; kingdom Metazoa; phylum Cnidaria; class Anthozoa; order Scleralcyonacea; family Coralliidae; genus Corallium; species Corallium rubrum. The sequence goes on from CAXIUP010000120.1 coordinate 97,234, forward strand.
CGAGGGGTTGTTGCGTTCATGTATTTCTAGTATTATTGTAAAAGCAAGGACGTGACGGGAGCCTCATGGTGTAATTAATCGTAAACGAGTGGACGGAATTCGTGTAAAATGGTGAGATAAGTTTATCAAGTAAGTGGAATTATATTTACAGGGTGATAGGAATTCATTAGTGCATAAAACTCGCGTAAAATTAGGTGGTGTTTTACAAGAGTTAAAATAAAGTATGTACAAAGGTATACTGTATTAAGGATGGATAATGGGTGTAAAGGTATAGTCCCCGAGCCGGGCGACGGGCCGAAGGCCCGGAGCCCGGCGAGGGTGCTAATCTCGACACGCGTGGAGTCCATTTTACACGCGTGTAGAAAAAGCGAGGGAGACGAAAATCTGGAAGTAGTTTATATATATATATATACGTCGTAGGGTGTCACGCGGTAAGAATTGTTGGGCACTGGTGACGAAATTTACTTAAATTTAAATTGTGATGACGTGTGATGACATGTACAAAATAACCGCCGTTCACTGCAAAATCGTTTTCACAACGAAAAAAGTGTTTTGCAAGAAAACTGTGATTTTTAAGTGAATATATATATTCAAACAAAAAATTATCACGATGGAAAGAGAACAAATAAATCAACAAAGAGAGAAAGAAAAGCGACAAGAGCGAACTCGAAGAGAAAGCGCCGAGAAAAAGGCTGAAAGATTACGAAAACGGAGAGAGCTGGCTCGCCGAAAGCTAGAAACCGAGACAGCAGAGGAAAGGGAAATTCGCTTAGTGAAACGAAGAGAAGCCTATAAAAAGCGCTCAGAAGAAAGTAGAGGTAAGCGAAATCAGTGTGACAGAGAAAGAAGGCGGCAGGAAAGTAGTGAAGAGCGAGAAAGAAGGCTGCAAACTTTAAGACAGCAGTCGAGAGCAAGAATAGAAACAGAAACGCCACAACAAAGAGCAAGTAGACTCGAGATTCTTTCGACAAACACGTCTGCAAGAATAGTGGCAGAAACGCCTGAGCAACGAAATGAGCGGCTACAAGGGCTTAGACAAAATACAGCTGCTCGAATTGATTCAGAAACGCCTGAAGAACGAGCAGCGCGATTGCTCATCCTTAGACAAAATACAGCTGCTCGAATTGATTCAGAAACGCCTGAAGAACGAGCAGGGCGATTGCTCATCCTTAGACAAAATACAGCTGCTCAAATTGATTCAGAAACGTCTGAAGAACGAGCAATAAGAATCGAGCATGTCAGAGAAAATACTGCAGAGAGAAGAGCCCAACATGTGTCTTTACAGCAAGCACGGGTTGATAGTCGAACAGAGTATCTTCACCAAGGCGGGTGGCAAAATGTCGAGAGTCCATTACACGAGCAAGAATGGGTCAAAAATGAAATGCAGAGATTTCACGCAGCCCAAGAAGTGTTAGCCCATCGACAGTGCAATGTTTGTAAAGAAGCCTGGCCAACCAAGCAGAATTTGGCAGTAGAAAACTACCTGTGCAATCGATGTAAGAGAGATAAGAAATCTCCCAAAGTGTACAGTGTGGAGAATGACATGGATCCAGGTATTGTACCACAGCAGCTAGAGGGGTTAACCCAGGTAGAGGAGATGTTAATTGCCAGGGTCTGTCCCATTATGAGTGTGTACAGGAAACATGGTGGGCAGAGAGGGTACAAGGGACATGTACTAAACTTACCCCAAGATATCCAGAGTTTCTTGTCTAGGTTGCCATGTCATGTAGCTGATTTACCTGTTTTGGTAATAAGAAGACATGGAGTGGATAACACACATCGAGACTTCACTGTTCGTCGACACAGAATTCTCGAGGCTGTGTTATGGTTAAAGACCAACAATCCCTACTTCAAAGATGTAGAGATTGATCGAGAGGCAATACAGACCTTGCCTGAAAATGGAATTCCAGATGACCTCAGGTTTGTTCTGGAAACAGATGTACAGGTAACAGCTCCTGAACATGAAAATGAAGGCCCACCACAGGAGCCAGTAGGTACTGATAACAGTGTTGAAGAATCTCTTGTAGGTTGTGGGAGCAGCTCATTCATTCCTCACCGACAAAGGCAGAGGAAGGAAGCTGATGCGATTCGAGAGACTGTGAATGAGAAGGATCCATTAGACTGGCCATCTACAGAAGGTAATGTAGTGAATGAGTTTAAGACAGATGGTCTAGCAACAATGGCATTTCTCACATTGTTTCCATTTGGGAAAGGTGATCCAACCGCACGGGCCAGGCAACATGGTGTCACTTTGACTGAGGCATTTAAGCACCTGGAAAAGTTTGCAGAAGTGTTGCCAAATGGTGAGTATCGATGGAGGTTTGCTTCACACCCACGTTTTCCATACTGGGCACTAGATATGAAGCAAAGACATCAGCTGTTGTCACAAGCAAATATTTACTTGCGTCAACATCCAGCTGATGCCAACTTGACCATGGAAGAGCTGAAAGAGATGGTTAATTTAATGAGTGGTAAGCAAATGGTGAATCGATTGCAGCGTTATGTGTCCAAGGTGCAAGGTACAAATCAGTACTGGTATCAACGCTTGCAAGAATTGCTAGCACTAATAGAGCAGAAAGGTTGTCCAACTTTCTTTTTTACATTTAGTGCTGCTGATAGTTACTGGCCAGATCTGCAAAGACTGTTGCAGACAGGGGAAGATGCAACAAGGTCACAACGAGCACAAGCTGTGATTGACAAGCCCCATTTGACCGACTGGTATTTTAAGCAGTGCCTGGATGACTTTATCAGACATTGGTTGAATGGTGTTTTGGATGCAGAGTGGCATTGGTTCCGCTATGAATATCAGGCCAGGGGAAGCATTCATGCCCATGGGTGTGCCCAGTTAAACAATGCCCCTGATATTCCATTGTTACGAGCTCAGGCTGCCCAGGGGTGGCACATAATGTCAATGGAAGATTTTCATTTCTTTTACCAGGAAGATATTGACCGTGGAAAAGAAGCCGAGAGGCAGTTAGTGAAGTGAGTAACATGTATTTAATATTTTCTATGGTATTGTTTAAATTGGCTTAATTTGGACAATTATTATGACTTAACAGCTAACAGATTGACAACAGATATTTTCTTATTTTTTTAAAATTATAGTATTTAATTTTTTTTTTACTTCAATTATTATTATCTTGAAGATATGTTGACTGGCTAGTGACAACTGTCAATGAGGAATTACCAGGTGAACAATGGCAAATTCCTGAGCCACATCCATCAGCTGTCAAACCGAGTGCGGTTCACAACAGAGATGATGACTACCACAGATTGGTGAATACTGTGGAGAGGCACACGAGATGCAGCCCAGCCTACTGCTTGAAGCAGAAAGGTTATGATGTTCCTGCAGAATGTAGATTTGGTTTCCCAAAGGCATTGGAGGAAGAAACAAAACTGTGTTATGAGAAGTTGCCACATGACAAGGTGAGTACAGAATTGGTGACAAAAAGAAATGACCCTAGATTAAATTCACATAATAGGGTCATGCTTGAGAATTGGAGAGCTAATGTTGATTTGCAGGTAATTGTTGATCAGAATGCTTGTGCTAGATATATGGCCAAGTATGCTGCAAAAGGAGAGCCACGGTCAAAGCAGGCATCAGAAATTTTGCAATCATGTGTGTCTAGATTACACAATGATGATCAGGTATCATCAGCGATCAAAAAGGCAATGATCCAGGTTGTCGGAGATCGCGACATGGCAGCACAGGAGACTGCACATATGCTGCTGAGCTTGCCTTTGGTAGGATGTAGTTATAACTTTGTTACTGTGTCTTTAGATAACAGTAGGAGAGTTGTCATGGACACTGAGGACCAAAGTGAAGAGGTATTGCAAAAATCTACAATTGAAGATTATGGTAAGCGTTCAACTGAGAATAGCAGGTATCATGGACTATCTCAGCTGAATTTGATGCAGTATGTGTCACAGTACACAAGAATCAGATCTGAAATAAGAAAGCGACCATTACCATATATTGTAAGGACCTTTCCAAAGGTGTCAGCAAACCCCCATGGGCCTGATTTTGGCCGGTATTGCAAATTTCAGTTGATCAAGTTCAAACCCTGGGAGGGTGAACCATCAAATGCATGGGACAATAACGATGAGAATGATGAAATGTTCATCAACACCTATTACATGTTTCGTGAAACTGATTTTGCTTCAGAGAATGTTTTAGGTCATGAGGAATAGCGGGACAGAGTTTTCCAACACATGTCAGGTGAAGGAAATGAAGAGGATAGTAATGATGATAACACAGGCAACAATAATGATGATGATGAATATAATAATGATCCAGAAAGTCAACTCGATGACTGGATGCTGCTATGCAGATTGAACCAACGGTATGAGGAGTTGGGTGATCAGCTGTTGGGGGTTAGGAATGACTGGTATGCAGCTGCACGAACAGTTCCAGTGGAGATGCTCAGAGAATGCCCTGGGTGGATCTACCAGCAGAGAAAAGATGCAGAAGAACCAGGGCAACGACATGTACAAGTGAGCAATGAAGTTCCCATTGATCTATCAACCCTGAATGAGAAGCAACGACTTGCATATGATATTCTTATATCTCATATGCAAAATGGTGAGAGACCTGACCCAGTCAACATGATTGTATGTGGTACTGCAGGAACAGGTAAGACATACCTAATCACTGCTTTAAAACAGGTTTTGGGTGACAGTTGTATAATAACTGCAACAACAGGTATTGCAGCGTTTAGTATTAATGGCCAGACATTACACTCTGCTGCACAACTACCTATACGTGAGTATAAAGACTTACAGGGTGAGTCGTTGCAACGCTTACAGTTAAAACTGGAAGGTAAGGCTTACCTCATTGTCGATGAAATGTCAATGATTGGTCACAAAATGTTGTCGTGGTTGGACAATAGATTGCGTGCTGGCACAGGGAATGAAGATAAGCCATTTGGTGGTATTTCAGTGATCCTCCTTGGTGACTTTGGTCAGTTGCCACCAGTGGGTGACCGGCCATTGTATATTGCAGGAAAAGGAACCACTATAAGTGATCATGGTCATTCATTATATCTTTTGTTTGATTCTATAGTTATTTTGAATGAGATTATGCGACAGGCTGGTGAGAATGCTGAGGCACAAGCATTCAGAGCCTTGCTGATGAGAATGAGAGATGGACAGGTAACAGAACAAGATTGGCATCTCCTACTGCAACATTCCACACCTAATATTGCAATGGACCAGTTTAATGATGCTATTCGGTTATACTTTGACAAGAAGAGTGTAGCAGAGTACAACTATGAGAAGTTGAGAGGCAATGGACAGGCTGTGGCAAAGATTCAGGCAAAGAACTCTGGTCATGGAGCATCAGCAGCAACATCTGATGAAGCTGGTGGCTTAGATGCAGTGCTCTTCCTGTCTAAGAAAGCAGAGGTCATGCTGACATCCAACCTTTGGGCTGAAGTTGGCCTTTGCAATGGTTCATTTGGAGTGGTTGAGGAGATTTGGTTTGCAGAAAATCTTGGACCGCCAAACCTACCTGTTGCTGTGTTGGTACATTTCCCTGCCTACACTGGCCCAGGATTTATTGATACATGTCCCAAGTGCATACCAGTGCCACCAAAGGTATTTGAATGGATGGCTGATGGGAAGTACATGTCAAGACAACAGGTCCCATTGAGATTAAGGTATGCAATGACTATTCACAAGTCACAGGGACAGACTTTACCAAAAGCTGTTGTTGACTTGGGCAAAAGTGAGAAAGTAGCTGGATGTATATTTGTTGCTACATCTAGGGTGAGATCCATTAATGATGTTGTGTTTGAGCCAATGACATTTGATCGATTAAAAGCCATTGGTAGAAACAAAAATTTGCAAAAGCGTCTTGATGAAGAGCAAAGGTTGCAGTTGCTTGCACAGAGAACTGCAGGGAGATAAGTACCAGATAGTTAGTCATTAGAAAGACTAGCAGATTAAATTGTAAATGCAATTTAATAGAAGGTATGATAACAAATATATACCAAGAATGTAACTGATTAGAAGCCTGTTCCTGGACACTTTTTTATGTGTTTTCATGGTGGCCTTTGCCTGGTTCCTGGGTGCATGTTTTCATGTACTTTCAAGGTGGTGTGTACATTGTGTCTCAAATGTCTGAAAATATATGTGATTTTGAAATGTTCTAAAATTAGTGGCAATGTTTTCTAAAAAGATGGCATAATGTTATAGGCAATCTTGCATTAATTGAATAAAATCAGTAAAAATATTAAGAGCAGAAAAACATTGAATTGCTTTGATTTATTAATTACAATTATGTCTCTGCATTTAAATACAGTATAACAACCGATTATTAACATATTAAACCAGACATGGGAGACATTATGTACTTGATAATTAAAGTGGCCTGCTCCCTATATGGGTGGCCAGATGATGCTTGTTCCTGGACACTTCACTGTGTTTGCAAGGTGGCATGGCCTGTTTCCTGGGTGCATGTTTGACATGTACTTCCATGGTGGCCTTCATACTATATTTAGTATGAACAAAATGAGAGCCTGTTCCTGCACACATTGTGTTAGCAAGGTGGCTGAGGCCTGTTTCCTGGGTATACACTTAACATGTGTACTTCCATGGTGGCCTACTGTACATTCTTGGTTTATTTTTTTATAATATAGACTATAAATTACAATTTATTTTCTACTGTATGTAACTTATTACAGGCTAGATGACCTTCCCAAAAAATACAAAACATTTGTATTATTTAGGTAATTAATAAGTAAAATGGTCAAGGTCATCTAGACAGGAATGGGTTAACACAAACCATATCTACGATATAAAATACAGTATAATTATGTATAATTTCAGGAAATTAATTATATTCAATACAAAACTAAGTGTACATCATTTTTAACAGATTCATTATACGAAGGCTGATATACATGAGCACAGACAATGTGAATAGGCCATTATCTTAATTATAAAATTGCAATTATTTTTGGAAACAACACTGTACACAGTACTGCTTATAAGTAGCCTATACAACAATAACCTAGATCAAACCAATGGGATCCTTGGTTGTTCTGTGTTAATGACTGAAAATAAGATTATCTGTTTGCTGCACAAAGCAGCAACTCAACCACTGTGTCTATACAGTATATAATTAAATTTTATAGTCACTTGCACTCACAGGAATGAGCGATAATGTAAATGCATGATGTACTGTAGGCTACTTCTCAGCAGTACTGTATTAATTAATACATATCTCCAGAACTGATCAAGAAATTTCTATATACAATGTAAAATGAAATAATTGAGAATTTCAGTCATATCAAGGAAAATTTATTCAGATATCGAGGACTCAGGACTGCAAAAAGAATTTAGAATGTTAAGGTAAATGAATAGCTGGTACATTAGCATGATGTTCATACTAATTTTTGTTTTGTTTTGTTTTGTTTTGTTTTGTTTTGTTTTGTTTTGTTTTGTTTTGTTTTGTTTTGTTTTGTTTTGTTTTGTTTTGTTTTGTTTTGTTTTGTTTTGTTTTGTTTTATTTTATTTAATCAAGGTATATGTAAATTAAATTTGTGTGTTTCATTACATCTATTGGAAAGAGTGGGACATTTCAAGACTGTGGAATAATTAAATGCATGAAAGCCTGCCGTCCATATTAACTGTACCCTCTTTCCTTCGTGGTAATGTAGTGACACTGAACTTTTTTTTAATATGACAGGTCAATAAAACCCTCCTAAAGTCAGGAGCCAGTGGTTAATATTAAATTGCCTCAAACATGTTCCAACCAACCTTAATTGCTACAGTCTGTATATCATCAATTATCATCAATTATCATCAATCGGTCGATTCTGGCGCCTACACGGTAAGTATCCTCACGCATAGCCTTTTTTCCATTTTGTTTCTTTCCTTAGTAATTTTTGGATTTCATTTGTCAACGATTTAGGCGAAGCATGGACAAAGTAACCCTTTCACCATTTTTTGTTTTGTTTTATTGTTTTTGCTCTGATTTGGAATTTTGGACTGGGTATGAGTTGGGAACTTGTGAATATGGAAGCTTTTATTCTATCGTTTTAGTGCAAATATGTATGTGTTGATCATCATCCCTCTGTCAAAGTTCTATAAATGTTTAAGTGATCTGTGGTGATTAAAAAGAGACTATAGTATTAAAGCAGTAACCACCCTCTACTATTGAGAATATGGACTGAATGGTAAGATATTTATTGCAGTTTCTATCGTTTAATACTGTAGTTAATAGTTAAATATGCTTATTTTGCTCTCACTAATAATGTATATTTATTAATAGTCAAGGGCAGAATAACAGAATTGTCTTCGTAAAGTTAACGGATTCTGTATTCAAACACAAATCCCTCATGTCTTCAAATCCGTCCTATATTAGAATCTTCTGTAGAGTTGCCTGTAAAAGAGGATTCCCTAACCAATAATTTTTAATTACCATTCTACAGTTAAATATTCTGTGTTCTCTTCTGCTTTATAGGAATTCAAATCTGATATTACAGTCTGTATTTTCTTCTGTATAAACAAAAGTACTGCAACAAGCTGTAACTATACTTACAGTCAAGTGCAATCATACAGTAGTGATTTTCATGATCAGGTAATAATTATGTAAGTAATTTATATGCACACTATTCCACTCACGTTAGGACAATTTGGTATTATAGTTAAACCAGATGTTCTCTTGCACGTGACTTTGTAATATATTGATATGCAACGTTGCAATTTGGATTGATCATTTCAATCAGCAACCTGCAAACACTTTATCACAATTCCTCAATGGGTTGCCCTAAAAATCGTTTTAAAAGCCAAACTTTGGATAGTGCGAAATTCTACATACTGTACAGTTAGAGCCATTTAATACCTTCAAGTATAACATCACATTTATGTGTATGCAAGAGAACATCCAGTTTGACTATAAATGATTTTTTGACTACACATAGATATACATATAGGCATGTAACTGGGCAATTATTTTACTGGCTATCAATGTTGATGGTTATGTTCTTAACATATACCATCCAGGCAACCACATTTAATTTTTATGAATAAGTTATTAAGTACTTTAGCCAATACAATTATGGTATTTCCCAACATTTTCAGAATTAACATGAGGGACTGATTTGGCCAGTACAATTAAGTAGCAGACTACTTTATGGTGGACCTTAGTAGTTAATACACCATCTGTGGTCAAGCTAGCTTTCTAATGCTACTACAATACAGTTTCTTAAACAAGTAAGATTTTTACTTTTTTATTAGTCAAACTTCTTCATAAATTAAAATTTGTTCCTTTTCAGTTCTACAAATCACTGAGCTATTTTGTGATTGTATGATCCATACACCTGATCTTTTTTCTGATACCCTCCTATATATATTTTACATTATTATGGTGAATCTCTGATAAGTTTTTATGCTTTATCTGATTGCAGAAAAAGGGCATTTTTATAATTGTCTTTCAATTGGACCAAGCTAGGAAGCTGTATATTCAGTATAGTTCACCTGAAACAGTACAGTACATGTACAAGCTGAGGCAATGGTAGAAACTTTGGTTTAGTACTATTCAATTTGAGGAATTCTATTTAGAAAAAAATACAAACTTTATATTGATCTGTGGAAAGAAAATTATGAGCTGACAGTGCATGTTCATTACATCATGTAATTGTATTTATATAATTTAAATAAATGTATATATACATATATGAGGGAAGCACGGGTGGCGTGTGCTGTTAGCGCGCTGCCTCTCACCAAAAAGTTAAGCCCGGTTAGACGGGGTTAGTACTTGGATGGGTGACCACTTGGGAAGGACCCCGTTGTTGGGCTTAGGCTCATGTGAGTAGAGTTGTAGTTGATCTCTCCTGTGCTTCGAGGGTTTTTCGCCGGGTTCTCCGGTTTTCCTCCCTCCATAAAATCGACACCTAACATCTTAGCTGTGATCCGTGGTCTGAACTGTGTCGTTGGCGGCAGCTTGAAGCGCCTTTGATATGCCGCGGCTGCAAGTAAGGACGATTAGCCACCCAGTCCTTTACCCAGTCCTTTATCCTTTATCCTTTATTTAAAGTAGTAGGATGTACATTAGTGGACGAGGGTATAATTAACACCTGTTACAGTTTAGGATTATTTAATAGGCCACAAGCACTACTGTTAAGATTACAGTCAAAACTTTAGATACATTGCAACAGGCTATTCACCTGACCAGGCTATTGACCTGACATTATAACCTGGCATGCGCGGGCGAGGGGTTTGCGTTTACGTATTTCTAGTTAATAGGATAATTATTTACAAAAGTGCGTAAGTTATACGCCAATGATCAATTGTTAGTATTCATAAGGCATGGAGTGGATTTTACTTGGAAGAAGCTGGTTGTTCCAAAGTGGTATTAAGAAAATGATGGGTATTTGTAATTTGTCTGGTAGGTGGTTAGCATCATTCTTTCAAGAGCTTTACTGGGTGTTATATACGTTATATTTAAAAGGTATAAAAAGTTCATAAATTTGGATCCATTGGTTGATTCCTGAATTGGTTGTTTGAAACGTGGTGGTGGGTAGTTGATGATTTGCTGTGTCCTGGCTGTCTTGGAGGTATTGAGGCTGTCTTGTCTATTTTTCAGTATGGATGTCTTGTGTAGAGGAATATCTCAATATGGTGTTGATGTTGTTTTGTCGAGATTGGGTTATCTTTGTAGGAAAGAACATTTTAGGTTGACTTGTCTCAGTTAATGTTGATGTACATGTATATGTACTGTATTCTGTTATTACCAGGGTTAAGTCACGTTGACCTGAAAAAAAGAGAAAAATCTTCTCGACGTTTCGAGCGAAGGCCCTTCGTCAGGAGAAATTAGTAAACAACTCACATGTGGTCACGCGTATTTATAGCAGAGCTACAATGGGAATAACGTGAACACATGTAAGCCAATAAAAACAAAGTAAACAAATAAATTAATATGTAATTTTAGCCTGTGTGCAGGTGCTGACCCAATTTGTGGGTCAGCTACCTGCAAATAGGCAAAGAAACAGGTTATAAATTACTATTTAAGTCATCGGGAAAAGGTTAAGGAAAAGGTGTGGAATATGGTGGTGGAGTGAGCTAAATGAAAGAGAATCGCTCATTGAGGCCGTGAGGGTGAATGGTACCAAGCTTGTAAATGAGACGCATTTCTTGTTTACGACGAGTATCGTTATACAACCTGTAATGGGCTGAATGGCACAGATTTTCATGTTGGAAAAGGAGTGGTTGGCACTGTTGAAGTGCCTGGCAACAGGTTTGTTTTGCACATTGTATTTGACATGTCAGGCACTTCAACAGTGCCAACCACTCCTTTTCCAACATGAAAATCTGTGCCATTCAGCCCATTACAGGTTGTAACGATACTCGTCGTAAACAAGAAATGCGTCTCATTTACAAACTTGGTACCATTCACCCTCACGGCCTCAATGAGCGATTCTCTTTCATTTAGCTCACTCCACCACCATATTCCACACCTTTTCCTTAACCTTTTCCCGATGACTTAAATAGTAATTTATAACCTGTTTCTTTGCCTATTTGCAGGTAGCTGACCCACAAATTGGGTCAGCACCTGCACACAGGCTAAAATTACATATTAATTTATTTGTTTACTTTGTTTTTATTGGCTTACATGTGTTCACGTGATTCCCATTGTAGCTCTGCTATAAATACGCGTGACCACATGTGAGTTGTTTACTAATTTCTCCTGACGAAGGGCCTTCGCTCGAAACGTCGAGAAGATTTTTCTCTTTTTTTCAGGCCAACGTGACTTAACCCTGGTAATATTTGGATTTCAACCGTGGCCGACGCTGTCCTAGAAGCTTTTTACTGTATTCTGTGTTGTAGTTATTGAGTATTGTTCGTTATATTGTTATCTTGTAGTTTGGCACGAATAAGAGAATCTTTAAGATTCTTATTTTTTTGATATGCTACAATTGGTGCTTCTGGCCAGAGAATGCTCAATGTAGGATCTTGTTCTATTATGTGCCAATGTTTTCGTAATATTTGTCCAATGTATGTTGCATTGTTGTTGTATGGAATGGAAAGTATAGGGCTTTTGTTCTCTATTTTCTGCTATTCTTTGTTTAGTAGTTCTAGTTGTGTATGTTGTTTGGCCTGTTGAAAAGCAGTCTGTATTGTTTCTTGTTTATAACCACGGTGGGTCAGTTTAACTGGCAGGTTATTAAGTCTTAGATGTAATTTAGTATCATCTGTAATAATACGGCGATAGCGAAGTGCCTGACTATAGACGATACTATTTTTACAAGACTTTGGATGAAAAGAATTGTTATGTAGAAGTAATGTCCTGTCTGTTGGTTTTATGTACAAGTCTGATTCAAGTTTGTTGTTCTTATTGATGTAAACTGTGGTGTCGAGAAAGTTAACAGATTTGTAGGAGTGTGTATAGTCAAATTTAATTGTTGGGTGGAATTTGTTTGAGTATTCTAAAAATTCATTGAGGGCGTCAATACCATGTGTCCATAATGCAAAAATGTCATCAATAAAAGGGATCCATTCAATTGGAGTTAGTCCGTTTGGTGCATTTAAGAGCATTTGCTTTTCAACGACTGCCATGAATATGTTAGCATATGTTGGGGCCATTGGTGAGCCCATTGCTGTGCCATTAATTTGTAGAAAGTATTCATTGTTGAAAGTGAAGAAGTTATTTTCTAGTATAAGTGAAAGTATTTCAGTCATAGTCTGTGTGTCTGTATTGTTCTGATTGTCAGCATTTAACATCTCAATGCAGGCTTTAATGCCTTCTTCATTGGGTATGTTTGTATACAGACTTTTAACGTCTATTGTAATTAGTATTATGTCTTTTGGTAGACCGTCGTTTAGAGAGAATATTCGTTTGAGAAAGTCATTGGTGTCCTTAACATAAGAACCACGCATTTGCCACAAAATGGCTGTTTTCCGCAACGAGGGTCTTTTTATTAACAGTCTGGCTAAAATTACAACATGTTACACCATGTTACACTACATGTTACACTGCATGTTACACTAAAATTGCTATATCCTACTATAATTCTTTACATGTTACAACATGTTACACCTACTTCTTAAAATAAACCGTATATTTTCTTTAAAAAAGTAGGTGTAACATGTTGTAACATGTAAAGAATGATAATATAATCTAAATATTGAACTGTAACTTGCAGTGTAACATGTAGTGTAACATGCTGTAACATGTAACATAAAGATATATTTCCATAGTGGTTGAAAACGTTTGCAAATTCGATTTGCTGTAAGTGATCAGATAGCTCCTCCTTGGTTTAGATTTATCAAACTCATCCATTAAGCGAAGCCATAGCTAACTCGTGAATAGCAGCTTTTAAATTTACCACACAGAAGAATACGCATTATGCCATATTCGTATCGAAGCTGGCTGACATAGCCCCTGAGAAATCCCTGCCAACCCCCCACCCCCCCAACCCCCGCCCGAAACGTATATAGATTGTTTTTTCTAGTCCCTCTGTTGCCTTTTGTTCTCAGCCTAGCAATATCATAAAATTGAAAAATTTCTATGGTCCAAACGTTTAGTCTCCCATTGTCAATTGTTTTTAATTTAGAGACAGTCTGAAAAAAGAGGACACGTAATCATTTTCTGAGATTAATCGAATGTGAGTTTTCAATATACATTTTGAGAAATACGCAGGACCGTATATCAGGAAGATAGTTCAAGGCTTGATTATTTTTTTTAAGACGGGGGGGGGGGGGGGGGCGGCTGGACAGTTTTGGATGTTGTCTGTAGATGATCTGTTTTCAGGTGAAACGTATTTTATTCAGCTGGGTTAAGGGAATTTACTTGACCTGTTCAATTTTTAAAGTTTAACGTGGTTAACTCCGAACAGTATTTTGATGGTAGTTATTCCACAATGATAGCATTTCTTTTCATTTTAGACGGCTAAAAACACTTTCCAAAAAGTATCTGTGGAACATTCTTCTCAAATAAGAGCTGCATTCCAGCTGTCAAAAATTCGAGGGAAGACGCTTTTAAAAATGTGTCCCCAGTACTGTAAAGCTGCAATTTATAAGCACGCCAAGAAGCCACTATTTGGTGAGCCTGTTTTTGATAAGAGAAAGCAAAATAAACGGAGACCAACAAAATTATCCCTTCAAGACAAGAGAAGCATAGTGCGCTTGGTAACAAGTCTCATTTGACATTATTGAATATGGTTTCAATGTACATGTACATGTACATGTACACGCATTTGCCACAAAATGGCTGTTTTCCGCAACGAGGGTCTTTTTATTAACAGTCTGGCTAAAATTACAACATGTTACACCACGTTACACTACATGTTACACTACATGTTACACTAAAATTGCTATATCCTACTATAATTCTTTACATGTTGCAACATGTTACACCTACTTCTTAAAATAAACCGTATATTTTCTTTAAAAAAGTAGGTCTAACATGTTGTAACATGTAAAGAATGATAATATAATCTAAAAATTGAACTGTAACTTGCAGTGTAACATGTAGTGTAACATGATGTAACATGCTGTAACATGTAACATAAAAATATATTTCCACAGTGGTTGAAAACGTTTGCAAATTCGCTTTGCTGTAAGTGATCAGATAGCTCCTCCTTGGTTTAGATTTATCAAATTCATCCATTAAGCGAAGCCATAGCTAACTCGTAAGTAGCAGCTTTTAAATTTACCACACAGAAGAATACGCATTACGCCATCTTCGTATCGAAGCCATCTTCGTATCAGAGCATTGGTCAGCAAGTGGTCAGAGCATTGCACTAGAATCGTAAGGTCGTGGGTTCAATTCCTGCCGGAAGGCCCGTGTAGTAATGTATACTCGAAGATGTATTTTAACACCTTCTTTGCCGTATTAATATTACTACTCGTGGGCTCACTAATAGCACATACAGAATCCAAAAGAACTGCGAGTTCACCCAAATATCTGTTCAGTTCGGAGTCAAATATCCCATATGGCATACCCGAAGGAGCTTTCGTTGTTTCTCAACATCAACAAGAACGTCCTGGCAGTTCAAACGAGGAAGAAAATGAAGGCCATTTGAGATTCAGACGTCGAAGTGAGCCGCGGCTCTCCACCCCTCCTCCACCTACTGTAATTCCTTCCCAAGAACTGCTCATTCGATGGACCGAAGACGAAGGATTTACTTCGACTGGCTCGATTGTAGCTTCGTGTCGAAAATCGGAAAACGGGGTCGACAGACCTCCTTTGATATTCGTCTCCTGCGATTGCGGTTCGAGTTGGAGTAACGTTACGGACGAATTTGTTACGGAAAAGGGCAATACTTTTTGGTTGAAGGCCTACTACAACGTGCCAAAGAAACTGAATTTTATTTTGGCGATTAAGTCTACCGATTATTGTTATCAACGGCAACGCCAAATGATACGGGTTCATTTCTTACGACATTTTCATTATTGTTAAACTCCATACACTTGTATTCTTATTCTGGAGTATTTATTACTGGTGATTTTAATTATCCAAAACTTGAATGGCTTGAGGGTTCAGGTTTTTCAAGCAGTAGCGAAAATGAGGAACACCAATTTGCCAATATCTTATTGGACAAATGTTTTCTCCAGATGGTTGATACTCCAACTCGGGGTGAAAATCTTTTGGATTTGGTCTGTGTAAATTCTCCCGAACTATTGACTTATATTGAGACTGGGATTGAAGTTTCAAACGTTGGTCTTACTTCAGATCATTACCCAATATTATTTAATATAAACACTCTCCTCAAATTTGACAAGACTGTCAGAAGTAAATATAATTTTGGAAAAGCAGATTTTGCCTCATTAAATAAGACTCTATTTCTGCTGCCGTTAAGTAGTGGAATAGAAAACATTACAGACCAAAAGGAATTAGATGCACAGTGGGAAATATGGACTGATATGGTTCTTGGAGCTGTTCAAGTAAATATTCCTAAGATTAAAATTCTAAATTCAAACAAACCGCCTTGGATAAAGAATGATTTACTTCATGCTATTAAGCGAAAGAGAACATTATGGCGTAAATTTAGAAGAAGTAAAGATCCCAAACTATTCGAAAAGTTCCGAAAGGAAAGGCAGAGAATAAAAAATTGGGTCCGAGCAGAAAGAAAATCATATCTTACTCAAATTGCAAATGAGATAAATTCAAATCCTAAGAGATTTTGGTCGTTTTTCTCCTTCAAGAACAAAAGAAAATCAATTCCAGCTGCTGTTACCTATAAAAATGTCACTATAACGGAAAATAAATCCAAAGCTAAAGCTTTTAATCATTTTTTTCAATCTGTTTTTAAAGATCATTCTTGTTGTGAGGCTTCTGATGAACATTTCGATGAAATGACTACTGATTGTCTTGAGATTATACAAACTTCAGTTGACGAGATTATTAATTTATTGACTTCACTTGATTGCAGTAAAGCGTCTGGACCAGATAATATTCCCACGAGAGTCCTTAAAGAATGTGCAACTTCATTAGCACCATCAATTACAGCATTTATAAACTGTTCTTTACAAAACGGTTTATGTTTATCGGCGTGGAAAAAAGCAAACATCTCTCCCATTTATAAGAAAAACAAAAGAGAGGAAGTTGTTAATTATCGTCAAATTTCCCTCTTACCAATTGTCTCAAAGATACAAGAAAAGTGTGTTGCCCTTCGTTTTATCCAACATATTTGTGATTTTATTCGGAGATCTCAACATGGCTTTCGGAAAGGGTTATCTTGTGTTACCCAATTGTTACAAGTTTTACATGAAATTGGTGCAACACTTGATAAGGGAGTGGAAACTGATGTGATTTACTTGGATTTTGCGAAAGCTTTTGACTCGGTATGCCATCAGCGTTTACTGATCAAGATTAAATCTTTTGGTATTCGCGGAGCGCTGTTAAAGTGGTTTGAAAATTATTTATCTGGGAGAAAACAAAGGGTTGTTATAAATGGAGAAAATTCGCAGTGGGCTGATGTTATGTCAGGAGTACCCCAAGGCTCGATTCTTGGGCCGATATTGTTTATAGTGTATATAAACGACATGCCGGATGTTATAAATCATTGTAAATTAGTGATGTTTGCTGACGATTCAAAGTGTTTTAAAGCCGTTGGCAAAATCAGCGACAGCGTTGCCCTACAGGACGATTTAAATGCCTTAACCAGTTGGTCGAAAACAAACGAACTATCTTTCCAGCCATCTAAATGTAAAAATCTTCGTGTTAGTCGAAAAAAGCGTAAATTAAACTGTACCTATAATGTTGATGGTGTGAATATCGATTTGGTAAATTCGGAGAAAGATCTTGGAGTTATGGTTACAAGTGATCTTACGTGGAATGAACATATAAAGATGATACTGGCTAAAGCAAACAAAATGTTAGCTTTCCTAAAACGTAAATGTGCGAAGGATCTAAAACCAGATATACTTAAACTATTGTATATGTCACTGGTTAGATCAAACCTATCTTATTGTTCTCAAGTTTGGGCTCCTCAATCATCTATCAATCAGCTGATTCTGGTGGAAAGCATACAGCGACGAGCTACCAAATATATGTGTAAACGGTCGGAGCTTTCTTATAAAGAACGTTTAATTTATTTAAAGTTATTGCCTATAAATTATTGGTTAGAATTCTTAGATCTTGTTTTTTTTTTTAAATGTAAATTAGGCCTAATTTTGATGAATTTAGATGATTACTTATATTATTGTAATACTCGTACTCGTCGAGGTAAAACTGGTTTAGCTTTAAACGTTAAACACTGTAAAACATCACTCTATCGTGATTCATACTTTAATAGAATAGTCCATTTGTGGAATGCTATCCCCAGCACTATTCAAACTTGTGAGACAATTTCAAGTTTTAAAAAGCAACTTAAGGCTTTTTATGTTGAAAGACTAAATTCGTTATTTGATGGGGACAATATTCGTACTTATAAACTTGTGTGTCCTAAATGTCGTCGTATAAATGTTATGTCTGTTTGTTCTTGTTAATTATACATTTTGTGTAATATAATGTCAATTATTATCATGTATTAGGTTATTTTATTTTTATTTTGAGTGATGATTAGGTGTACTATCTAGTATGGGACCTCGTGTCCTTTTGTAGTTGCACCTGCCTCTTGGCAAATTTTTTAAAATAAAAAAAAAAAAAAAAAAAAAAAAAAAAAAAAAATAGAAGCTGGCTGAGATAGCCCGCGAGATATCCCTGCCAACCACACCACACCCCCCCCCCCCCCCGCTCGAAACGTATATAGACTTTTTTTTCTAGTCCCTCTGTTGCCTTTTCTTCTCAGTCTAGCAATATCATAAAATTGAAAAATTTCTATGGTCCAAACATTTAGTCTCCCATTGTAAATTGTTTTTTAATTTAGGGACAATCTTGGAAAAAATATTCGTAGACTTTTTGAAAACTATATGCAAATTTAAGATTGCGTTATGAAAATATGCGTGTTCCTCGAAACTCATCCGCTTATTGCCCTAAAATTACCTCCCCTCCCCCCATATACACAATGTTGGTTAAGGTAAAGTCGATTTGTAAGTCATATCGTTTAAATACCAGCATTGTGTAGGGTACCATGTAGCCCAGTACTACCTGTCGCATGGTCGGGTTGTCGGCGACTCAACCGGCACTCCCACCTGGGGGGTTGCCCCTGTGGTGAGGAGGGTGGATGGACACCCTGTCAGGACTAAAAACAAAACCTGATTTTAAGGACGGATGAACTCTCATCGTGAGAGTCAACGGCCATCCATCAAAAATGGAGCTGGGGTCCCCACCAGGCATTCGAACTCAGCACAGCTGACTCTTATGGCAGTCCCTGCACCCAGAATCTACCTCGGACGTATTGGCACCGCCTTTCCTCTGCTTCAGGCGGATTCTGGACGAGAGAAGCCCTTGATCAATGACAGGACCACCCAAGGTGCTTTAAAAGTCCTGGCTTAGACCATCCATCAGACAGTCTAACCATCAACCGCAGAGGAGCACTGCGGGCAAGTCTCACCTGCGAACCAAACCGGACTATGATAGTTACCGGCTATAAGCCTAGGCCCATGGTGTTTAAGGGCTCAGCGCCAGGGATTATAGTCGACAGTGGGAGATGTTATTTAACGTCATAGTAAGCTACCGCCCGCTTTAAGCCAGGCAGCCCCTGGTCAATAAGGTGCTACTCACACCAACACACTCCCAGTATGGGTGTATCTGGGAACCAAGTGTGTCTCAACAACCCGCAACTTCAAAGTTTATATTCGCAACCTGGAATGTACGGACTATGACCACAGGAATGTCCCCCGAGCTTGAGCTAGACAACGCTGATCTTGAACCGAGAAAAACTGCCACCATCGACATGGAGCTTTTGAAGCGAAATGTTGACATCGCTGCCTTACAAGAAACAAGGCTCTCAGACGCTGGTACCATCAAGGAAGAGAATTACACCTTTTTCTGGTTTGGGAAACCAGCTGGAGAGCCACGGACCCATGGTACAGGCTTTGCGGTCAGAAACTACCACATCGGCAGTATCCAGACTCCAATGGCTGTCAATGAGAGACTATCCTCACTCAGACTGAACACCAGACTAGGGCAGATCCTAGTTATCTCTGCCTACGCTCCAACTCTGAACTATGCCGCGTCTGACAAAGACCTTTTCTACAACCAGCTAGAAGATCTACTCCGAACCTCAGCTGAGACCAACCGAATAGTTTTACTCGGTGACATGAATGCAAGAGTTGGCTCCGACTATAATAGCTGGCCCGACTGCATAGGCAAGTTTGGAGTTGGTAATATGAATGAAAATGGCCAACGACTACTCGAGCTCTGCTGCCGGCAAAACTTGTGTATCACCAACACAATGTTCCCAGGAAAACCTCACCGAAAGCAGACCTGGTGTCACCCGCGATCCAAATCATGGCACCAGCTCGATTTCGTCTTAGTGAAACAGAGATACAAACAGGAAGTTCGAAACACCCGCACTTATCATAGCGCGGACTGTGACACGGATCATAGCCTGGTCTGTTCTACAATATCACTGCAGCCTAAGCCTTTCCACCGTCAAAAGAAGCAATCTGCCAAAATCGACATACAAAAAACCACCATGCCTGTTCTCAACGAGGCCTTCTGTGATTCGCTGGCCTCTGCTATGGATAGTTTACCCGCTGTAACCGACCCTGATGTATACTGGGGTTCATTGAGGAAGACTATTCGTGAAACAGCACTCGCAACATATGGCAAGAAAGTCAAACAAAATCCTGACTGGTACAATGCCTCACTCCCTATCATCCAACCAGTGCTGGAGGAAAAGAGGAAAGCTCTACTAAGATTGAAAGCTAGACCAACCAGACAGGCTCGCATTGCCCACCGTTCAGCGAGAGCTAATGCCCAAAGAGTTCTTCGCGCCTGTGCTCGTAAGTACTGGGATTCTATCTGCCTGGATATTGAGATGGCAAGGGACCGCGGTGACACCAGGGGGTTGTACGCGGGAATAAAGAAGGCCACAGGACCTACTGCTCAGACCTGTGGTGTACTCAAACAGAAGGATGGTACCGTGATCAAAGACAAATCTGAAAAACTGGGTCGCTGGGTTGAACACTTCAGTGAACTCTACACAGGGCAGAGTCAGGTCTCATCCGACATAATCGCCTCTCTCCCTAATGCACCACCAATGAATGACTTAGATTCAGAACCTGATCTCGAAGAAGTGACGGCTGCTATAAAACGAATGCCACATGGTAAGGCTGCCGGTGAAGATGCCATTCCTGCAGAGCTTCTGAAAGCTGGCATTGAACCCTTAGCTGAGAGACTACGCCACCTTGTTTCTCTCTGTTGGTCTGCCAGGAGAGTACCTCAGGAGTTCAAGAATGCGAAAATAACAACCTTGTACAAACAAAAAGGAGATCGAGGTGATTGTAATAATTACAGAGGTATCTCTCTCTTGAGTGTCACCGGGAAATTGCTAGCTCGACTGGTTCTTGCCCGATTACAAGTCCTTGCGGAAGAGATCTACCCAGAAGCTCAATGTGGCTTCAGAGCAGGTCGATCAACAACAGACATGATATTCTCTGTAAGACAATTGCAGGAAAAAGCTCGAGAACAACAACAGCCACTGCACATAGCTTTTGTGGATCTAACAAAGGCTTTTGACCTTGTCGATCGGCAGTCATTATTTGTTGTCCTACAGAAGGCAGGTTGCCCACCAACGCTACTATCCCTGATAAGATCCTTTCATGAGGGGATGCAGGGTTGTGTCCAGTACGATGGCGACCTATCGAACACATTTCCGATCAATAGAGGAGTCAAACAGGGGTGCGTACTGGCGCCGACACTGTTTGGTATATATTTCTCCTTTGTGTTTCAGAGAGCCTTCATAAATCTTCCTAACTCTACTGGAGTTTCACTTCTTACGAGAGATGACGGCAATTTCTTCAGTGTATCTCGCTTTAAAGCGAAAACCAGAGTGCAACACTTCATCACTAGAGAATTACTTTATGCTGACGATGCAGCACTATGTGCTAACAGTCCCAGACAACTTCAGGAGCTGCTTGATGGGTTCTCACAGTCCTGTGCCGACTTTGGATTAACTATCAGCCTGAAGAAGACCGTGACCCTATCAGCTGAGCCACATGACAATCACCAATTCACCATCAACGACACAACACTGGACCGAGTGAACAAGTTCACATACCTCGGCTCCACAATGACCTCCAATGCTACTCTTGACCAGGAAATCTCTGTTCGGCTTGGAAAAGCTGCGTCTACATTTGGGCGCCTCTCTAAGCGAGTATGGAACAACAAACAACTATCCATCTGCACCAAAGTTCGCGTCTATGATGCCTGTGTGCTTAGTGTATTGCTTTATGGTGCTGAAACCTGGCCGACATACAGAAGACAAGAAAGCAGACTGAGTGCATTCCACACAAGATGCCTCCGCTCCATTCTGGGAGTCACCTGGAAGGACAAACTATCAAATGAGGAACTGTTCAAGATAACTAAGTCTCAGCCATTATCATCAAGGCTCAAGTTCATTCGTCTCCGCTGGGCAGGTCATATAACCCGTATGAAACCGCACCGACTCCCCCGCTCCATATTTTATGGAGCCCTTGAACAAGGAGACCGTCCAGTTGGACGTCCCAGACTGCGTTTCAAGGATGTCCTGAAGAGAGACTTGATAGACTTCCAAATCCCCACCAGGTCATGGTCACAGTTGGCTAGCAACCGATCTGGCTGGAGGTCTATGCTGCACGATGGAATGAGACACGACCACCAACAAACTGACAATAAGATGAGGAGAGGAAGACGTCTTTGATGGATTGGTCTAATTGTGACATTGTCGTTCGCGACAGACGTCTGCCAACAACAGGGGGGAAATAGTGTAAAAATTCAAAAAGTCTACGAATTTTTTTCCAGGATTGAATCTTGGAAAAAATATTCGTAGACTTTTTGAAAACTATATGCAAATTTAAGAATGCGTTATGAAAATATGCGTGTTCCTCCAAACTCCTCCGCTTATTGCCCTAAAATTGCCTCCCTCTACACAATGTTGGTTAAGGTAAAGTCGATTTGTAAGTCATGTCATCTAAATACCAACCTTGTGTAGGGGGTAGGGGAGAAATAGCATAAAAATTCAAAAAGTCTACGAATTTTTTTCCAGGATTGTCTGAAAAAAGAGGACACGTAATCATTTTCTGAGATTAATCGAATGAGAGTTTTCAATATACATTTTGACAAATACGCAGGACCGTATATCAGGAATATAGTTCAAGGCTTGATTATTTTTTTTGGGACGGGGGGGGGGGGGGGCTGGACAGTTTTGGATCTTGCTGGAGATGATCTGTTTTCAGGTGAAACGTATTTTATTCAGCTGGTTTAAGGTAATTTACTTGACCTGTCCAACTTTTAAAGTTTGACGTGGTTAACTCCGAACAGTATTTTGATGGTAGTTATTCCACAATGATAGCATTTTTTTTCATTTTAGACGGCTAAAAACACTTGCCAAAAAGTATCTGTGGAACATTCTTCTCAAATAAGAGCTGCATACCAGCTGTCATAAATTCGAGGGAAGACGCTTTTAAAAATGTGTCCCCAGTACCGTAAAGCTGCAATTTATAAGCACGCCAAGAAGCCACTATTTTGTGACCCTGTTTTTGATAAGAGAAAGCAAAATAAACGGAGACCAACAAAATTATCCCTTCAAGACAAGAGAAGTATAGTGCGCTTGGTAACAAGTCTCATTTGACATTATTGAATATGGTTTCAATGTACATGTACACGCATTTGCCACAAAATGGGTGTTTTCCGCAACGAGGGTCTTTTTATTAACAATCTGGCTAAAATTGCAACATGTTACACCATGTTACACTACATGTTACACTACATGTTACACTAAAATTGCTATATCCTACTATAATTCTTTACATGTTACAACATGTTACACCTACTTCTTAAAATAAACCGTATATTTTCTTTAAAAAAGTAGGTGTAACATGTTGTAACATGTAAAGAATGATAATATAATCTAAAAATTGAACTGTAACTTGCAGTGTAACATAAAGTGTAACATAATGTAACATGCTGTAAGATGTAACATAAAGATATATTTCCATAGTGGTTGAAAACGTTTGCAAATTCGCTTTGCTGTCAGTGATCAGATAGCTCCTCCTTGGTTTAGATTTATCAAATTCATCCATTAAGCGAAGCCATAGCTAACTCGTAAGTAGCAGTTTTTAAATTTACCACACAGAAGAATACGCATTACGCCATCTTCGTATCGAAGCTGGCTGAGATTGCCCGCGAGATATCCCTGCCAACCCCCCCCCCCCCCCCCGCCCGAAACGTATATAGATTGTTTTTTCTAGTCCCTCTGTTGCCTTTTGTTCTCAGTCTAGCAATATCACAAAATTGAAAAATTTCTATGGTCCAAACATTTCGTCTCCCATTGTGAATTGTTTTTTAATTTAGAGACACGTCTGAAAAAAGAGGACACGTAATCATTTTCTGAGATTAATCGAATGTGTAGATGATCTGTTTTCAGGTGAAACGTAAATAAGCGGATAAGTTTGGAGAAACACGCATATATTCATTACGCATTCTTAAATTTGCATATAGTTTTCAAAAAGTCTACGAATATTTTTTCCAAATTGTCTCTAAATTAAAAAACAATTTACAATGGGAGACTAAATGTTTGGACCATAGACAATTTTCAATTTTATGATATTGCTAGACTGAGAACAAAAGGCAACAGAGGGACTAGAAGAAACAATCTATATACGTTTCGGGCGGGGGGGGGGGTGTCAGGGATATCTCGCGGGCTATCTCAGCCAGCTTCGATACGAAGATGGCGTAATGCGTATTCTTCTGTGTGGTAAATTTAAAAGCTGCTACTTACGCGTTAGCTATGGCTTCGCTAAATGGATGAATTTGATAAATCTAAACCAAGGAGGAGCTATCTGATCACTTACAGCAAAGCGAATTTGCAAACGTTTTCAACCACTGTGGAAATATATTTTTATGTTACATGTTACAGCATGTTACATCATGTTACACTACATGTTACACTGCAAGTTACAGTTCAATTTTTAGATTATATTATCATTCTTTACATGTTACAACATGTTACACCTACTTTTTTAAAGAAAATATACGGTTTCTTTTAAGAAGTAGGTGTAACATGTTGTAACATGTAAGCAATTATAGTAGGATATAGCAATTTTAGTGTAACATGTAGTGTATAACAAGTAGTAATACCCCCCCATATGGCAACCAAAGGGATGCCGCCTCATTAAATATTCAACTTATTATTTATTCATTTTATAGCGTCGCGTTACGTCACTAAGTTCTAACCCTAGTCCCGGCACCCCCGTACCCCCGCTTTTAGCCAACCCCCCGGGATTTTTACTACGTCATTATTTCTCATGCTCCTTTGGGACATAATAACCCTAACTTTCCCCCCTAAACCCTAGCTGTTACTTAACCCCCCGTCGTAACCGATAGCTCTCCGACTGATTCCCGAAGTTACGTAAAAGGCACTCGACTTATATCCTTATATGTAATAGTAATCACCTTTTCATTTAAACACTTTACCCTACTTATAGCCAACACTTGTGGGACACGTAAACGCACAGAGCATGCGTACAGTAAACTTTAACAAAATAGACGTTCTTTTTCAAGGAACTAAAGAGAAATTGATAGAGGCACTTTATATTTTTTATCTGAAACCTTGTCTCGATGAGTATAGAGAGTTTTGAACCGTCTAAGTGTCTGAATTGGCAGAGCTCGTATAGACTTAGATTAATAGCATATAATGAATATTATAATAGAACCTAAATATTCAATCATCCTAGAATCATTGCTAGCTAAACCCTTGTTTATAAGTGAAGAAATCGTAAGAAGATAGAATGAGCAGTCAATTTTAAAAAGCCATAAGAACGTTTTTAAGTGTCGATATATAAATGAAATATTATTTGGCTGCGGGACGGCTGAGTATCGACTTGAATTAATAGCAACATGAATATTATATTAGTTAGAACTTAAACGACCATCTTTACCTATTTACTTGGAGATATGTGCCGAATTGTCGCTTATTTTGCTTTAGTTTATAAAGTAAACGATGCCTTGAATGAACAAACCGTTCGGCAAGCTGTTCGAAAGGCATTGAATCATTTTCTTCAGAGGGGTTTGCCAGAATATAAACTGTCAAGGGTTAAACGGCTGACTCGGCTATTTTATTAACGTCGTCAAGCATCTTGTTAATGTTGCTACGGCTGATATTTGCGTATTTATCCTCAGTGCACGTGCGGGAGACAAAAGAAAAGACTCATTAGGGGCAATTAAGAGGATTAAGCGCTTGGGCAAGTCTAGTCGAGAAGGTCATTAGCGTGTATTTTGCATAAGACAGAATTCACAACAATCGGTTTAAAATATTTATTTAGGCTTTGGTTTAAAACAAATTACGGTTACATATAAAAAGTTTTAGTAAGGTCTGCTTCTTAGATTATATTTAGGTGTTTTTATTTTAAAAGTAGCATGATAATCTTTCTTGTCCTCTGATGATAATTGGGACACATCTTCTTTTGTCATGGGTAAATATTTTGATCTAGTCATCATTACATGGTGTTCATACTCGTCTCTTTCATCCGGAGTCATCTCTGCCAAGTCTTTCTCTGTCGGGTCGCCCAAACCTTCCCAATTATGAAAGAAATTATGTTTAAGCGTCGGTTGTTCAACGGTAGGAGGCGGTGTTACAAAATAGGTTTTAGGTGTAGCAGGGAAACCCCACGGAAGATCGTCAGTTTCTTGCTTTATCTCCGGTGTCAAATTTGGTGTATTTTTCCGAGGCTGAGTTTGAAGACTAGTCAGAGGTTGAGACTGATTTTGCATTTGGTTTTGAAAATTCAGAAAACGTCCTAGCTGATTGGAGTAAAGTATGCTCTTTTCTTCAGGTGTTAACTGTGGCGCTTGTACAATATCTTGCATTTTTTGTTCTGTATTGTACATGGCATTAACGATCGGAGGTAATTGATAGGATTGCTTTTGTATGAAACCACCCAGCTGATGCTGCAGGCTGGAGCTATTTTCTCCAGGTAGAACATTGGTCTTGAGGCGGTGATCGTCGTCCGTAGTCGGCTTTAGATCAAGCATTAAATAACCATGAGGGCGACTTGTGGCTTCCTCATAACTCTTCATAAATTCATGGACATGACCTGGGTTCACCTGCCTTGCCAAGACAGAAATTTGTTGCTTATCCCTCGGAGACTTAAAGAGCACAATATAGTGTGCGTTGAGGCTGATGTTTCTTGTTTCTTTGCCTTGATGAAATATATTCTGAACAATATAGATGACAGATAAATTCCGGTGGTGACTACCTTTAGTAAATAGACTAGCAATACGTTTATCTCTCCCTGATTGAGCCATAAGATCATCGAGGACAATCAGGTTACGTTGAGAGATTTCAAGAAAATTATCAGAGTCAATGTCGGAAGATATACCCTCGTAGAATTCGATGCCTGGTATTGTCTTGTTCATTTCTAAATACATGGCTGCCATTGTCCATAACACCAAATGATACGTTCGGGAGGAGGATTAATCGTAGTTTTGGCGTTTTCCAGAAGCGTTTTCACCCATACAGTTTTACCACTCTGGGTACATCCGGCTACTATGCACGTAAAAGGATGCTGCATAACTGTTGATCCATTGACCACAGGTGTTGCTTTCCTCGAGTGACTTTCTCCGTGGACATCTTCCAAATGGCGCCGTAAATTAAAGGGTTTGGAATTGCTCTTTCCGCAAATATCACAGGCGTAGGGCATGTTGCTTTGGAGGCTATCAGTGGCAAAATGATTTCTCCCAAACAAATGCCAGGTATATATATATATGTGTATATTTCTACCCTTGAATTCGAGTCCAGGCTTTTAGCTCCGAGCCCCTCGGTCCAAGCTCCGAGCCCCCGGCTCCCAGCTCCGAGCCCCCAGGGTTCTAGCTCCGAGCTCTTGGCTCCTAGCTCCGAGCCCCCGGCTCCTGGCTCCGAGCCCTTGGCTCCTGGCTCCGAGCCCTTTGGCTCCTGGCTCCCAGCCCTTGACTCCTGGCTCCGAGCCCCCGGCTCCTGGCTCCGAGCCCTTGGCTCCTAGCTCCGAGCCCCCGGCTCCTGGCTCCGAGCCCTTGGCTCCTGGCTCCGAGCCCCCGGCTCCTGGCTCCTAGCTCCGAACTTTTGGCTCCTGCTCCGAACCCTTTGCTCCTAACTCCGAGGCCTTTCCTCCTCCTGTTTCTCTTCCTTCTCCTCTTCCTCTTTTTTCTTTCTACTCCTTAGCTTCCTCTTATCTTCCTCTTATCTTCCCTTTATCTTCCTTATCTTCCTCTTATCTTCCTCTTATCTTCCTCTTATCTTCCCTTTATGTTCCTTATCTTCCTCCTATCGGCCTTATTTCAGTCCCAGATCCCTCAAGAATATCTGTCACAAATTCAAAATATATAGATATGCTCTGGCGGGATTCAATCATTTGCAACCTTACTTTCATTGAGTGATGTTTACCAACGAACAGAGAGCATTTCTTCAGTTTTTGTGTCTTTCAAAACCCGTACAACAGCGAGCTGTTTTGGAGTCTGCGAGCCCTGAGCAGGTTCGATGTATATGCGAGTGTGCGCACAATTTATGGCAAATGCACTACCAACTACCTCGTCAGGTGATTGAAACACTTAGCCCTTACCAGGACGATCTACACATTTTGGTTGATCCCCGACGAACTTTTAGACGAAAAAAGAAAACACTGGTTCAAAACGGTGAAGGATTTCTAAGCCTGTTGCTTGGTCCTGTTTTAGAAGGACTCGCAGAAATGGTATAAAAGAACTAAAAGTTTCTACGATAGTCAGTTTAAGCGTGAACATCATGGAAGAAACAAGTCTCGCTAATTATCGCGTCCAACAAATAATATCACATTTACACTACGAAATTGATGAAGACAAAGTGTCTTCTCTGCTAAACAGTTTGCTGATATCTCATAGTCTTCTCACGTGGAATTCAAGAGGGGAAATAGTATATAACGGAAAAACTATTTCAAGAACAAATATCACTGATTTGATAGAATATTGTCTAACAGAATACGATGCCAAGATTCCCGAGCCCCTTGGTTTAGATATTTTTGTTAAAGGACTAGCAAGTTTGAGAATTGATAAAAGTCTCATTGAAAATGTTCAAGTTTTGACCATGCTGGCACGTCACGAACATCAAGAGCCGGAATCCGAAAGCGAAGACGAAGAAACTGACTCCGAAACTGAACAAGAAGAGTCGGACGCGGAGCAATGGAGTGGAGAGGACTCGGAGAGAAATGAAGAACTTACTGGAGAATGCGAACACTGTCAAAGTATTGCACGTGTTGCATATTTACTTCAGTGTCCTAAATGTTCATGGAAAGATTTCTATCAGGATAAGAATCATCATTGTAAATTATGTAACTTAGGATCTCCCTTATCTTTTTTACATTCAATTGGTTTCTGTACTGCTTGTCCCAAGGCCTATATTACCGATGGAATTAATGAAAATAATTTTGAACCGAAATAAAAATAGATAATCCTCAAATTCAGCAAAATACACCAAGTTTGACACCGGAGATAAAGCAAGAAACTGACGATCTTCCGTGGGGTTTCCCTGCTACACCTAAAACCTATTTTGTAACACCGCCTCCTACCGTTGAACAACCGACGCTTAAACATAATTTCTTTCATAATTGGGAAAGTTTGGGCGACCCGACAGAGAAAGACTTGGCAAAGATGACTCCGGATGAAAGAGAAGAGTATGAACACCATGTAATGATGACTAGATCAAAATATTTACCCATGACAAAAGAAGATGTGTCCCAATTATCATCAGAAGACAAGAAAGATTATCATGCTACTTTTAAAATAAAAACACCTAAATATAATCTAAGAAGCAGACCTTACTAAAACTTTTTATATGTATATGTTTAAACCAAAGCCTAAATAAATATTTTAAACCGATTGTTGTGAATTCTGTCTTATGCAAAATACACGCTAATGACTTTCTCGCCTGAACTTGCCCATGCATTAACACCTCTCCATGCCCCTTATTATCCCCAAAAAATTCATGATCATCCCTAAAATGAATGAAATATTCTACTTATATGCAAATCCAGTTAAGTTTTGGTCATTAGTAACTTTAATGAGTTTCTCTTTTGTCTCCTGCACGTGCACTGAGCATAAATACGCAAATATCAGCCGTAGCAACATTAACAAGATGCTTGACGACGTTAATAAAATAGCCGAGTCAGCCGTTTAACCCTTGACAGTTTATATTCTGGCAAACCCCTCTGAAGAAAATGATTCAATGTCTTTCGAACAGCTTGCCGAACGGTTTGTTCATTCAAGGCATCGTTTACTTTATAAACTAAAGCCAAATAAGCGACAATTCGGCACATATCTCCAAGTAAATAGGTAAAGATGGTCGTTTAAGTTCTAACTAATATAATATTCATGTTGCTATTAATTCAAGTCGATACTCAGCCGTCCCGCAGCCAAATAATATTTCATTTATATATCGACACTTAAAAACGTTCTTATGGCTTTTTAAAATTGACTGCTCATTCTATCTTCTTACGATTTCTTCACTTATAAACAAGGGTTTAGCTAGCAATGATTCTAGGATGATTGAATATTTAGGTTCTATTATAATATTCATTATATGCTATTAATCTAAGTCTATACGAGCTCTGCCAATTCAGACACTTAGACGGTTCAAAACTCTCTATACTCATCGAGACAAGGTTTCAGATAAAAAATATAAAGTGCCTCTATCAATTTCTCTTTAGTTCCTTGAAAAAGAACGTCTATTTTGTTAAAGTTTACTGTACGCATGCTCTGTGCGTTTACGTGTCCCACAAGTGTTGGCTATAAGTAGGGTAAATAGTGGCTTCTTGGCGTGCTTATAAATTGCAGCTTTACCGTACTGGGGACACATTTTTAAAAGCGTCTTCCCTCGAATTTTTGACAGCTCGTATGCAGCTCTTCTTTGAGAATAATGTTCCACAGATACTTTTTGGCAAGTGTTTTTAGCCGTTTAAAATGAAAAAAAAATGCTATCATTGTGGAATAACTACCATCAAAATACTGTTCGGAGTTAAACACGTCAAACTTTAAAAATTGGACAGGTCAAGTAAATTACCTTAACCCAGCTGAATAAAATACGTTTCACCTGAAAACAGATCATCTACAGACAACATCCAAGA
The DNA here is from genome assembly GCA_964035015.1 of Corallium rubrum. Taxonomy (NCBI): domain Eukaryota; kingdom Metazoa; phylum Cnidaria; class Anthozoa; order Scleralcyonacea; family Coralliidae; genus Corallium; species Corallium rubrum. The sequence continues at coordinate 127,897 of CAXIUP010000120.1, forward strand.
CTGTCCAGCCCCCCCCCCCCCCGGTCCCAAAAAAAATAATCAAGCCTTGAACTATATTCCTGATATACGGTCATGCGTATTTCGTAGACTTTTTAAAAATATATTTCCATAGTGGCTGAAAACGTTTGCAAATTCGCTTTGCTGTAAGTGATCAGATAGCTCCTCCTTGGTTTATATTTATCAAATTCATCCATTAAGCGAAGCCATAGCTAACTCGTAAATAGCAGCTTTTAAATTTACCACACAGAAGAATACGCATTATGCCATCTTCGTATCGAAGGTGGCTGAGATAGCCCGTGAGTAATCCCTGCCAACCCCACCCCACCCCCTCCCCCCACCCCCGCCCGAAACGTATATAGATTGTTTTTTCTAGTCCCTCTGTTCCCTTTTGTTCTCAGTCTAGCAATATCATAAAATTTGAAAAATTTCTATGGTCCAAACATTTAGTCTCCCATTGTCAATTGTTTTTTAATTTAGAGACAATCTTGGAAAAAATATTCGTAGGCTTTTTGAAAACTATATGCAAATTTAAGAATGCGTTATGAAAATATGCGTGTTGCTCCAAACTCATCCGCTTATTGCCCTAAAATTGCCTCCCCCTACACAATGTTGGTTAAGGTAAAGTCGATTTGTAAGTCAAATCGTCTAAATACCAACATTGTGTAGGGGGTAGGGGGGAAATAATATAAAAATTCAAAAAGTCTACGAATTTTTTTCCAGGTTTGAATCTTGCAAAAAATATTCGTAGACTTTTTGGAAACTATATGCAAATTTAAGAATGCGTTATGAAAATATGCGTGTTCCTCCCAACTCCTCCGCTTATTGCCCTAAAATTGCCTCCACCTCACCCACCCCCCCCCCTACACAATGTTGGTTAAGGTAAAGTCGATTTTAAGTCAAATCGTCTAATAAATACCAACAATGTGTAGGGGGTAGGGGGGAAATAGTATAAAAATTCAAAAAGTCTACGAATTTTTTTCCAGGTTTGAATCTTGCAAAAAATATTCGTAGACTTTTTGAAAACTTTATGCAAATTTAAAAATGCGTTATGAAAATATGCGTGTTCCTCCCAACTCCTCCGCTTATTGCCCTAAAATTGCCTCCCCCTACACAATGTTGGTTAAGGTAAAGTCGACTTTTAAGTCAAATCGTCTAAATACCAACATTCTGTAGGGGGTAGGGGGGAAATAGTATAAAAATTCAAAAAGTCTACGAATTTTTTTCCAGAATTGAATCTTGGAAAAAATATTCGTAGACTTTTTGAAAACTTTATGCAAATTTAAGAATTCGTTATGAAAATATGCGTGTTCCTCCAAACTCCTCCGCTTATTGCCCTAAAATTGCCTCCCCCTACACAATGTTGGTTAAGGTAAAGTCGATTTGTAAGACAAATCGTCTAAATACCAAAATTGTGTAGGGGGTAGGGGGGAAATAGTATAAAAATTCAAAAAGTCTACGAATTTTTTTCCAGGTTTGAATCTTGCAAAAAATATTCGTAGACTTTTTGAAAACTTTATGCAAATTTAAGAATGCGTTATGAAAATATGCGTGTTGGTCCAAACTCATCCGCTTATTGCCCTAAAATTGCCTCCCCCTCCCCCCCTACACAATGTTGGTTAAGGTAAAGTCGATTTGTAAGTCAAATCGTCTAAATACCAACATTGTGTAGGGGGTAGGGGGGAAATAATATAAAAATTCAAAAAGTCCACGAATTTTTTACCAGGTTTGAATCTTGGAAAAAATATTCGTACACTTTTTGAAAACTTTATGCAAATTTAAGAATGCGTTATGAAAACATGCGTGTTCCTCCAAACTCCTCCGCTTATTGCCCTAAAATTGCCTCCCCCTACACAATGTTGGTTAAGGTAAAGTCGATTTGTAAGTCAAATCGTCTAAATACCAACATTGTGTAGGGGGTAGGGGGGAAATAGTATAAAAATTCAAAAACTCTACGAATTTTTTTCCAGAATTGAATCTTGGGAAAAATATTCGTAGACTTTTTGAAAACTTTATGCAAATTTAAGAATGCGTTATGAAAATATGCGCGTTCCTCCAAATTCATCCGCTTATTGCCCTAAAATTGCCTACCCCTCCCCCCTACACAATGTTGGTTAAGGTAAAGTCGATTTGTAAGTCATATCGTCTAAATACCAACATTGTGTAGGGGGTAGGGGGAAATAGTATAAAAATTCAAAAAGTCTGAAAAAAGAGGACACGTAATCATTTTCTGAGATTAATCGAATGTGAGTTTTCAATATACATTTTGAGAAATACGCAGGACCGTATATCAGGAATATAGTTCAAGGCTTGATTATCTCTTTTCGGACGGGGGGGGGGGATGCTGTACAGTTTTGGATGTTGTCTGTAGATGATCTGTTTTCAGGTGAAACCTATTTTATTCAGCTGGGTTAAGGTAATTTACTTGACCTGTTCAATTTTTAAAGTTTAACGTGGTTAACTCCGAACAGTATTTTGATGGTAGTTATTCCACGATGATAGCATTTTTTTCATTTTAGACGGCTAAGAACACTTGCCAAAAAGTATCTGTGGAACATTCTTCTCAAATAAGAGCTGCATACCAGCTGTCAAAATTCGAGGGAAGACGCTTTTAAAAACAGGTACGCAATGCGTACATGTGACTACCGCGGCGAAGCACAGAAAGAGATATAGACTTAAGTAGCAATGCATGACAATGCGTGAAAAGCACTCCCAAAAAAAACTGATAGTTATTTTAAATCATTTTATACATGAACTGCTATTTTGAACATGGCACACACTATACATACATCTATACTGGCTGTTTCCATAACATGAGATTGCTAGCATATTATATTAGCATTATAAACATGCCCCATTACATGAAGTGAACTTGTAAAATTCAGATTTTTGTACAAATCCCGGATAGCCTATCTGGTGCATAAATCCTAGCTAGAGAACCACTATAGTGGTGCTTTGAACAACCCAATTTAACTTTTATCCACTAAACAGCACTATCAGATACTGTACATAACTAAATATTCAGTGGATAAAATTTTATATTAGGTTGTTCAAAGCATGATTAGTGCTGTTCTTTAGCTAGAACTTATCAACTAGATAAGCTATCTTGGCTTTGTACAACTCACTCCCAATCATATACGTCATGTAGATTATTTTTGTGGAAACACCATGTAAAATATTTATTTGCTAAGCGTTCAGCCTGTTGACTCAGGCCGAAAGCTTAGCAAATAAATATTATTTTTTCATGGTGTTTCCACAAAAATAATCTATATTACATTATACTCATGAAAACTTTCGTAGAATTAATCACCCCAGATAATCAAGATTGTGTTCCAAAACAACATTTTACCTGCCATAAATATGCTGTCAGTGGCATTCAAGTGTAATGCACATGTATCACTAATATTTTGTGATTCTGCTAGTATTTTAAATAAGACAGTACAACAATACTCAGTATTGTAGTGTCAACAGATATATTTCTTCATTTCAAGGCTTTCAACATATTCAAGGCTTTAAGTTTCCCAACAGTTCACAATAGCTTTACAACAATTTATCAAAATATACAATTGGCGGCACTTAGACACTAGATTATAGAATGTTTTAGTACTTTCACAAGAGTCAGACTTCTGGTGTATCTACTATTCTATGGTCAGACCATTGTACCAGCTCTGGTGTGCACGAACTTTGGTTTCTTAATTTCATTTTACAGGATATTGAACAAGACCTAAAACAAGTAAACAAAGGACCAAGTCAAGGTTTTGTAATGTCTATGTAACAGCCAAAATATTTTGTTTAAATTAAACTACATTAAACTAACCTTATTTATACTGGATAACCCTATCAGTTATATCTAAACTGTTATCTTCAGAGGACCAGTAAGGGCCCACCCTCATTGGTCCAGTGTTAATACAGGAGGAAACCAGAGTACGGAGTACCCAGAGGAAACCTGTGGTGTTTGGTAGAGTCAAACTGGAAGCACTCCACACATGCGGCCAAGGTGAATTATTTTAATCAGATAACTGCACCGTGCATGCAGGTATCGAAACCAGCTCACAGAGGTGAAAGGCACGTGCACTAACCACTGTGCTACCAACACCCCATAGCATAAAGCATAAATTTCTTATAGATGAAATCGGAGTTGCAACTGTGCATACAAACTGAGTCGAGATAAAACGTAGTTCATTTATAACATGAGGCTGAAGCAGCCGTGGTAAACATAACATTTCTGATTTCAGAAACGTTTTAATGTTTAGGTATTCTATAAGGATAAACTTTGCTTATCGATTATCCTTCACAATAATCCTAAACGTAGTGTCTAAAAATAATGAACTCAAAACATGAAAAAACAGTTCCAGCCTATGTTATCTTCCCGTTATGCTTTAATAGACATGATGTAATTTGCATAGGGGCCCAAACTGAATAGGAAACTAATTTGCATGTGGGCCTAAATGAAACTACGATTTGGTGTATACAATGTACATGTATAAAGTGTAAATACAGGGCACTGTGATATATACTTCTCAAACTCATTAATAATTCATAAACCAAACACATAGGAAAACATAAGCGAGACAAAGGTTTGATATGTGATTAATAAGCCAACTCTTACATCAAACTTATCTTAAAATACTGGTTCATTTGACAACTGATTCATTTCCTGATTTGTTTGATCATGAAAAATTTGAAAGTTGTGTTGGATCTAATATCAAAACACCTAGCTCGAAGTTGGTTAAAACACACTTCTCACTCTTAGTGTATGCACTGGTGTGATATATACATGTACATGCAGTAACCTGAGTCACTGACCAGTGAGCACAACACACAATTCAACCAAAATTAAACTTAAACTCATAAAGCGATTTTATCATTATAAATCATTTGTATCAAAGACTTTGGCGTTTATTGACAATTTCTTCGATAAAAGAAGGTTGAAGACCCAACTTTATAAGCGAACTTTATAAACTGAATATTTCTACTAAGTGCTATAAGTACGAAGTACGAGGTTAAGAGGTTCGGAGGTTGGCTTTGAGATATTAAATTTGTTTCCGATCAAGTATTTACGAAATCTATAAATACTTGATCGGAAACAAATTTAATATCTCAAAGCCAACCTCGTATTTCGTACTTATAGCACTTACTAGAAATATTCAGTTTATAAAGTTCGCTTATAAAGTTGGGCCTTCAACCTTCTCTTATCGACGAAATTGTCTATATATAGTATATAAGATAAACAACGTCGCAGTTTTCAAACTATTTCTTACCTTGTATAAGCTGATCAATGACAGAAACCGTTCCAAGCAGAAAAGATTTGCAAAGTAATAATTAACACTTTTCAAAAATCAAAACAGTCATCGAGAGAGCAACCAAAATGCAAAGACGAGATCACTTGATTCACTTCAGCATTCCTCGAAAACAACTCGAGTACTTCTCGAATACGTGGCGATCTTCCCGACTATATGGCGATCGTGCCGAATATCTTGCGATAGCTGTCGAGTATGACGTATGAGGTCCAAGACACTCAAGCAAGCAAGCAAGCAAGCAAGATTTCGCCGACATTATGGCTACCGCTGACAGGTCAGCCGTAGTCACAAAAATGTGTCCCCAGTACTGTAAAGCTGCAATTTATAAGCACGCCAAGAAGCCACTATTTGGTGAGCCTGTTTTTGATAAGAGAAAGCAAAATAAACGGAGACCAACAAAATTATCCCTTCAAGACAAGAGAAGTATAGTGCGCTTGGTAACAAGTCTCATTTGACATTATTGAATATGGTTTCAATGTACATGTTCATGTACACGCATTTGCCACAAAATGGGTGTTTTCCGCAACGAGGGTCTTTTTATTAACAGTCTGGCTAAAATTACAACATGTTAAACCATGTTACACTACATGTTACACTACATGTTACACTAAAATTGCTATATCCTACTATAATTCTTTACATGTTACAACATGTTACACCTACTTCTTAAAATAAACCGTATATTTTCTTTAAAAAAGTAGGTGTAACATGTTGTAACATGTAAAGAATGATAATATAATCTAAAAATTGAACTGTAACTTGCAGTGTAACATGTAGTGTAACATGATGTAACATGCTGTAGCATGTAACATAAAGATATATTTCCATAGTGGTTGAAAACGTTTGCAAATTCGCTTCGCGTAAGTGATCAGATAGCTCCTCCTTGGTTTAGATATGATTTATCAAATTCATCCATTAATTAAGCGAAGCCATAGCTAACTCGTAAATAGCAGCTTTTAAATTTACCACACAGAAGAATACGCATTATGCCATATATCTTCGTATCGAAGCTGGCTGAGATAGCCCGTGAGAAATCCCTGCCAACCACACCCCCCCCCCCCCCCCCCGAAACGTATATAGATTGTTTTTTCTAGTCCCTCTGTTGCCTTTTGTTCTCAGTCTAGCAATATCATAAAATTGAAAAATTTCTATGGTCCAAACATTTAGTCTCCCATTGTAAATTGTTTTTTAATTTAGAGACAATCTTGGAAAAAATATTCGTAGGCTTTTTGAAAACTATATGCAAATTTAAGAATGCGTTATGAAAATATGCGTGTTGCTCGAAAGTCATCCGCTTATTGCCCTAAAATTGCCTCCCCCTACACAATGTTGGTTAAGGTAAAGTCGATTTGTAAGTCAAATCGTCTAAATACCAACATTGTGTAGGGGGTAGGGGGGAAATAGTATAAAAATTCAAAAACTCTACGAATTTTTTTCCAGAATTGAATCTTGGAAAAAATATTCGTAGACTTTTTGAAAACTTTATGCAAATTTAAGAATGCGTTATGAAAATATGCGTGTTCCTCCAAACTCCTCCGCTTATTGCCCTAAAATTGCCTCCCTCTACACAATGTTGGTTAAGGTAAAGTCGATTTGTAAGTCATATCTTCTAAATACCAACATTGTGTAGGGGGTAGGGGGGAAATAGTATAAAAATTCAAAAAGTCTGCGAATTTTTTTCTAGGATTGTCTGAAAAAAGAGGACACGTAATCATTTTCTGAGATTAATCGAATGAGAGTTTTCAATATACATTTTGAGAAATACGCAGGACCGTATATCAGGAATATAGTTCAAGGCTTGATTATTTTTTTTTGGGACGGGGGGGGGGGGGGGGGGGGCTGGACAGTTTTGGATGTTGTCTGTAGATGATCTGTTTTCAGGTGAAACGTATTTTATTCAGCTGGGTTAAGGTAATTTACTTGACCTGTTCAATTTTTAAAGTTTAACGTTGTTAACTCCGAACAGTATTTTGATGGTAGTTATTCCACAATGATAGCATTTTTTTCATTTTAGACGGCTAAAACCACTTGCCAAAAAGTATCTGTGGAACATTCTTCTCAAATAAGAGCTGCATTCCAGCTGTCAAAAATTGGAGGGAAGACGCTTTTAAAAATGTGTCCCAGTACTGTAAAGCTGCAATTTATAAGCACGCCAAGAAGCCACTATTTGGTGAGCCTGTTTTTGATAAGAGAAAGCAAAATAAACGGAGACCAACAAAATTATCCCTTCAAGACAAGAGAAGTATAGTGCGCTTGGTAACAAGTCTCATTTGACATTATTGAATATGGTTTCAATGTACATGTACACGCATTTGCCACAAAATGGGTGTTTTCCGCAACGAGGGTCTTTTTATTAACAGTCTGGCTAAAATTACAACATGTTACACCATGTTACACTACATGTTACACTACATGTTACACTAAAATTGCTATATCCTACTATAATTCTTTACATGTTACAACATGTTACACCTACTTCTTAAAATAAACCGTATATTTTCTTTATCGCTTTCCCTTAATTAACACTACTAATTCTGTCCAATTGCTTGTCAAGATGAGCTCAGTTTTCTGTGCTTGAAGAAATAAACCAGACAAAGACTGTTTGGAATAATAATAGCTATGTGCGTGAGCACAAAGCCGGTTTAATTTTGTAATCAATTACGTAATAATTATTATGACAAAATATTAAGTAAATTAATTTAGAGTTAGCCAGAAAAGGTGGGAGTATTAGAACGCAGACTAGAAATATGAAACAACCTGCAAGAGCTGCGTCAGGAAAACGTGGAGGAGGGTGGGCAAAGATTTGCTTGAAGCTTCTGCTTGATCTGTAGAAGCCGACGTGCAGTAGGGAATGAACCGATCACACATATTACAGCTTTTATATAACCGCCAATTCCTATCCCGTTTTCCCGCGCATTGCGCTCATGTGACTACCAATATTCCCGCCATTTCGTTCACGTGACAAATATTCCCGCCATTGCACTCATGTGACCACAAATATTCTCGCGCAAATAATCATGTAAAGAATAATCTAATTAGCTAATCTACAAACGGGAAGCAATAAAATTTTTATTGGTATGCCAATAATTCCTTTATCGCTTTCCCTTAATTAACACTACTAATTCTGTCCAATTGCTTGTCAAGATGAGCTCAGTATTCTGTGCTTGAAGAAATAAACCAGACAAAGACTGTTTGGAATAATAATGGCTATGTGCGTGAACACAAAGCCGGTTTAATTTTGTAATCAATTACGTAATAATTATAATGACAAAATATTAAGTAAATTAATTTAGAGTTAGCACAGAAAAGGTGGGAGTATTAGAACGCCACAAGTCTCCTTGGGATAAAGGAGACAAACCCCACCCCATCGTGACAAGCAATCCACAGAAGGAACTATGGACTATATATATACAACCCATGAAATCCGCATAAAATTAAGTAAGAGTAAATTAAATTTATTTAAAGCAAACCATAATGCTCCATTTCTTGACGGCTAAGAAGCTCTTATTGCCAGCTGACAAGTCTTGCCCCTGCGTCGACTTGTCGGACAACATCAGACCTAGCTGCGAACTGCGAGCCTTGCCCCTGCGTCAGCTCAAGGGTGAACAGCTACAGACTGCAGACGTATATGAAAATAAATTCCCCGTCAAGTCTTGCCCCTGCATTGACGTGACGGAAAACAAGTATAGCTTAAAGAGGATAATTCAGGAAATTTTTACAACCATCACCAATACCCGTTTTTATCAGACTTGACCCAGCTAGGCACACGAACCAAGACTGGGTGTACGAATATATTTCCCGCGAAATGCGTCGGATTTCCAGCGACCCATCAGCCGTATTTGCGCATCTGAAAAGCCGCATTCCGCTGCGTAAGTCGCTGCACCAATTCGAAAGCTATGGCCCTTATATTTGGATGAATCCAACCCACACCGCCGAAACACTAAGGCGAGATGGGTTGTGAATAGTTGCCGCGAAACAGCTGGCCGTCAATGGTTCGAAAAAGTGGACCATCAGAATAGCCACGCTGAGAAAAATGGTGTAGTAGGATCTGCACTGGACAGATATCTGGACGACGAGTAAGGGTGATGGATACCCCAGGTTGATTATAGGAATGTTTGAAATTACGGAAAGTAATCTACAAACCAGTTATAGCGCCAGAGTTGTCTACAACTTGAACAACCTGATAAAGATGAAGCACGGACGTTGACCGAGGGCAACTCGTGATTTCACCGACACGTAAAAAGGCAAAAAATGCAGTTGTGCACATCGCCCGGAATAAATACGACCTGTACTGGCTTGAACATAATGACGATGTTCGTTCCAATATATTACGAAGGATTGGAAGTGTTACAGGCAAACGTGTATCAACACGTGAGCCAAGTTTTCCATATCCTTTCAACATTTCAACATTTCAAGGACCCAAAATACTTTAGTTGGGTCGTCAAAGCCAGCAAGTCGATGACAATAACCAAGAGCAGACACATATGTATTAGTTGTAGAGGGCGCGTAATTATGTTGAAACATATAGGCTATAAATAGTCCTAAATGCGAAGGCGGTATAGGAAGGTGAACGACAGCCGATTGAAAAACATTTTGAGAAAATTGGCTATAAAGTTTCCAAGCCCGGCGATAAGTAGGGATTGATGATGGCTGCAAACTAGATTTTAAGAGTTGGGATGTTATAGTGGCCAATTCTGTGGCAACAGATGGTCTGGTATAACTGTTGGTGACATGGGTACCCCCACCGGCGCTAGCTGTTTGAACTTCGAAACCTGTAATCGAGATAAAGGATCAGCTAAGACATTATTGATACCCGGGATATGGCGTGAGCGAAATAAAATATTAAACTTCAAACAGGCAAGCACCAGTCGGCGAACAAAGATCATAACAGTTGGATCACGTGAAGTTGCTTTGTTAATAATATCAACCAATGCCGCATTATCTGTAAAGAATGTGATACGCTGATTTCTAATCCCATCGCCCCAAAGAAGTACACTAAGTCAATGGGGTAAAACTCTAAGATAGTGATATTCAAGTTTTTCCACCGTGGAGGCCAAGCTCCGTAACACCATTCATTACTGAAAATGGCACCGTAGCCCAAATTAGCCGCCGCATCAGTATAGAGATTCAAACTAGCCGAATCAAGCCATATATCACTAAGAAAAAACGCGCGTCCGTTAAAATCCGCTAAAAAAGACTGCCAAATCTCGAGGTCTGCCTTTACTGATTTAGTAAGGCGAGTAAAGTGATGAGCGGACTTCACACCCTTAGTTAGATCAATGAGACGACGCAAGAAGGCCCGTCCAGGGACAACCACTGAGCATGCAAAATTAAGTAAACCAGTTAAAGATTGAATTTCACGTAAAGCGACCTTTTTGCGGCGTCTAAATGACGAGATTAAAATTCTGCATTTCTCAGTTTTATCGGCAGGTAAACGGGCCTCCATGCGCAGGGTGTCTAGCTCGATGCCGGCAAACGAAATAATATTTTGTGGACCGACGGTTTTTTCCGGCGCCATAGGTACGCCCAAGTATTCACATAACGATAAGAAAGCAACAAAGTTAATGCGACATTGGTGATAAGAACTAGCTGCCATAAGATAATCATCAAGTATGTGGATGAGATTCGATATCTTTAGATGTTTCTTAGCAACCCATTCGAGAGCAGTGCTAAACATTTCAAAAGTGCGACAGGAAGACGCGCAGCCCATTGGCATAGCGCGGTCATAATAGTATTTTCCCTGCCAGGAAATACCTAGGAGATTATAATCTGAAGGCTGAATCGGGATAATCCGAAAAGCACTCTTAATATCTGTTTTGGCCAAAAAACTACCTCGTCCTGTTCGTTTGATTAATGCAATTGCATCGTCCACCCTGGCGTAAGTGACTGTTGTGTGCTCTTGAGCAATACCGTCATTAACAGAATCACCATTTGGGAACGACAAATGATGAATCAAACGATATTCCCCAAAGGCCTTCTTTGGAACAACACCCAAAGGCGACACACGGAAATTGTCGAAAGGAGGTTGATCAAAAGGACCAGCGAGTCTATTGGCAGCCAACTCCTTCGAAAGTTTAGCACTAACAATCTCAGGGTTTTGTTGCGCGGACAAGAGGTTTTTCGCAAAATATGAGGTACGTGAACCTTCAAAATGAAGGGGAAAACCAAACTTAAAACCATAATACAAAGACGAAGTCAATCTCGAATCATATCCACATAGCAAGGGTAATAACTTATCAATTTGAACTGGTGTTGGTAGGTCGAGACTTGGCCGCGGATGGCGATGGTTTGCTGAGAGGCCGTGAGGAACGAAAAGTACATCGAATTGACGGGTGTACTGCACCACATTTGTGGCATTGATGTTTGAAATTGCAGCCTTGGCAATCAAACCCTCGATGAAATTTCCGGCAAAACCCTTTAGGAACAAATGGTCCGGCTCAGTGGCGTGGTGGCAGGGGGGGCCGGGGGGCCAAGGCCCCCCCAGCTGGGGTTGCAGCAGGGGCGCCAAAACTAGCAAGGGCGCCAAAACTTAACAAAATAACCTATTTCTTTCTATAGCTACAATCGTAGAATAATTACACTGGGACACAGCGTATGTCAGGTGACCTCTGTACGCGATTTATCTTTAAAATGTGCCCTCCCCTTCCCCCTCCATTCATGCCTTTGCTGGAATATCGAAGTGGCGCAGGCATAAGCTGTTAAGAGTACGATTAGAAAAAATCTACATCGAAGGTGACATGAAGTAGTCCTCATTAATGCCGCATCGCCGCTATACTAAAAGTATATGAGCTCGTCGCAAAGATGGAGGCGCCACGGGAAGGACTGGGGCGGACACATCCCCCCCTCCCTCCAGGTCTCCCCAAGGTCGATTTTCCAATTCGTACCAATCAGAGAAAAGTTGGGAGGATATGAAGATCTGAAATGTGTGTTCTTTTGTGTTTTCTAAGAGTTTTATAATCTTCAGAATTCTCTAAAATATCACTCCAAAATGCAGGAAATGGCATATCAGAGACTCTAGATTTCAAAATTTTCCGGGGGAGCATGTCCCCGAACCCCCCTAGAGGTTTGGCGCTACCTCAGCGCTTACATTGGCGTTGCCTTTGCGAGAACCCTTTGTTTCTTGTAATATTATATATTGCTACTTGAGTTATTTTAATATTGTGATAATTTGTCAAATACAGTAAGTCTTTTTTTCTTTTTTTTCTTTTCTTTTCTTTTTTTTTTTTTGATGGGGGGGGGGGCGCCAAAGCTAATCTGGCCACCCCAGATGGAAACTTGCCACCACGCCACTGGTCCGGCTAGAGTAGACTGAAAACTATTGCGAGCAGCCTGAGGTTTTGGAGGCCGCGAATTATTGAAGTGTTGTGCACGAATCCACAGTTCCCAATGAGTTGTACCCCAAGGCATTACAGCTGGGTTGTTTTGACGCAAGAAACGAAATTGCGTGTCGTAAAATCGCCAATCGCCACCGCGCGCGGCCAAGTCCCGAACCACCTCGCCGTATTTCATTAACGCTGGAAACCCCAACGAAAATCTGAAACGCGGATGTCCATGTTTCAATGTTGAAAATTTGCCGGGTTTTTTTAGTTGGTTCCAAAGATAAAGTAGGCATCGAGGAACCTGTTTCAGCGTTCAAAGACAAGTGATACCGTGTATCACCTGTCCCCAAACTGAGCAATAAGCCAAAGTCGAAAAATTCATTAGCCCAAATCTTGGACTTCAATTTGCTATTCACTTGAGCCTCAACAGGTATGCTCACGGAATTGACAACAGACATACCTGATGAGGTCGCTTGTGAGACCTCAACGAAATTCTCACCTGAAACATGTTGCAGAGCAGTTGCCACAGGCCCCTGCGTAGTGGCATCTGCTCGTACAACCATACGCGCTGAAACCAGAGGAATTTCTCTACTTTCAGCGGTCGACGTAGATGAAACTGGATGTGTGGCAGCATTCACCGACGCGAGGACAGCCTGCGAAACCGCCGTTACAATGCGCTGGACAGTCGAATCGGACAGGGCGACATCTGAATGAGGAGCACTCGCGATTGTAGTACCTACGTTGTCGTCAGGCAAGGGAACAGTAGGGACTGAAGTAACACGTCCGCTTTCTCGCTGTCGCGAAGATGCTGGCCGTACATTAGTAGGTTGCGCTCTACGCTGAGATCGAGTGTTTCTACGGGTGGCAGGCATGGTTCTGAAAGAAAAAACTAAACCAAAACGGAGACAGGCAAGGCAAGTGAGTAATCATAATTTTCACATAGACATAGTAATCATAATGTTCACATAGACATAGCGACAAACACATAACACAGAAACTGAACAAGGCAGCAGGATAATCATGGCATACAACGACGGTAGCCGCATATTGAGAATCCCTTATAAATGCTGCAAAATATCTATACACAAAGTGGGCAATCTGAAAAAAACATATAACCGCACCATCCCAACAATATATTGATTTCAATGTGGGCATCTGAAAACATTTGAAATGTCCTATCCCACTTAGGCAAGTTTAAGACAAACAACTGGTTAATGCAGCCACGAATTCATGAATAAGTCTTGTGCAGAAAAAATGCAATGTATTGAAATCTCAATGTGGGCATCTGAAAACAGTTATGCTGCTCTAGCCCATATAACAAACAAGACAAGCACAGACATCGCCACAATTATGTAGGCATGGGGAATACACAATATTCACATAACGTTATAAATTAGCATTTTTATGTAACAGATTATCAAGATCATTCGCTAATGCGCAAAACAAGGGTAACACATTGCCTCTATATGTCACGCTAAAATCACAATTGTCGCGACTGCTTGATAGCAGGAACTTCCTCCTTCAAGTTTGATAAGCCGAATGACGCACGACTTCATGGCGTCACGCAATTTAACACGAAATCAAATAAGTATAATAATTATATATATACGGAGGAAGATGAATAAAAACCATAATATAGCGACTGGGAAAGTACGTCAAAACATGGCAAGCAAGAAATCATGTATAAACAAAATAACAAAATATCACATGATAACAAATTAGTGAAAAAGGTAAGGGCAAGGGTTTAAATACCTAACATTTGTAGCCCCTTAAGGATTGCACCACGATAATTTCTGTACAGGCAATATTGGCCTTCCATATTACAATGCACGCCATCATGGCACAGCAGAACACGGTCTGTCCTAAAATATTCCCGGTGCTCCCACAGAAAAACGCTGGGTTCGTCCGAAAGCACGACAGACAAATATTTGCGCAGAATATCTGCTTTTGCGTTAAAGCCAGTGTCTGGTGCCTGAGAATGAGGGAGATACCTATTGATAACCTGACATACACCAACAACGCGTACCGCGTAGTGCTGGCGTAGAAATTGCGCCAGGTCATCGATATCCGAGCCAACAACTTCGGGAGCTAAATGGCTCAGATCGTTTGTCCCGATTTCCAATATGACAACGTCGGGTCTAAATTGCTGCACAAACTGCAAGTCGAACTTGATCAGTTTGTCGACAGTGCGGCCACCCGTGCCCCGGATATCAATATACCCGGACTCGGGAAGGTAAAAATTTTGGCTCGCACGAGGATCAAAATTCCCTTCCAAATCTGTCCGCAAACGGCGAACAAAAGAGTGGCCAACAATAAGAATTTTAGGAACAGAACCCGACATAGTAAATAAAGTATAATAAAGATAATGCATAAGAAATAATTTAGCAATATACCTTTTAAACAAAGATTTGCTTGAAGCTTCTGCTTGATCTGTAGAAGCCGACGTGCAGTAGGGAATGAACCGATCACACATATTACAGCTTTTATATAACCGCCAATTCCTATCCCGTTTTCCCGCGCATTGCGCTCATGTGACTACCAATATTCCCGCCATTTCGTTCACGTGACAAATATTCCCGCCATTACACTCATGTGACCACAAATATTCTCGCGCAAATAATCATGTAAAGAATAATCTAATTAGCTAATCTACAAACGGGAAGCAATAAAATCTTTATTGGTATGCCAATAATTCCATTAAAAAAGTAGGTGTAACATGTAAAGAATGATAATATAATCTAAAAATTGAACTGTAACTTGCAGTGTAACATGTAGTGTAACATGATGTAACATGCTGTAACATGTAACATAAAGATATATTTCCATAGTGGTTGATAACGTTTGCAAATTCGCTTTGCTGTAAGTGATCAGATAGCTCCTCCTTGGTTTAGATTTATCAAATTCATCCATTGAGCGAAGCCATAGCTAACTCGTAAATAGCAGCTTTTAAATTTACCAAACAGAAGAATACGCATTATGCCATCTTCGTATCGAAGCTGGCTGAGATAACCCGGGAGAAATCCCTGCCAACCCCCAACCCCCCCCCCAACCCAACCCCCCCCCCCCCCCGAACGTATATAGATTGTTTTTTCTAGTCCCTCTGTTGCCTTTTCTTCTCAGTCTAGCAATATCATAAAATTGAAAAATTTCTATGGTCCAAACCTTTAGTCTCCCATTGTCAATTGTTTTTTAATTTAGAGACAATCTCGGAAAAAATATTCGTAGACATTTTGAAAACTATGTGCAAATTTAAGAATGCGTTATGAAAATATGCGTGTTCCTCCAAACTCATCCGCTTATTGCCCTAAAATTGCCTCCCCCTCCCCCTCCTACACAATGTTGGTTAAGGTAAAGTCGATTTGTAAGTCAAATCGTCTAAATACCAACATTGTGTAGGGGGTAGGGGGAAATAGTATAAAAATTCAAAAAGTCTACGAATTTTTTTCCAGGATTGAATCTTGGAAAAAATATTCGTAGACTTTTTGAAAACTTTATGCAAATTTAAGAATGCGTTATGAAAATATGCGTGTTCCTCCAAACTCATCCGCTTATTGCCCTAAAATTGCCTCCCCCTACGCAATGTTGGTTAAGGTAAAGTCGATTTGTAAGTCAAATCGTCTAAATACCAACATTGTGTCGGGGGTAGGGGGGGAATAGTATAAAAATTCAAAAGTCTACGAATTTTTTTCCACGATTGTCTGAAAAAAGAGGACACGTAATCATTTTCTGAGATTAATCGAATGAGAGTTTTCAATATACAATTTGAGAAATATGCAGGGCCGTATATCAGGAATATAGTTCAAGGCTTGATAATTTTTTTTGTGACGTGGGCGGGGTGTGTGGGGGTGTGTGTGTGGGGGGGGGGGGTGCTGGACAGTTTTGTATGTTGTCTGTAGATTATCTGTTTTCAGGTGAAACGTATTTTATTCAGTTGGGTTAAGGTAATTTACTTTACCTGTTCAATTTTTAAAGTTTGACGTGGTTAACTCTGAACAGTATTTTGATGGTAGTTATTCCACAATGATAGCATTTTTTTTCATTTGAGACGGCTAAAAACACTTGCCAAAAAGTATCTGTGGAACATTCTTCTCAAATAAGAGCTGCATACCAGCTGTCAAAAATTCGTGGGAAGACGCTTTTAAAAATGTGTCCCCAGTACTGTAAAGCTGCAATTTATAAGCACGCCAAGAAGACACTATTTCGTGAGCCTGTTTTTGATAAGAGAAAGCAAAATAAACGGAGACCAACAAAATTATCCCTTCAAGACAAGAGAAGTATAGTGCGCTTGGTAACAAGTCTCATTTGACATTATTGAATATGGTTTCAATGTACATGTACACGCATTTGCCACAAAATGGGTGTTTTCCGCAACGAGGGTCTTTTTATTAACAGTCTGGCTAAAATTTCGACATGTTACACCATGTTACACTACATGTTACACTAAAATTGTTATATCCTACTATAATTCTTTACATGTTACAATATGTTACACCTACTTCTTAAAATAAACCGTATATTTTCTTTAAAAAAGTAGGTGTAACATGTTGTAACATGTAAAGAATGATAATATAATCTAAAAATTGAACTGTAACTTGCAGTGTAACATGTAGTGTAACATGATGTAACATGCTGTAACATGTAACATAAAGATTTATTTCCATACTGGTTGAAAACGTTTGCAAATTCGCTTTGCTGTAAGTGATCAGATAGCTCCTCCTTGGTTTAGATTTATCAAATTCATCCATTAAGCGAAGCCATAGCTAACTCGTAAATAGCAGATTTTAAATTTACCACACAGAAGAATACGCATTACGCCATATTCGTATCGAAGCTGGCTGAGATGGCCCGCGAGATATCCATGCCAACCCCCCCTCCCACCCCAACCCCCCGCCCGAAACGTATATAGATTGTTTTCTCTAGTCCCTCTGTTGCCTTTTGTTCTCAGTCTAGCAATATCATAAAATTGAAAAATTTCTATGGTCCAAACATTGAGTCTCTCATTGTCAATTGTTTTTTAATTTAGAGACAGTCTGAAAAAAGAGAACAGGTAATCATTTTCTGAGATTAATCGAATGTGAGTTTTCAATATACAATTTGAGAAATATGCAGGACCGTATATCAGGAATATAGTTCAAGGCTTGATTATTTTTTTTGTGACGGGGGGGGGCTGGACAGTTTTGGATGTTGTCTGTAGATGATCTGTTTTCAGGTGAAACGTATTGTATTGAGCTGGGTTAAGGTAATTTACTTGACCTGTTCAATTTTTAAAGTTTGGCGTGGTTAACTCTGAACAGTATTTTGATGGTAGTTATTCCACAATGATAGCATTTTTTTCATTTTAGACGTCTGAAAACACTTGCCAAAAAGTATCTGTGGAACATTCTTCTCAAATAAGAGCTGCATACCAGCTGTCAAAAATTGGAGGGAAGACGCTTTTAAAAATGTGTCCCCAGTACTGTAAAGCTGCAATTTATAAGCACGCCAAGAAGCCACTATTTGGTGAGCCTGTTTTTGATAAGAGAAAGCAAAATAAACGGAGACCAACAAAATTATCCCTTCAAGACAAGAGAAGTATAGTGCGCTTGGTAACAAGTCTCATTTGACATTATTGAATATGGTTTCAATGTACATGCATGTACACGCATTTGCCAAAAAATGGGTGTTTTCCGCAACGAGTGTCTTTTTATTAACAGTCTGGCTAAAATTACAACATGTTACACCATGTTACACTACATGTTACACTACATGTTACACTAAAATTGTTATATCCTACTATTAGTCAGGTCTCTAAAGGTCACGATGTTTACAGAGCTGACAAAAGCACCAAACTTGGCTCAGTTATAGCTTATGGTAGTACTATCAATATTGAAAGGGGTGCCCAATGCAGATATTCCTGATAACCGATTTAGAGGGGATTAAGCTTTTGAAAATATCCCTTCTTGGGCTCCCTGTGGTGCTTTTTATATAAAGTGCATTTTATGCCGAAAATCAATCTTAAATGTCGTTTTAATGGCCGAAGTAAACTATTTATTCTGATATCTTTTATTTCTGTTTGTTAAAACCTCTTTAAATGAGGAAAAAGCTATATTTAGAAATTGCTATACACAACTAGTACCATTCCCACTCGTCAATTTATCATTTCCAAGATGGCGGCGCCATGCATATATACGAAAACTGCCTATTCAGCCTTTTATATGCAATTATAACAGGTTTTTCTTTTTTACAAATTTCTCTAGATAAATCTTCTTACGTCCAAGGATGTTTTTAAACTCTGTCTGCTTTTAGTTTTGCCTTTCTTTCAGCTAAAAATCCTGATTGTGTGCCTTCAACGTTTTTAAAAAATTCAGAGATAATGGCATTTTCTTGGAGTCATTGCATCATCTGCCAGAAACATACATCAGAAGAGCTAAGATGCCCATTAAGATCACGTGGAGCAGACACGAGCGATCCCAGAACCGTGTATAACTCGTTTCTACATAATGTTTCTGACTTCCGTGATTCACTGGATGTCATATTGCGCGTTAGCCTTACTCTGCCGCTCGACCTAAATGTTGATGCCTTGATCGAGAAAGAAGCTGTGCGGCACAAGTCTTGCCATTTACAATTCAGTAAATCTAAACTAAATAAAGCAAAGGAACGGACAGCTCGAAAAAGAAAGCTAGATCAAGCAAAGCCAGCGGAGGAGAAAGCAACTAAAACCCGTATACTGTCCTGTGACATAAAGAAGAACTGCAAAGAGAACTGCACATTGTGTGACCAAACTCGTACTGGCCCACTTCATGATATCACTACTTTAGCCACTAATGAAAAGCTTCGCCGAATGACAACAGAACTACAAGACACCACGCTGTTACCCAAGATTTCTGGGGTTGACCTCATTGCAGCTGAAGCAAAATATCACATGAAATGCATGACAAACACTGTTAATTCTAGGGAGTAATTTTAACTCCACCGTAAGAATTGAAATAACTCCCTTTTGGGGAGTAAAAAAAATGGAGTATATTTCACTCCCAAACCAGAGTTAAACCTACTCCACTTCAGTTCATATTAAAACTTTTACTCTACGAAGAGTAAATATTACTCCACTGCAGGGATAAAATATACTCCAGCAAAGGAGTACAAATATTAGAGTATTTTTTACTCCTTTATTATTACTCCAGGAGTAACTTTAACCCCAATCTTACTACTCTGGGAGTCAATGCAACTCTCATAAAGGAGTAAAATGTACTCTTGAAAAGGAATAGACATATCGGAGTAATTATTGTATATTTACTCCTTTATTTTCACTCCAAAAAAGGAGTAAACATACCGGAGTAAGTAATGCATTTCTGGGAGTAATACAACTCTCATAAAGGAGTAAAATGTACTTTCGAAAAGGGATAAACATAACGGAGTAATTAATGTATATTTACTCCTTAATTTTCACTCAAAAAAGGATGTATTTTGCATTTTGTAAGGATGTAAAGGAGGGTGTATTTTTTTTCTAAATTTTTACTCCACAAGTAAGTTTAACTTCAACAGAAACAAAGTTACTATATTCACCATCCTGAAAATTTTACTTTAATATACATTGCATCTCACGTTATGTATAGGTTAAAAACCGAGAACCGAGGCTTTAAGCCAGATATAACCCGAGGGGCCGCAGGCCCCGAGGGATTAATCTGGCTTAAAGCCGAGGTTCGAGGTTTTTAACCTACTTAAAACACAATTGAAGAAGGTTTTCTAAAAAAATAGCCTTTACCGAGTGTCGAAGGACATTGTTATGTCGAATGTTAACGATATTTTATGAAATAATAAGACTCCAAAGCAGTTTATTAAACAAACTTGAGAAGTACGTAATGGTTCATTGAACACATACACAGACTTCTACAAGCTTGTTTGAATAATTAGTCAGATGAATAATTAGTACCACATATCATTATAGCATTGGGCATGCGTATTGATGCAGTATCAATCCCACATTTTATGCTCAACGTTCAGTGGAATAAAGTGCTGACTCAACCAGCAGATTTTGATGATTTTCATTGGTTTGCCTTCCTCTCGTAAATTACGTGAGCGAAAAGCAAACCCTTGCTCTCCTTCTCGTATGTGGGCGCTACCGGCGTTACCATACGAGATAGTTGTAGCAGGCACCCTATCAATTGGGCAATTATCAATTCATAGGGATTATATATATAGTCCCGACCGCAGATGTAAATCAGCTAATCAGCACATAAACCCCATTTTCCCCCGAGACAATTCAAAAGCCGCCGCCTGCTTTCAAAATCTTCTATTGTTCTTGATAGGTTTATTAGCCATATATAAACCTGCAAAGAACAAAGAAAACCGACTTGATCGTGTTTTAAGTTTGATTGCAACCAACCCCCCTTTTGGTATATTTTTGACTCCAAAATGAGAGTAAAATTCTAAATTAGAGTCATTTTCACCCCCATGAGGAATAAAATTTACTCCACCTTTGGTATATTTTTGACTCCAAAATGAGAGTAAAATTCTAAATTAGAGTAGTTTTCACCCCCATAAGGAATAAAATTTACTCCAGTTTTGGTATATTTTTTACTCCAAAATGAGAGTAAAATTAAATCAGAGTATTTTTGACCCCCATAGGAATAAAATTTACTCCACTTTTGGATTATTTTTTACTCCAAAATGAGAGTGAAGTTTTAAACTAGAGTATTTTTTACTCCTGCAAAGGTAAATATTACTCCATTAGTGAGGTAGAAAGTACTCTAAAAATGGAGTTAAAATGATGGAGTAAAATATACTCCCAAAATAGAGTCAACTGGTACCTTTTTTTTTACTCCTTTTTTGGAGTAGTATCAACTCCTTAAAATTAACAGTGTATAGGCATTCAAAAACAAGTGAATAGAACTAGACTTAAAACCTCGATACTGGAAAACTTCCCAGACGCTCAAGAGCAAAATGATGGAAAGAATGTTGTTATAATTTTCAAGAAAGCCATACAGGGCATTGTGAAAGAGGTGGTGCAGCAAAGAGACTTCTCAGATGACGCTCTGATTCTAGCTAAGGCTTCAGCAATTGTTCGAAAAGACATTTTTGGTCATGAAGGTTTTAAATTTTCCGGAAGTAAGTCTAAAATATTATGAAGTAAGTCTAAAATATTTTTACTTGTTTACAGATAGACATAGATAAGTGCCTAAGCAATTTTTTTCTTACTTCAGGTTGAAGGTGCAAAGCAGTTTCCCTGTCAGTACTGCGCGTATGCAAATCGAAAGGAGGACGTACGAAGCATATTCGCAGTAAAGACGTCGATGGCGATGAATATTCTGCCGAGAAACCACTGCAGCAGAGTTTTTTGACCCTTGAGAAAATGTTGGATATTATTTGAGACATTGGAAAGCATTTAACAGACGAAAGTATTTATAAAAAGAACACATTGCAGAACTTTTTGTTTTGAGACCGAGCGAGTAATTGAACGGCCTTCTGTAAAACGTTCATGGCAACAGGAGTCACGACAAACTGTTGCAGGCATTATACGGGAAAATCTCTCGTAATTGGAAAGAGTATTTCAGTCAATGTGAGAACCAGAAAATATTAAATTTACTTCTGATACATCTCCCAGAACGTTTGGTGACCTGCCTTGATGGTGAAAAGGAACATGAGGCTACTAAAGACAAGGTAGTTGCAGTAGTTTTATAGTCTGTTATTTTATTTAATTGCGCTAAGAAAGCAAGAACCTGATTTTTTTATTAAAATTAAATAAGATTTCTTTTTATTTTACGTTGTTCAAAGAATTGTGAAGCAAATATTACCAAGCAGAAGAATGTCATACACCACATGAAAATCATATAAATACTGATAATCAATATGTAACTGGTTCATTATAGGTTGAATTGGGTATTTCTCCTCAAGAACAAGGGCCATTGAAGAAGGGCCATTGACGTAGAAATTCTTCAAAATATAATTCACCACCAGGGGCGGATCTAGGAAAATATTTGACTGTTGCACGCATGGCGTGGTTCACTCCATGTAGGGGGTACGGGGGCATGTCCCCCCGAAAATTTTGAAAATTGGGACCTCTAAAAACGCATTTCCCGCATTCTGAGAGCAAGTTAAAGCCCTCTTGGAAGACCGTTTTGTATATATTTAAGATAACGTATTGTAATTAGATACACAATTAAACATAAATACAACCGAGAAGCGCTTAGTAATACTATACTGTACAAAGCATAAACGAGAGAAAGAGACTAGTCTAAACTCAAAATGTATTTAATATGGAAAGTGACTGTCAGACTTGACTCACTGACTGCAGTAAATATTGAAACCGAACAGCGGAGAGCTGACTCCCATGAAACACTGAGTGAGGACCCATTAGCATACAGTATAATATAATATTAATTTATAGAATATTATTCATAAGCTAAGCTGCTAAGGCTTACCTCACTGGGTAGTGATTCGAGGCACGCGATTCTTGCACAAAGTACAGCGTAGATCTTCACCAAGATTCTTTCCGCATCCTTTTGAAATATTACGCTCGCACTCGCGCTTGAGAGCGATAAGTTTACAGTCTGTTTGCTCTCGAGAATAACTTCCATCAATATATTCAACAGCGGTTGTAACACGTACATCGTTAGAAGCCATTTATTCTTGAAAGAAGCCGAGTAGGTCGAATGAAGCGTACTCAATAGCATCATCTGAGAAGCGAAACAGATTTCGCAATCTGTTGCAACTGTTGCACAGTCTAGTGTTTTGATTGGACAGCTACCCCTAGCTGTTGCACAAATGCTAAATATAGCCTGTTTTACGGGCTATATTTAGCTCAACTGTTGCACAAACGACTCCTGACTGATCTGGTGCAACAGCGGACCAGGCCTGTTGCACAAGGATGTTGCACAAGGAGATGGGGGGGGGGGGGGGGGTTCGGCCGGAAATATTGTATATTGCGGGTTTTCTGGGTGATGACAATCTCACACAATTGCGGGTTAGAATTTTCCCGGATTTTGCTCGAAGCGAAGACTGGAGGGCCGAGACTGAGCTTTCGAGTTATAAACCATTAGGTAATTTGCAAATTGAATTATTCTTATTATCTTTTAATGTCGTTTTTCGTTTTTCCGGACATTTTGACTGTTGCATTTGCAACAGTTGCAACAGTCTAGATCCGCCCCTGACCACGATATAAGGAAATTCAGGCATTCGTAGGCTCAATGAGAATTCCAACCGAGGAGAATACACATATTTATTCACTCTCCAGAGGAGGATTTTGGACACCCAATAACTGGGTTGTCAGTATTGCAGAGGCATCAGAATTGTCATTTAAAAGTAGCTACACAAATAAAGACAAGGCCTGTCGTCTGCAAATAGACAAAATAGTAGACGACGTGCTTGCTTCACCCCTTGCTAAAAGCTTGTGGTGCAACATTATTGAAAATTGTGATGTCCCTATATCAAAGGAATGTGAATCTTTGTGTCTACTTTTGAAAATATTGTTAAATTATATATTACTGTAAGGTGTTTTTCGTTTTCAAAAGATATTGTAAATAAATATAAACTTAAGGAAAAAGTCCAAAAGAGCAAGGCATTAAGAAAACAGTTAAAAATAGGAAGTGAAACATTAACAGTTTAGATATTTGCAAGTAGGAATTAGTGTTAAATGTAAGAAACTTATACTGTATACTATTTTAAGAACATAAAATACTGTCCATTCACTGTTTTAGATAGAATCCGAAATCATATGTATTTAACCCATTTAATGGGCAAGGGCACAATTTTTTTCTGGCTACTG
Organism: Corallium rubrum; assembly: GCA_964035015.1. NCBI lineage: Eukaryota > Metazoa > Cnidaria > Anthozoa > Scleralcyonacea > Coralliidae > Corallium > Corallium rubrum. The sequence goes on from CAXIUP010000120.1 coordinate 152,253, forward strand.
CCAGATGATCGTATTCAGGGGGGAACTTGCTGCTAAAGTCATTGACGGGCAAGTGCACATCTTAGCATCCAACCCTGCTGAATAAAATTGTCTGTTGTTAGATAGAATAAAATGTCAAAGTGTGTCCTTGCCCCTCAATAGGTTAAATATGTTTGTTACCTAAAGTTCACTAAGCAACACTGACGGGCCTCAAATTTTGCAGTGGCATCAGTAGACATTGGCCAAGTATAGTGTGTCTACATTATATTACACAAATCCAATGTTTTGCACACTGGCAATAATGCAACAATTATTACCCACTAGTGCTATAACAGCGCAGAAAAATCCAGTTCAAGCCTAAACCCAGTGGAAATCCAGCTATATAACGAAACACTTAATGTCTGATCCCTTGGAAAACTAGTTAGTTTCGTTTTCCCTTGAGTCTCGATGTTTCCCTCGACTCGGGAAAACAAAACTGTTTCCCTCTATGGACTGGTATAATAACTGTAAAATAACAAAACTGCTGCCTGACCAAATATAATGAGTTATTTAACTAATTTGATCAACAAACTATGTGTTATGAACTTACAAGTTGTGATAAAAGTCTTCTTCAGTACATATTTTATGTTTAGAGCGCAGATTGTCAATGTGGGAAATATTAGGTATTAGAATACTGTTAAAATATCTACATAGAGTTACTTTAGTTTTACATCTACCTGGAAATACTTATACATGTAAGTAAAAGAGTCTTTGGTGTCATTGAACTGAGAATAAAATTAATATTTCTATTTCCAAGCATTTACTTATCCTAGAATTTTTGGCAGGGGTTCTGCATACCACTTGTTTCTCTTCCCTGCACGTCGACCTGCATGCAGTGTCTCTTAGGGTAGCAATCCTGAGGCCATTCTATCCAAATTCAGCAGCAGTAGGTATCCAAAATACTCCTCAACATCATCTTGGCAGAATCTCTCTGTCAACACAAACTCGAAGCCTTCATTCAACAAAAATTTAGTTACTTCTAAAACAGAAGAAAATTTGAAGGCCCTTGAATGTTTGACTAGAGAGAAACATCTTTGCTCGCTTCGTCACCAGAGAGTGGCAACTGAAAGCAAAACAGTATCAAAATGAGCTGTGAGTTAATACTTGTGTATTATAATTGATCTACATAGTCATAGTCCCAATCATATAAGAAGGTTTGTAATGAATCCAAGTGCAATGATGTGCGACTGTGGTGCGACACACAGTGGCATATTGTAAACAGTGGGCAAGTTATGCAAATTACTGGGAATGTCTAATGAGAGATTTTACGCTATTTGGACGTATAAACTGAAAAAATCTCTGATTGATACCTACAAGTTTCGATAACATCTTCTTCAAAATGTTTCTCTCAGACATGCAAGCTACGATTCTCAATCTGTCTTCTCGAATCGTTATCAATTATGCGCTCTTTCGTCACAACGTTTATTCATGCGGCGCGATTTTTCTTCGGAAGATCATCTTCACCAGGCGGAATTAAAAAGATACTGACGCCAGTGTGCTTCCTACTTGTTCTGCAGCCGTATATCGAGCAATTAGATCTGGCATCTCGAATAGAACTCTCAAAATGAAAACCCTCACCTAGAATTCAACGCTTCGCATTCTGTTCAAACAAAGTGGCCATGGATTGATGATACACCTTCGTTGTCACGTGATAGTCATGAATAACAAATTTAGTCACGTGGTTCGGCCTTCCAAACCCTGCAGGCTATATTAACTATGGTTTTACGTCATCAACAAACTATTGATGCCGACTGAAATATCAGTGATTTTCCTGGACTAGTAGGCAAAATGGCAAACACAAGAGGCCACTGGTAATGGTCACGTTGCAAATCTTTTAAAAAAATAAACTTCAAAAGTTTCGAAAATTCGGTCACCACTTTGGGCTGTCACGATCATTTATACAAATGTTCAATAATATATGCCTGCTGAAAATGTGCAGGCGCGTTTGTGATTGGTAGAAATTGACAATGACAACCTCACGAGCCCAGTCGTGATTTCGGGGGCGGGTCGCAGCCCGAAATAAGGCTGGAAACCGAGCCTATACTGCACTGTACTGTACTAGTACATTATATTAAATTATCTGGGTTACAACATGTACAGTAAACAGTGTTACGTGTTTACAGAGAAACCTTGGACATCAGTGGATAAATATATTCAAGAATTTTACATTATTTATTTTTACAGGCGACAACGACCATGCTATTATGACGAAACTTTTGTTGCATCATGTGACAAAGTTGATGAACATGTGCAACAAATATTACCCTGCACCCAGGCTGTAGCAAATGTCAATCACTGGGTTAGTAGGGGATTATAGGGGATATATTTGAGGGAGTAAAAGGGCGAGCAGGAAGAACCTCTGGATCATAGCGCGATTCCTCTGATCCCGCCGAACCAATCAAAATGCTAAGATGACATTTTTAGTCAGAAATTTGGATCTAAATTCTGATTGGTCAAAATATAAAAACATATCTAACGAGCTGTTTTATTGAATATCGAACGCTTACGTCATCGTCCAAAAGTTGACATAATTATACAAGCGTCTGTCAATATTTCATAGGATTCAAAAACGCAAACAAACAATTCTGCTGTTGGTTCATCGTTTTACGATACATGTAAACAAAGGTTTCTTTGGTAAAATCACTTCACTTTCTCGCGAAGATTTCTCTGAATGTGGTAATGTTTTAAAGCATTTCCCCGAGGTTTGCCAGCTCAGTGAGAATCAAGCTGAATGTCTGTTCAATTTCTTGCAACAACGTGATGTCTTTCCCATGTTACCAACTGGTTTTGAAAAATCTCTAATTTTCCAACTGGTTCCAGCTATGGGAGTGGGGAGGGGTAGTCAATGGCGGCTAGATCACATCATCCCAAATGACCTTTGGAACCAGTCTCTCGCGATCTGGTCTTTGGTTGAGTGAGCACTACTCTAGTTCTAGTATGATAGTATATCTGACTATTTAACAATTTGTCACCGAAGTCGAGGTGACTATCGGTGAATATTTACCGAGCCGCGAAGCGGCGAGGTAAATACACCGATAGTCACCGAGGCTGAGGTGACTAATTGTTTTAGTATAATTTCAGAGGTTGATAAAAACCAATCATATTGAAACAAAAACTTTTAGGCAACTGCTTTCATTTTAGCAGTGGTGATTCTGTTTATTCACAGACGATGTTAGCAAGCCACAGTCTTTGTCAGTAAATAATTTAAAAAAAAAGAGTAAACAACATCCATTCATTGTACATACATTCAAATATATGCTAAAAAGACTTTTATTCTGGTGTTTTGGCTTCTGTGATACAGACTTTTTGCACTTAATTCATGTTCATTATGTTCTTCACTCATGACGAAGTTTTCGAAAACATCGCTACGACCAAAACCTAACCAAAACTTACTAGAAAATACGAAGAATTATAGAAAATATACTTGCTTACCTTTACAAAGTTTTGTTTTTATGATATTTGATATGTACAACATCTCAGTGATAAATATTTTCAGTATTATGCTCTTTTGTTTGTTTCAAAAACTACAGACACCATTTTGAAAAAAAAATCAACAGTTCAATGAATCGACAAATTCTAAATCTCATACTTCAAAATGACAACTCCGAGGGGGAGACTGAAACGAGTAAAGCCAGTGCAGTCTTGAATAAGTACCAGTCTCTTTTCCAAAACTACTTTTGAAGAACAATTTCTTGTGATGCAATAGTCACCGCGCTAGGCGGTGACTATCACCTCAGATTCACCGCTGAGCGGACCAATCAGAAAGCTGGAAAGCCTCTTTTCCACTATGAAATTATACTAAAAATAAATATTTATGGAGTATCGCGAGATACATCGAGAATGTGCTCAGAGGCTTATCTCCACAGCTGATCGGCTTATTGCAACAACAACTGGTGCGCCTGCATCTTCAACAGAAACTGCAACAACGTCAACATCTGTGGTAAACCCTATAAACAGCAACAACAGTCACCATATTAACAGACTAGCTACGTCTTCAAGCTCTTTGCCTGGTCCATCTGCGCTCGATGAACATCGGAGATTGTTTGGATTCCGTCCACCAGCTGGGCCAGTCCGCCGTCCAAGTAGTGTTTCCACATGTAGAGGAAGCAACTCGCGTTCTCGACCTTATTCCACCCAAAAAAACATGTGGACAAGGTCATTTTTCTGCTTAGCCTCAACCGATCAGAAGCCCACACCGTCAGCGTCAGAAAGAATATCTTGAAGTGCAGTTGGCCTGGGTGAAAGTAAAATAACACTTAACAAGTACGGTAATTCTGCCCATGTTCATGAGAAGATTATAGAAACGCTTCCAGCGCTTGAAACGTCTGGTGGTTATGAACTGTTAAGAAGCTCAGATAAGAACACAAGACAACTTATGGAAATCCCCATGACTAATGGTGGCTATACAGTAGCCTACGTGAGGAGTGTGCTGGGCCAAGCGAAGGTCTATATACGTCCTCTCCAGAAGAACATACCGTTAATTGTTGCTCAAAATTTACAGGTGAGTTTGTTTATAGCCATAAATTCAATAAAGAAAATTAACCAACTCTGGTGCATGGGCTTTCTGAGTTCTGGGCCCCTATGGCTACAATTAATTAAGTGGGGTGGGAGGCTGTTGCACACACCCAGCCTGCCCACTAAAATCCCTTCATTGTATATGCCACTGGTGCAATGTTGCTGACTTTTTAAATATCATGACCATGATTGAGTAGTGTGAATCCTTAATTCCATGAGCAAAATCATGATTACTGTACTTATTTACTATAATCATGATACATGACATAATTTCGTATTTTTCTGAAAATGACTGATTTCTTGAAGACAACCGCCATGACCCCATATTGCATTTGTTTATATTTGTTTATAATTCTCTGCTGAAAAATGATCTGCCACATTTTGGTTGGTTTAAAAACACTTTCTATAAAAATATTACAGTACTTTTGTTATCATGGTAACATGTACAATAGTATATGTAGTATATACAGTATATATATTATAATTGGTGTATAAATTATCTATTTATAATTCCTCATTTAGGTTTAGTGGTGTGGGGCATATTTTTGAGGGGCCTGTACCAGGCCCCAAAGTCCCACCATCCCGACCAAATTTCCCTTCAAATCCCATTCTCCCACCATACCTAATTCTAATTTCCCGTTTCCGCCATTTTTTTCTGATATTGTGAACAATAGGGTCAATAGGATCCTGATAGGCAAATTGAGGGGGTAACAGGGGAATGAAAGGTATAAGTGAAGCAATATATGATCTCTAAATATATCTCTAAATTGTTTAAATTTATTTGATTATTTATTTTGTTGGGCATGATGGTTAATCTTTGACAGCACAAAAAAAAACACTAGAAATTTTGGTCACCAATCCCGTATCCCGCTTAATCATGCGCTTCTTTCCCGTATCATGCCATGATTTTTTTATTTATCCTGCTTCCCACGATATGATACAAAATCCCACTTCCCGCTTGATATTTTTCTTAAAATCCCAAACCCACTTGAAATTTTGGCCTTTCCGCCATCCCACAAAACCGGTACAGGGCCCTGATTTTTTCCCTCCAGTAATATGCCACTCTCATGTGGAAGGATTCAATAGGACTTCCTATAAGAATTAATTATGAGAGTCTTTGCTACATGTATATACATTTTTTTGTTTACAAATTTATGAAACATCAATAGGATGACAATTCACCTGAAGTGAAGTGAAGTGTATTAACTGTAATGATGCAATGCGAATGAGCATGATAAGAGAACACCAGATAACATGTAATGGTGGACCAGCTTCCAACCTACAGTCATCATGTACTTCACCTCAATCAAGGTCAGTGTCAGCTAATTTTGAACAAGCCAAAAATTCTTTGAATAAAAGTTGCTAGCACTGTGAAGGAAAGGTATTTAATGTTTGCCACAGTGGTAAACCAAGTTGAGATTATTGTATTGTTGATTAATCCTATTTAGACTGGGGGGGGGGGGGGGATCTGCCCACGGTGAATTTAAAGCTTTGTAACTTTTCGAGTATTTAAAATAAATGCACAACATTTTGACTTTTCGTACCTAGTATTGCAGGACACTTTTGTGTGTAAAAAAATTTTGTACACTGATTAGTGTTGCCATAGCAACCACATTTTTGTGAACATTTGTGGAAAAAATTTTGAAATTCTGGTTTAGTTTATTTTTTTAGGAGTTTTTTTAGTATTTGATGAACTTTAGTATTTTTAATATAATTCCACAACTTTTGCGTTGTTTATAAGTTCATCTAATTACGTCACAAATCCAATATGGCAGAATCCAAGATAGCGGAACAATGATGTCATACAGTGATGTCATCAATTTAATTTTTACGAAAAATTGCTTTTAAAGTTACGGATGCTCATAGGATACTTCAGATAATATATAAAGATAGAAAATAGAATAGCTTGATTAATAAATATAAAAGAAAAAGCCCAGTCTAGATATGGTTAATCAATCTTTGTAAACATTAAACTTAGATAACAATATAATAGAATGTTGCATCAGTTAGTGCTTACAGCAGTGCAGAATTACAGTAACAATCTTCCAAATCATGGCATATATTTAAGAGCCCCCAAAACCAGGTGATTTCTGTCTGACCATACACTGTACAAATCTGCCCTAAATAGACATGGCAACATTACTTAATTTACCCTTTGGAGTGTGTAAAGCTCAGACCTGGGTGTAGCTCGTCAGAGAAGGGTTACCCTAAGCTGAGGGACAGTTTACAGGAACAGTAGTTTCACCAAGATAAGATCGGAGTCAATCGTAGTTAGACAGCCCCAAGCAAGCCCAAACTCCCCCGCAAATTTGTTGCTGAGGATTATCCTCTTCTATCAAAGAAAAAATTACTTTGGCAACAGCAGAGAAATATCCGGCAAAAGCATGTAATAGCTTGATATACAACACTGTGTAGCACAAGTATCATGAACATTGAAGCAAGAAAATCTGTTGTCAAGCCAATATCTGCATACAGCAGTAGCAAAAAGAGATAACCAAGCAAGCCTCAACAGAATATGTATGCATGCCGAGGCCATTATGGGACTTAAACCTTGGGCGAAGTTACATGAGGACTAAGGGTTGGGTGGGTCAGAGCAAAGCGTTCTGTATGATGAAATTACATATGAATGAACCATTGGGTGGAGCACCCCTTGAGCAGATGCCACAAACTCAGTACAGGTTGATACCATGGTGCGATGGTTGGACTTGATGCACCTAGATCCCATTTATGGGGCCCCATTGGGACCTGATAACGAACAACACACTGACTTTTCATGATGTTACTGTATATAATCACTGTATAGTTATTTTATAAATTTATTTATCATGTCCTTCAATTGCAATATTTTGTAGTGACACAATAGAACAGTATTTCAATGTTCAAAGTTTAAGTACAGGTAGCAGTTCTGTCAGCACCAGTGTTGATTCAGATTCTGGTATGTGCTGAAGACAAGTCACTTTGTATTAATTTACACTATTAGTATAGTTATGTATTAAGTACTAGTTGCTGTATGTGTATATTGTATTTGTTTGTTTTTTAATGAACATGCAATTGTTTTTCAGATTCAGATCCAATTACGGAGCTGCAAGCACTGTTTCCACATGTTCCACTCAATGAAGTTGAGCATGCTCTCCAAACTGAATCTGGTGATGTTAACAAAGCTGCTGAAACTTTGCTTCGAAGAAATGGAGTTGGTAAGTTTCATAATATTTCTAGTACCAATTTGGATGAGTAAATTTGTCAACAAATGCAGGCTGGTACACCGTAATTGCAACAGCATCTGTTCCAACCTGTATTAAGTAAATTATTTTTTAATGTTTTTAATTTTGTTTTCATAATTTGTAACATTTGAATCCCAATTTGCAGATCTTTTATGTTATTTTTAATAAAAAAATCTTTATTGAGATTGTGCAGATATGTGTGATGACAATATCGATGATCAACTGGATCAATAGCTACTGCTGCATGGGATGATGCAGACGAAATGGAGAGCACAAAGGGTTTGTTCTTGAACGATCATCAGTAAAGTCTGATACTATACATAATTCATATGGCACAATTTTAACAAGGAGCCCATCCCATGTCACCAATAGGTTTTTGAATGGGGCCCTAGTAACATAAATGAAATAATTAAGATAAGATATAACAACGTGAAGAATCAGACATAGTTTAACGCTACTCTGGCTTAATTAAAGGTTTTTTGAATGTAGCTTAAAAAGTTACTGTTCATGACCCAACGTTTCAACACTCCAGTCTAGTGTCTTCATCAGGGGTGATCGTTGTGAAGACAGGTCCCATATTCATACTGTCATAGAACCATTGATGACGCTAATACCTATCAACAAGATGCAGGATAAGCTTCCGGCAATAGACCGCCATCATCACGATTTAATGTAGCGTACGTCTTTGGTGGTACCGTGGATTGGTAGTGATAATTTTTGAATTATCTCACTCAATCTCCTGGTTGGTTTTGCACGCGTGCTCCGACAAAGCAGAATTTTCCTTTTTTCAAAAGAAAACCGCTTTTTGCATGGTGCTCCTTTAAACGCGTGCCAAACTGACGTTTTGTCTGGCCGATGTACTCCTGATTACAGTCATTGCACGGAATGGAATAAATAGTATCTTTTCTCTGTTCTTTCACAATACAATCCTTACAAGTTTTGCAAAAATATGACCTAGCGTTAAGAAAGGCTTTTGAGCAACTTTTACGTTGAAACTACCTAAAATTCTTTTTAATTGTTTCGTAATTCCTTGAAGATACGGGACAATCGCAAAACCCATCAATGAATTTTCATCTTCAGTGTTTTTGGATGGTGGTGGTGCAACTACATGGTTTTAAACAGTCATTTAAGAAATCTTTAGGATAGTTTGTTTTTTTTGGTTTTTAACGACTTTATTGGATATTTACATAAATTACTTAAACGGAAAAAAAGCGCGAACGGGACTCGAGGACCCATGTGAGGCGCTTTCCCGTTGTAATTAAAAATAGATATTAAAACAATAGTTAGTTATTAACCTTTTGACGTTTTAAAGGCGAATAACTATCCTGGCTAATGATTTCTTAAATAACAGTAACTTTTTAAGCTACGTTCAAAAAACCTTTAAGCCAGGGTAGCGTTAAACTATACAAGATAAGATAAAATATACAGTAGATATCATTACAGACATTGGTAGTTAAAAGGATCTTAAGCATACACTTTGAGTGGCTTTACAATAGTATTCATGAAAAATCTGACTGCCCCAGCTGCAAATTGAATCCAAGGTCTCCAAAGCAAAAGCGCTGACTGCGGAGTTGTTGAGACACAGTCAGGTCAGTCAGAGAATATTCATAAGCTTCTATTAAATAAAAAGCCCTTGAATAAAATGTTTGAATGGTTTGCTAGCTCTCTTAATTTGGGAAATGTATGTAAGGTTATCATTCTTGTGTTTTATGCTAATGTACATGTGCTGCTGCTATTAATTATTAAGTAATTGCAAGCTGGCTTAAGTTAAATTTGATTTGGATGAAAATTCTGCTGCATGTACATCAAACTTACTGTCGATTCATTGTTTTCTGTCCGAGGTATTGCAAAGTTTATATACTATTGGAAAATGGAAATTGCAAGAAAAATCCATAATTTGCTTACTAGCTAGGTTTTATAAATAATGACAAATGAATGTAATTTTGATATAATTACCGTAATCACTTATTCAGTTTAAGTTGAAATCAACATTTAATTGTAGTGGTACAAGATTAATTACTGTATAGTTGCATACATTTAATTACATTTTAAATGTTAAACGTTAATACAAAGATACCCAATTTGCATTATGTAAAATACAAGGTAATAGACAAAAATATAGTTACCAAGTGCCGTTGCGTAAACGCGTGTTCGCGTTTACGCAACGGCACTTGGTAACTATATTTTTGTCTATTACCTTGTATTTTACATAATGCAAATTGCGAGAAATGGCTTACGCCATGCCCTCCTTTACTTTTATTATTCATGGTCAGAATGAGGTCGCAGTATTCCCTTAAAAATTATCTCCAAAGTGTCATGGCGTATACTATAACACATTTTCTCATATTACACTACCATTGTGACACCCACTGTGTCTTCGTAGGAAGTGCAACCCTGTGGTTCATGTTTCGCACGACTTATATTAGATATTGTGCTATAACTTCCTATATTTTCTATTTTGTGTTAATGCAAAACCATCATGTTAATCCTTATGATGTAGCGTTTCATATGAGTACACTTTACCATTGGTATACGATTATTTTTCATACACTTTACCACACTTTACCACAGCGGTTTTTATAAATTAAATTAAGTATCCTATTATTATACACTGCATGTTTGTGGTAAAGTGTGGTAAAGTGTGGTAAAGTGTATGAAAAATTATGATTTTGCCATGGTAAAGTGAATTAATATGATATAATTCGATCTAACAAAGCTTGTTTAACCATAACTTTTTAATAAAATGTATTTGTTACCATCATATGCACTGATATAAAAGTGACGGGTAACTGGATATGATATACGACACCATCGTTATTAAACACGGCAGAGTTGCATGGCAACTTCTAAACAATTAGTTTATTCCTTCAAACTCACATACAGTCTTTGAAATTCGGGTTATTTGTTATCACTAATTCTTAAATTGTAGTTTACATTAAATACAAATTATTATGACCATGTATAACATTGAATTGCTGTTTTGCACAACATGTGTTGATAATATTGATACGGTTTAATTAGTAAGTAAGTTCAGTATTTTGTTCGTCGACCCTTAGTTTTCACGATATGCTTTAGTCTTTTAGGCATACTGGATATTGTCTTATCAATGTACTCTTTAGACGTTGACCAAATATTGTATTTAACTGCACTGCAGAACTCATCCCATGTCTGATGTGTGATGTTATTCTTTCTCACTTGGGCTTCAATGCGCTTTCTAACGACATGGAATATATTCTCAATCGGGTTATGCTAATGCCACTTTATTTGTAATAGCAGTTTCTTAACATTATCGCATACATTTAGTTACATTTTAAATGTTAAACGTTAATACAAAGATACCATCATTTTCAGACAGTCTGAGTTTTTTATGCAAAATTTTACGATTATTTTCAAGAGAAAAACAAATTTTAACTAAATAATTTCATCAAATATTACTTAGTATACGTGAAAATAAAGCACCTAATTGTTTTAATGAAGTATATTTTATAATATATTATACAAATTATGCATTTCAATTGATTTTCGTCATAATTCAGAAATCATAACTTGGCAAGTTGCGAACACGCGTTTACGTAACGGCACTTGGTAACTATATTTTTGTCTATTACCTTGTATTTTACATAATGCAAATTGCGAGAAATGGCTTACGCCATGCCCTCCTTTACTTTTATTATTCATGGTCAGAATGAGGTCGCAGTATTCCCTTAAAAATTATCTCCAAAGTGTCATGGCGTATACTATAACACCTTTTCTCATATTACACTGCCACTGTGACACCCACTGTGTCTTCGTAGGAAGTGCAACCCTGTGGTTCAAGTTTCGCACGACTTATATTAGATATTGTGCTATAACTTCCTATATTTTCTATTTTGTGTTAATGCAAAACCATCATGCACAGGTACAGTGGCATTAAACTTCGTAGCATGATAGCTGATTGGTAGAACTCGACGATTGTGATTCTATGTGATTTCTCACGGGAACGTCGTCGTTGTTTTGTTGATACGATGTAGATGACCTGCTCAACACATTTGACATTTTTCGCTGATGGACGCGAGAAGCCGTTTTATACGAATCGAGACTCTTCAGATTCCTATGACCGCTTAACTGGGCTACAAAGTTGGCTGGTATATCTGCATCCATCAACCGGGAAATGCAGGTTTATCTCACGCTGTGGTTAGTGATGTTGCCTTCGATGTGTGCATTTTTTGCTGCTTTCGAGAGAAATTTGCCAATCTCGTTTTTTCCCAACGGAGCTCTCCGATACCATACGGGATTTTCAGGTCTTCTCTGGTGGTTAATTGCGAGAAAAAACGGGGCTTCTGGAACTATCATTTCATCGGGTCGATGTTTCGTGAATTCTTTGTAGACTCGGACGGGACAACGCTCGCCATTTGATGCCTCTGCAACCGGGCTAAATGCTCGTTGTTGACCATTTCCGTCGCGTGTTTTTGTCCTCGTTCCGACTGCCAAACTAAAAACTCGCCGCCGTTTGCTTCGTCTCCACACAATTTGACATCGCCCCACTTCAGACGGCTTCTTTCATCCCTGGCACGAAAACCAAAATGGAGGGAAAGAAGCCACCATACGGTACGCTGATCATGAAGAGCTTCGGGATTGCCGTAACCAAACTCGCTAATACGAAAAAGTTCATCTTCTTCGTCTGCTGTTAACTCGCGAGCAGCTTGTGGTCGATTTCCCTTGGCGTTTTCCCGCACGACTTCTTTTCGCTTGGCGGACAAAACTTCTCTGGCTTTGTTGAATGCTTGGTCTTTGTAAATGTTTATCAGGGAATTTTGGTCGTTCAGATAGCGCTGAAGACTTCTCACGAAACAGGTCAAAGTGTTTGGTTCATACGCTGTGCCATCTTTCTTTTTTGCTTGCATCAAAAATCGACAAACGTATACGTTCAACTCTTCAGGAGGTATGTTTTCAATATTTCGTTGTTCGTTCTCAGATTCAAAGTATCTTCCCAAGCAATTCATGTCATATTTTGTTTTCTTTACTGTGTTTTCAGGGCGCTTTGATAAAATCAAATCTTGAATATCGCTCGCAATTTCGTCGTTGTTGACATTTTCAATGTTTTTGTAACTCGTTGAAGTTGAAATTGGCTCGTTTTCCAGAGAGTTTAAATCGTCTGGGTAATAAAATTCGCTCTCACTATGATAGATATCATCGGAGAACATTTTTTTTCACTAGTTTGAACAATTTACATTCTCATTAAATCAATTTTCAAAATTAAAGACCACTTTGTAAAAACTTTGTAAACAAAAAAATAACTCTCCTGCCCGCGGCCTAAATATCGTAAAAAGCCGCCCGCTCGCGTGGCCATTCAAATTGCAGGAAATCACAAAATAACACTTCCGGACCGGAAATAAAAAAATAAATATATATCTTCCTTCTCTAAAATTTTATCTTCATAGACTTTTTTGCTGTTAAAGTTGATGGAAGTGACATCAGAGGAGGAATTTGTCTGTATAAAACCACTTCACAGATTCCTCTTCAGATTCCTCTTTTGACGTCACCTTAGTTGACTTTAATAGCAAAAAGTCCATAAAGATGAAAGTTTAGAAAAGAAAGGTATGTCACATTTCTTTTCAGACGGTTCTATTTTAAATATGTAAAATCCCCAACCAGGATATAGGCACTTTAAAAATATCAATAAAACAATAATGAAAATTGTATGCTTTCAGCCAGTTGACTCAGGCCTTCATCCGAGCAATAACAACAAGCTGTTGGCTCATGCCATTTATAAACTTAGTTTAGTTTATAAATGAGGTGCATTTATTTTACATGGTGTTTCCACAAAAATAATCTCTAGTACATTATCACCATGAAAACTTTCAAAGAATTAATGCATGAAAATTATATATTAATATGCAATAGTGGACTGTTAAATCGTTACTTTATGATAATAACTATCTGTATGATACATTCTAAACAAATGTGGCAATTTGATAATCTCAGTTAACACATGCATGTAGTGTGTTATCTGATAAAGGCTTTGTATTTTATGTTTTTCCTCGCTCTGCATGATAATTAGTACTGCACATAGTAGTTAAAATGTGAACTACTGGGGCCGGTTGTATAAAACTCTTAATCACTATTTAATCACCCGTTTTGTGATTAAATAGTGATTAAAGTTAACAAGGTGATTAAACCCGTTGTATAAAAAAGTGATTAGCGCTAATCATGATTAAAATGTCGTTAAAGTTAATCGTGGTCCAAAGTGTGATTAACTTTCTTAACTATGATTAAGAAAAAAGTTTAATATGGCGGCCATAGTAAGGCACGCCGAATTTCGATGAAGAAATCGCTTACCTCGAGTATTTAAATCGTTATGTTAATTTCGAAGAGCTTTCAGATGAGTTTTTACGTAGAAGATACAGGTTTAGAAAAGACTCCATACGTTTTATAGCAGCACTAATAGCAGAGGAAATCCAGCCAATATCCCACCGTAACCATTCAATTTCTGCAGAGGAACAGCTCTTGGCTGCTTCTCCTTGTGTTATTGGTTTGGTAGAAGGCAACACATGTTCGAGCCCAGGGTCCTGTGGCTAATGAAGCTCATTATATAAGCTGTATTTACACTGCAAGTCTTGGCCTGGCCTTCGCCTAACTTTGGCCTACTTTTTGGCAATGTAAACACGTCCTGGGCTGGCCTAGCTAGCCAGAATATCTGGGCTTGCTTCTTTTGTTGGCCTATGCTTTGGCCTTGGCCAGGCTTATGCCAAGTCAAGGCCAGGCCATGGCTTGCAGTGTAAACACGGCTTATGTTAACCGGAAGGGATTTCATAGTATCAATGTGGAAGTAATTCATGATGACAAAAGTAAATTAAAATTTTAAAAAATTGAGTTAAACAATATTTAAGTAATTATATTTTAAAAGGCTAATATACACCTATTTACTGCACTGAATTGATGGGAGGGGAAACCCGTTCCTATGCCCCACCCCTGACACAAACCAAATACTCTATAATTATAACCCCTTGCGCATAACCTTTTTTGGACACAAGTTAAAATAAAAATAATTGGAAATAGAGTAGGGAATTTTGCCATTGTTTTTGTATGATCTTTACCTATACTGGTATGTCAACCCCAGGTTATGTGAACCCCCTACGAGGGCATAAATGGACTAGCATGTAAAAGAAGAAATAATAAAAATATATTAATACCCAAGCATGTTATTTAAGAGATGATATATTTAATGGAAAAATATAGGTAGGCTAACCAATGTAGTGGCAAAGTGGCCTGGTTCTATTCACAATTCTTTTATATTCCGAGCATCAATGTTGGGGAGGACATTTGATATAGGAGAGCACACCCTAAGCATAATGGCTTGTTGCTGGGAGATAGTGGATATGCCTGTCAACTTACTTGATGACTCCCTATCTCAATCCAGCAAACAGGCAGGAAAGAAGTACAACCAGCAGGTGCACAAATACATTATTACAAATACCAATAAAAGTTAAAGCATTGTGGGTAAAATATACAGTATTTTCATGACTGTACTATATAAAATAGACTGTACAATGTACAGTGACACACAATGACAATTCACAATGACTAGTAATGATAAAAATTGATAATAAAAACCCAGATTTAGAATTATACAAATTTTTACAGTATAAAAAGTATTTGTCCTTGAATTGTTATTTATTGAACATGTATTCATTCCTATGATACACATTGAGAATAATACATGGATGTACGGAAATATGAAATTTATTTTAAGTGCATGAAAAATAAAGTTGATATTCAAAGCTTCCATGCAATGTTCATTTAATGAACAAAAATACAGCTTACAGCAAAAATACATTTAATGAATAAAAAATACAGCAAAAATACATTTAATGAATAAAAAATACAGCTGCAGTAAACTTCAATGTGTATAATAATAATCAACACATACAAGAGTATTATGAATATTGTAAAAGCTCTATCAAGCCCCATCCAGGTTTTTTTAATTTTTGACCTTGTAGAGGAGGAGCTTAAGAGCTTTTACAGTAATCACACATGTCAGATTGATATCAATAGTGGCAGCTAGATCAAAAAACCATTTTATTGTATATAATAGATATTTAGTTTATACAGTAATTATAAATACATGTAAATAAAAAAACAGACTGCAACAACTGGGAAAGTAAACCCAACACTTGGCATGTAGTTTTCTGGTAAGTCATTCCTGCTTAGGCTCTTAATAGTATATGGCTCACCAAACCATTCCTTAGTTCATTTTTTGATGCTCCTTTTGCTATACCATTGACAGGGCTTGTTTTGCATCCTTAGTTCCTATGAGATAAATGAAAACCATCCTCGTCACCATTTTGTACAAAGTTAAAGAAGTCTAGTTCAAGCATGAAGTTACAAAAAATTATTAATGGTCTATTTTGTATATGTATGTATAATTAATGTTAATATTAGAGATTATGCAAGTACAATATCTCATGACTTGTTCATCGTGCTGTTAGCTACCAAAACAGTTTCCCTGCTGTTTCTTTACAATGACACGGAACTTCTAAACAGGTTTACTAATAATGAGATAAAATCAAAATGCTGTTCTTGTTTATTCAAATCAGTCACCTACCAGTTCACTGCTTGGAAAACTGATCGAAAGCTATCTTTATCTACCTTTATGTTACAGTAAAAACCCACTAACAAGAACCTACCACTATTAAGAACCTCAGGCAGGAATTAAGAAATTATTTATAAAATTATAAGAATATATAAGAATATAAGAACCTATCCCAGGATGATTTGGTAAAATGTAGGTTCTTGTTAGCTGGTTTTTACTGTATTTTATTAATTACCATTATATTTTTATTACCCTTGCCAGGTAGACATTACAATTACCAACATAGACATAATTACATACTGCAGAGTGCAGGCCCAACACAGTTTACATGTAAGGCAAAAAAATAGAAGTTTGAAGGAGTAGAGCAAAAAAGAATTCTGTCATTCTCATGGCAGCAGGAGGATGCTGGTATGCCATCCTCTAGGTTGAACCTTCTTGAGAAGACCCATGCAAATCCACAATTACTAGGCATTCAGAGCACAGCCACAGTGCTAATAAAATGTTACTAATTCGTATGCAGTAAAAGAAACAAGAGAGTGGTATGACAAGGTGATTGCAATCCCAGCCAAATGAAAGATTTGAGCAAATTACAAGCTATGATAAATGCTTACAAAGAACGAGCATAATTTTACCCACAAAAGCACAAGAACCAGCTGCAAAGGAGAGCTTTGTCCATCAGTGGTCGCTACCATTAGCAGACGGACCCACCATATGTATTGATTAGAAAGTAAACAAAGATATTTATAACTCATTCACTCCGTTTTACATTGTTAAAATTGTTTGAATTAAAATGATTTCTCTAAACCTACCTTGTTTGTAAACTGCTTGTTTGAATCTTTTTCCTTTTTCCATCTGTTTCATCACTTCGATCGCGATTCATTTCATAAGTATTCAAGTGGTGTCTGAATACTGCATGCCATCATCATCATCATCCAGCCAAAATTTAATATCCGAACTGTTCCAGTGCACACAATCATACAGCAAAAGAATCACTGCATATTTCAAAAATAATATCTCCTTTTACCATGTCATCCGAACTATTTTCCATCCTTAAATCTCAAGAGAACGCCAGTCACAAGGTTCCAAAACATGGCCACGGTGTTCCAAAATCATCACATGACACCACCGTTAATTTATGTTAATTATGCTAATCACATTTTAATCACTCGTTGGAGAGTTAAAAAGTCGTTAGTTAATCACCCGACTAATCACCCTTTATACAACGCAATTTTGCCGGGTGATTAACTAATCATGATTAAGAAGTTAATCACTGGTTAACTTCTTAATCATGATTAAGTTAATCACTTTTTTATACAACCGGCCCCTGATCTATTAGATCCAGTAAGTCATCATCTTTTGTCGTCAACATGGCGGCTGGAATATCTTCTCATTTCAGGCAATTGTAGTTCCTAACAAACTCGCAAATCCTTCTTTCTTCTCTGCCATTCTTTATTCACCGTTGCTTTCATGATAAGGGTTATCTTATGTAAAACCAAAGCATTCAAATATTGAGGTCAAAGTTATTTGTGATTAGTGTGTTTTCACTAGCAGAATTCATCACCATTCTGAAATCATTGTTGGTGACAGACTATTACAGTATGTTTTGTGTGTGTGTGTGTGTGTGTGTGTTTGTTTGTTTGTTTGTTTGTTTGTTTGTTTGTTTGTTTGTTTGTTTGTTTGTTTGTTTGTTTGTTTGTTTGTTTGTTTGTTTGTTTGTTTGTTTGTTTGTTTGTTTGCTTATTCATTTATTTTATTTCATTTTCTAGTACATCTATAGGGGAGAGTTACCTTGTTCAGTTGTGTTCAACCATTCAACATGATGTTATTGGTAAGTAAAATTCTTAAATATAAAGCTTAATTCATATACTAGTAATTTATTCATTGACTAAATGACATAGTGGTCTATCCAATAAAGGTGGTCGATATCTCAAAATAATAGCAGGTCATATATTGGTCTGACTATATGTGTTTTTGAAAGTTACAATTATGCTGTATACTGAGATTTTTGATACATCAGGATTTTATATTATACATTTCCAGGCTATTTGGTATATTATATATATATATATATATATATATATATATATATATATATATATATATATATATATATATATATATATATATATTCAAACCCGTGACCTTCGGTTTACTAGTCCACTCTACCAACTGAGCTATGCGGTCAACGCCGGAGAAAGTTGAGGCAATGGGATTTAAATACTGAATATATATCTTAAAACTGAAGCATCGCTTTTTTCCCGAAAACATTGTTTTTGAAACGGCGATGTTTCAGTTTTAAGATATTTATTTAAAAATTTATATTGCTCTGCTGAATATTCACAGTATTGAGCACTCTCGGCAACGGCCTCCGTGGCTCAGTGGTTAGAGCATTGCACTAGAATCGCAAGGTCCTGGGTTCAATTCCTGCCGGAAGGCCTGTGTAGTTGCATTTTTCGCAACTGGTCCCGGTTTGGTCTTAAAATGTATATATTCCACACTCGAATTTTCCTTCACCAAAAATCCCTAGAACATGAAATATTATATATATATATATATATATATATATATATATATATATATATATATATATATATATATATATATATATACATAAATGTTGATGGTGTGGCAACGCAGAAAAATGAAAAATAAGGTAAAATAAAATAACCACTTCAATCACTTTACACAAACGTTTTCGCTTTATTAGCTCTTCAGGTGTAACTAAATTATTATGAAGTGGTATTTACATGTATTTCGTGCTATTTGTCATGTGATCTCCGGTTCGAATTTCACACGTGGTCTCTAATTTACATAATAATATGAATCTATGAGTCCTAAATAATTAATGTTACAGTATATAATTTCATGCAGAACTTTAAAATACGTTTAGGTTTGGTTTCAACTTGTTTATAATGTCACTCTCCTTCGATTCGCGTACTAGTCTATTGGCATTAGCCTGGCACTGGTAAATAGGCATTATCTTAAAATGTCCGTCGCTGCATGACGCCAAATGTTTGCTGACAGTTAAATGCCGGTATTCTTCGTGTCGTATCTGTTGTTTGTGAAGAGTCACTCTTTTCCTCAGGTTTTCTGTTTGGCCAATAGGCACCAAAATGGCCCCAACGTACGCCACGTTAGTCATGGGATATTTAGAAGAACAGCTGTACAGAAAATATGAAGAAATTAACGGCAGTGAAAAGAAAGAAGAGCTGATCAAGCTATTTAAACGTTTTTTGGATGATTGTTTCCTTCCATGGCATGATACTGAGGAGAAATTACAAGAATTTCACTCCCTACTGAACAGCTTACATGACAAAATACAATTCACCATGGAAAAGGACGAACGTCAACTACCATTCCTCGACGTGTTAGTATATAAAGAGGGGAGGAGACTACACACGGATATATTTTACAAAGAAACCGACGCACACCAATATCTTCACTTTAAATCTTCGCACCCAAAGCACGTCAAAAACAACATACCTTACTCACTCGCCAGAAGGATTTGTTGCATTGTATCAAAACCGGATATTCGTGATAAACGTTTAGAAGAATTAACCGAATTTCTACTACGGCAAAGCTACCCGCGTAAACTTATTGTCGAAGGCATTAAGAAAGCAAAAGCAGTACCACCAGAAGCACTGAGAGCGCCGAAAAACAGTAACACCAACAACAAACAAGTACTTCCACTGGTCATCACACACAATCCGAACAATCCACAAATAGTAGGAAAGATCAAACAAGACTTGAAATTCCTGGACAATTCGCCGAAACTCAAGCAATTACTGGACAAGACAGACTTAATAGTGAGCCGACGACAACCGAAAAACTTAAAACAATATCTTACACGAGCAGAATTCAACTCAAACAGAACGAAACCGACAATAACACGTTGCGACGAACCGAGGTGTGGAACATGCGAGCACATCTTCACAGGAGATAGTATTCAGCTTCGAAATGGACAACGTTGGGAAATCAGAACAACAATGAACTGCAAAGCGAGGAACGTTATTTATATTCTATCGTGTGAAAACTGTGATTCCTTTTATATTGGCCAAACAGAAAACCTGAGGAAAAGAGTGACTCTTCACAAACAACAGATACGACACGAAGAATACCGGCATTTAACTGTCAGCAAACATTTGGCGTCATGCAGCGACGGACATTTTAAGATAATGCCTATTTACCAGTGCCAGGCTAATGCCAATAGACTAGTACGCGAATCGAAGGAGAGTGACATTATAAACAAGTTGAAACCAAACCTAAACGTATTTTAAAGTTCTGCATGAAATTATATACTGTAACATTAATTATTTAGGACTCATAGATTCATATTATTATGTAAATTAGAGACCACGTGTGAAATTCGAACCGGAGATCACATGACAAATAGCACGAAATACATGTAAATACCACTTCATAATAATTTAGTTACACCTGAAGAGCTAATAAAGCGAAAACGTTTGTGTAAAGTGATTGAAGTGGTTATTTTATTTTACCTTATTTTTCATTTTTCTGCGTTGCCACACCATCAACATTTATGTATACCATTTACTTGTGTTGATATCCAAACCAAGACATTTATATATATATATATATATATATATATATATATATATATATATATATATATATGTAATGTTTACAACACGAGCGGCCGTGTTGTATTGAATATACAATCACGAGCCGAAGGCGAGTGATTGTATATTCAATACAACAAGGACGCGAGTGTTGTAAACAACTTGTGAAATGAATAAATAGTAAAAATCCCTTTGGGATATTGAGATGCTAATTGCTAATTAGTTACAAGCACTAGTGGTTGTATCCGAAGAGTATACATCCACTAGTGGTTGTAACTAATTAGCATCATTGGTTTTAGTTTGTATGGGGTTTACAGGGGTATACATGTGACGTATTTCTGAAATTGGATTGGCTGCAAAACTCATGAATTAGTAATGAATTTCACAAATATATATAATATATATATATATATATATATATATATATATATATATATATATATATAAATTTTTAAATAAATATCTTAAAAATATTCACAGTATTGAGCACTCTTTTATCTACTACAAACAACGAAATATTATATATATATATATATATATATATATATATATATATATATATATATATAATATAATATATATATATATATATATATATATATATATATATATATATATATATATATATATATATATATATATACATACATATGCTACCATTTGCGTTCAAGTGTTTATAGTGTTTAGCGAATAACTAGTTGTTTCCAGGTTTTGAAACAAATGTTATCCAATGACAACTATAAGTTTGACTACTCGCTAAACACTAAACACTTAAACGCAAATGGTGGTATGTATATATATTTGTGAAATTCATTACTAATTCATGAGTTTTATAGCCAATCCAATTTCAGAAATACGTCACATGTATACCCCTGTAAACCCCATACAAACCAAAACCAATGATGCTAATTAGTTACAACCACTAGTGGATGTATGCTCTTCTGATACAACCACTAGTGCTTGTAACTAATTAGCAAATTAGCATCTCAATATCCCAAAGGGATTTTTACTATTTATTCATTTCACAAGTTGTTTACAACACTCGCGTCCTTGTTGTATTGAATATACAATCACTCACCTTCGGCTCGTGATTGTATATTCAATACAACACGGCCGCTCGTGTTGTAAACATTACATGTATATGTATATGTATATGTATATGTATAAGTATATGTATATGTATATGTATATGTATGTGTATGTGTATGTGTATGTGTATGTGTATGTGTATGTGTATGTGTATGTGTATGTGTATGTGTATGTGTATGTGTATGTGTATGTGTATGTGTATGTGTATGTGTATGTGTGTGTGTGTGTGTGTATGTGTATGTGTATGTGTATGTGTATGTGTATGTGTATGTGTATGTGTATGTGTATGTGTATGTGTATGTGTATGTGTATGTGTATGTGTATGTGTATGTGTATGTGTATATATATATATATATATATATATATATATATATATATATATATTTTTCATGATGTCTTACACTGCTAAAGTCAACCGAAAAATTTCGGCTGACTCGAGCGGGATTTGAACTCGCACCTTAGATAGCTCAACAGGTAGAGCGGCGGACCGGAATCCCGAAGGTGCGAGTTCAAATCCCGCTCGAGTCAGCCGAAATTTTTCGGTTGACTTTAGCAGTGTAAGACATCATGAAAAATTTTCTCATGTTTCTGAGGATGATTCTGTAATAGAATTGAAACACTGCACGTCCTCACGGATAAGCGTTAAGTTGTCGCGAGAATATCTCGTGCACTTAAGTTGGATAGAACTTGCCTCCAATCCCTGTGCGGCTCGATAGCTCAACAGGTAGAGCGGCGGACCGGAATCCCGAAGGTGCGAGTTCAAATCCCGCTCGAGTCAGCCGAAATTTTTCGGTTGACTTTAGCAGTGTAAGACATCATGAAAAATTTTCTCATGTTTCTGAGGATGATTCTGTAATAGAATTGAAACACTGCACGTCCTCACGGATAAGCGTTAAGTTGTCGCGAGAATATCTCGTGCACTTAAGTTGGATAGAACTTGCCTCCAATCCCTGTGCGGCTCGATAGCTCAACAGGTAGAGCGGCGGACCGGAATCCCGAAGGTGCGAGTTCAAATCCCGCTCGAGTCAGCCGAAATTTTTCGGTTGACTTTAGCAGTGTAAGACATCATGAAAAATTTTCTCATGTTTCTGAGGATGATTCTGTAATATATATATATGTATATATATATATATATATATATATATATATATATATATTAGTATAGTAGTATGCAGATACAGTCTGCATATTCCTTATACATTAATCACTGAACATCCCTACAAGAATTTTGCTAGGGACGTAGAATTTTATGTTCAAATTATTTGTTCAGTAACTGCCTGCAATCTTGTAGTTAGGAAGAATGTATGAGTATGTGACCTTTGGACGGAACCTTACTCTTAACCGTGGAAAGCTAGTCAGCTAGTAGGTCATTACGGAGAGCCCAACTGTGATACAGTATATGATGGAAGGTAGTCCTAAATATATTTTGTATATAAAGTTTAATATTGAAATACTAGTAATTTAAATTATGAGATGATTTTACTCTCTAAAGGGGAGGTAGCAATGGCATTGGATCATGTGATTAATTTACCCATTGCTGCTTGAGCCAGCCAAAAATGTCCCCTTTATTGTTTTACTCCGTTTATCAGCAGATGATTCCTCAGACAGTCTATTGTAGGCATCAGTGGGTTAAATGGTAATGAACATTTAGACGAACAAAAATCACAAAAAAATCAAAATTTTAGTTTATGATATGTTCTGATTAATAAAAATACTTACAGGTAATTAAAATAACCAGAAGAACATATACTTTTGTATAACAATGTATTACTAATTCTGGCAAAACACAAATTTTATGGCATCGTCCCCCATCTTGTTTTAATACTGTGCCCAATTACTGTAACTTGGGGGTTAGTGATACCACAAGCTGGGTACAAATACAGTATTTTAAATTTACATAAATTCACTGATAGCTGAGTGTTTTCCATTGAAAGTGTTGTAATTCAATATTGTGAAAACAGAATTCACTAAAAGTAATCTTCAGTTGTACCCAGCTTGTCAGATGCATATGAAAAAATTGTCAAAGGTGGCAGCTGATAAGATTGTTGTTTTTTTGCAGTATCAACACAACAGTTTACCACTTTTTTTTCATTTGATATTGCCCAATATATTATATTTTACACTGCCTGGGCACCTCTTAGAGCAATTCTAATGCTTTTCTTTTTTCTTATATGAGAATGATGAATCAATTGATGTTGAAATTGCAAAGTCAGTTGAGCCATGACTAATGTTATGTCAGGAAGTTTGTCATCCCTTGACCTAATTTATATTGCTGCAGAGGGGATGATTATCTGCTTTCATTATTGGTTGGTAGCTGCTATGTTTTTAATATGGAGTACCATTCCTAGTCAAGGAACATGTTTTTGTATATTGAAACAGGATTTATTATTGATGGACAATTGTAACAATTCGAAGAAAAGAGGGGCTATCAACACATTTTTAAAAGAACTTAGTTTAGTTTAAAATTATTAAAGTTTTTTATGCATGTCCATTTTATGCACCTAATCAGCCAAGATTGTTTAACTTTATTACTTTTTTTTAATTGCAGACGATTTCACATCACTTTTGACAACAACTTCTGAACTTCATTCGGATATTCGCAAGTTTATTTCAACTTACGCATTTGGTTAGGTATTGAATTCCATGTAGCCAATGAAATGCATCAGTTCAAATGAACTTGCAAACATCCGAATGAACTTGCGAATATTCGAACGCACTTTTGTGTCAAAAGTGATGTGAAATCGTCTGTAAATATCTTAAAATTTGTAAATAATAAGTGCAAGTTAAATTAGCCCCCGAAACGTACTAATGTAGTTAAATATATGTAGTTATATTTACTTTTAAATTCTAGTAAAATAATTGTGGTTAAATTTACCACAAAAGTGCAGTTATTTTATGTAGTTACATTTACTACAAAAGTGTGGTTAAATAAATGTAGTTAAAATTACTACAAAAGTGTGGTTCAATAAATGTAGTTAAAATTACTACAAAAGTGTGGTTAAATAAATGTAGTTAAAATTACTACAAAAGTGTGGTTAAATAAATGTAGTTAAAATTACCACAAAAATTGTAGTTGTTCTTCTTTTTTTAACTACGTTTCTGTAGTTAAATTAACTACTTTCAAATAACACTGCAATGGTGATTTTAACCTATTTTAAATGGTTATATTTAACCATTTTAACATGGTTAAAATGACAAAAAAAAATTGGTCGTTTGGATGCATCTGAGACAACCAGTTTAAAATGGTCAAAACACCAAAAAAATAATTGGTCAAAACAACCAAAAGGAATTGGTTATGTTGACCAATTCTTTTTTGGTTGTTTTGACCATTTTAAACTGGTTGTCTCAGATGCATCCAAACGACCAATTTTTTTTGGTCATTTTAACCAATTTGTTTTACGGTGTAGGGACCTTTTGATGCTACGATGGTAACTTCAACGACGACGTCCTCCAAATAAAAGAATTATAGTTGTGAAACAAAGAGAATGAATAATTTGTAATCCCAAGAGTAATCGCAACACCTTCCTCGTTCTTTGTACAACGCGACTTAGAGCATTTTCACGTCTTCAGGACGACGTCAACTCACAAAAAGATGAGAACTGTCCCTTGACATTGACTCCAATACTACTGGAACGTTTTAAAAGTCATTAAACTAACTTCCAATATAATAGTCAGTTAACCGTGACTTTTTTCAATTATAGAATTTATGTTGCTTTTTAAGCGCCGTCGTCGTCCTAGTACCTTAAGGTCCCTATTGTTTGTTTTCAAACAACGCCACTTCGAGATGGTTGAGGAAGCGAAACGGCAACTGTAGCTGCACAGAAACAGTAGACAATAATGGCGACGACAGCACCCACGACGATAAAAGCACCAATGACAATTAAAGCAATGATCCAACCGGCTAAATTAGAGGTGACATCGTCGTCTAAACAAGTAAATGCACATTTGTGGTTAGAATTACAAAGTATCTATAAAAACGGTGCTTTTTACCACAGTATTCATTAGGGACTTTAATAGAGTTATACATCGCAGTTTCGTCGAATAAAATTCAAAGAATTAAATTCGTCTGAACTAAATTCGTCTATCGTGCGACGTTTAGCGCAGGCCTAAACATTGTTAATAAATAAATGTTACTGTTACAACAAATTCTGGGTGTTACCACAAATTCTCGCTTGATTACTATTTGTCAGCACGCAAACCTTTTAAAGAACAAGACGCCTGCTTAGGCGTTCACTCGGGCTACTCATAGCAATGCAGCTTGGCATAGCCTATGAAGTATTTTTTGCATTATTCGGTGCTTATAACTTGCATTTTGTAGTTGTTAGACTAAGCAGCAAGCCATTACTAAGTAACCACTATATTACCTAGACGACCAACAACAAGCTAATGTACCAAGGAACTATTAAAATGCACACACTCAATGAAATTATATAAGCTAGTGAAGCAATATTATAATTATATTCCACAGGATGTGGTTATACATGTTACCAGTAAGTAAAAGGTGAATTTGATTGATCTACTGTGCTATCCTCAATAACAGTAGTGCTTCAGTTGTGTATATGCTTTATTGCATTTAATATGCAATCGACCAGTTGTCTAAGTCATGGCGAGCAGATGTGTCTCTTTGAGCTCCTCGACCTCGGAAAAAATTTCTCGTGCTTCTAAAGTTCTATTGAAATATAGCAAGTATTTAGAAAACAGTATTGACGGTGAAGTCAAATGGTTGGGAAATTTAGAAGAATTAAAGCAACTTATGTTTGATATATTCGGTGCTGATGGCAAATGGAGCTCGCCTGGGGGAAGTGCCAAAGCGTTTTGCAATGACTAAATCACTATCACTTGATATACCAACAAGAAATCGTTGCTATTTCAAGGTCAAATGGGAAATATCTTAAAAGGACAGATCTTGAATTTGAACACAACTGAAAGCATCGTGTTAGACGACGACGGCGATGTCTCTGAAGGGCTTCCATCATTTTCCTCAAACCAGCCTTCGCATGAACAGCACAGAACAGAGAGTGAATGTACAGAGTGTAGGCGCTTATCTGTGGAAATGGCCGAAGTCAAACTCGACATCAAAATTTTACGAGTAACGTTAAACAGATACCGCCAGTCATTAATTAAATTAGAAGGCGGTTTGAAGAAGTCAGCTGAGGAAAAGCGAGACGTTGGCACATAAACGGCCCAAGTTTCGGAGCCTACTTGCCCTGTCTTCATTTTCGGGTTCTTCGACACAGAGACAAATATTCACAGCAGCAAATCATTCGCTGAACAAATACGAGACGGAAGGACAAAAACAACACGAGATAATTCATTCAACGATCAACACAATTTCGCAAACTGATACGCCTATCTGCCCTCAATTTGACAGTCTGAGGGGCAACGAGTCGCCGCTGGGCCAATTTATTAACAAAAGAGTAATGTAGCCTATACACCTCGAAAACAAATTAAACGCCCGTCGGATGGTGCAAGCTGGAAGATCCCCAATCGGGGGTTTCCCCTAGATCAACCCATCAACATCACGATGCCCTATCATCAGCGACGACAGTGCAGTGGTTTGCTCAAAGGAACAGACCAGAGTTTCGAAAGATCCGTCGACAGGACAAACCAGAGAACGCAAAGTCAGTTTTTTTTTCGAGGAAAACCGAAGTACTAGAAATACATGAATGCAACAACCCCTCGCCGGCTTTTATTAAATGCTTTTTTGAAACACCCAATACCCACCCTGATTAAAATAAGCACTGATGTACAGCCAATATAAAAACAAACAGATATATAAGTAATGTTTACAACACGAGCGGCCGTGTTGTATTGAATATACAATCACGAGCCGAATAAACAACTTGTGAAATGAATAAATAGTAAAAATCCCTTTGGGATATTGAGATGCTAATTGCTAATTAGTTACAAGCACTAGTGGTTGTATCAGAAGAGTATACATCCACTAGTGGTTGTAACTAATTAGCATCATTGGTTTTAGTCACTGACCTATATATTTAACTGGACTGCGGGTGCTGGTCAAAAATGTGTCCGCATTTTCACTTTCAAAATGGCGGCATTTATGGGTCCTTCTGCTAATGGTAGCGACCACTGACATGTACTTATCGTAGGAAAACAGAATATTTTTGTAAACACAAAGCGATTTTCTTACTTTATTAATAAATCGTTCCTATGCGAGGGCTTCCCCAGAGGTGAATAAAATCGTCTGGCGTTAGCCAGAATAAAATACTAAAGAGTAAAGACCAATAAATTCGGACAGGAAAGAGTTATGCATGCAGGTTGGTCATTGTTAATTTCTTGTGGAACAACTCAAGAGGCCTCCTGGATTATTTGTCTGACCAAATACTAGGAATATCGCCTCCCATGTAAATAGCCCCTAAGAAGGACTCGGTACGCCTCGCTTCTTTACGATTTTGCCGTGATCTTCAGCGGTTCTTTATAGAGCTGGCGACTTCATAAAACGAAATGTTTGTAGATTTCCATGACCATGTGTATTGACAGTCTTGTTTATTTTATTGCCAAGTGTTCGTGCGGTTACCGCCGGCCGGCGTGTCTTTTTAATTCAGACTGCTAGAAAGCTACAACAGTAATTGTCTAGGAATATTATTGTAGTTCAGAACTACAATAAGACCTTCTCATGAAAACATCCCGGGCCGCTCAGGCTCAGCAACAACATAAATACTAGAAATATTTTGTTTACACAAACTCGAACCAGGACGATATTATGCTGACTTGGCAAAAATTCGACAAAGTTTCACCTAGTCCGTCTACTCCGAACGTTTTCTCAAGAAATAATCCACTGTAGGAGTTATAAAATATATTGGCAAAAAAATAATTCACCTTGCTACAACATACGTACAGTTCATCCGACCAAATAGCTTAGTTTCCCTAAAAAAAGAAAAATACCGAAGATGTCCAAATCATAATAGCGGCCGCTATTTTGAATTTTTTTTCCGTATGTATTATAATGTCTTCTCCGAATGTTTTCTCGAGAAATAAACCACTGTAGAAGCTATCAAATATACTGGAAGAAAGATAATTAATCTGGCTACAACATACATACAGTTTATTCGACCAAATAGCTTAGTTTTCTTAAAAAAAGCGAAAGACCGAACATGTCCAACACGAACTAGAGATCTTAGGTATCGGTCAGCGACCTTCACCATTAGCAAAAGGACCCATAAATGCCGCCATTTTGAAAGTGAAAATGCGGACACTTTCCTAACTCAAAGGTAATAGGAGCACGCAGTCCAGTTAAATATATAGGTCAGTGGTTTTAGTTTGTATGGGGTTTACAGGGGTATACATGTGATGTAATTTCTGAAATTGGATTGGCTGCAAAACTCATGAATTAGTAATGAATTTCACAAACAAATGATAATCCTCAAGATAATTCTACATATCAAAGCAAAACTTATTAAATTCTGGTTGTACAAAATATGTTTTTAGGGATTATTTTAACAAACTTTAAATGGCTTCTCTATACATGTACATGCATGTTTTGCAAAGGCAGAATTAAAAGTCAACAGCTCAAAAATTACATTTAAAATAGAGTCCGAGATAAAAACAATTCGCTAAAATCAGATTCTAGAAGGAAGTATTAAACAGACAACGTTTCAGTCGAAAATTTGGAAATACAACCAAAAAAATCGCCAAAGCCCATGAGTATTTACATGTAATAATACATTTAAGCTTCGTATAAAGGTAGTGTTTTACTTTTAAGTTAGCTTTAATTAAGCTGATTTATGGTTTGGACGAGCAAAGGGAAAGCATGAAAACGTGAAGCTGTATATTGTTTAGGTTAATAAGCGAAAACATGAAAACAACAAGAATCCTACCGTATTTTGACCACGGAGTTACTACAAACACTGCAATTCAGATCGAGTTTTTGTTTACCATACGGCGTTTGGTTTCTTCAAGTTCTCTGCTTTCTCTTCAAGATATATTAAACGAGTTGTTTGTATCCTTCTTTTCTTTGTGTTCCACTTCGTTTCGTTTAAATAAACGAAGGCAAAATACTATTTGCTTAAGAGTTTATAGTTTTCTTCGTCGCTAGTCAATTCTTACCGCGTGACACCATACCAAACATATATATAAATATATATATATATATAAACTATTTCCCAGATTTCCTCTCCCTTCGCTTTTTCTACACGCGTGTAAAATGGACTCCACACGTGTCGAGATTAGCACCCTCACTGGGCTCCGGGCCTTCGGCCCTCCGCCCGGCTCGGAGACAATCAGACCAACCGGACCAACAACTGGCTGAACTGGCAGAGATATCTTGAACTTTTTAACTTTTTCCGCACACTTAATAGTAATATATTAGGGCGAGAACGTAACCTGAGTAATTTAACGCCAATTTCATGTGCTGAGATTCTAGATACATCGACTATCCTATGCGTTACCCCTACAACTACACCAAAGGAATTCACACCAAGCCTCCTACTTTCAAATGTAATGTCACTCGTTCCAAAAATCGATGAAATACGAGCATTTACCATGGAAGAGACATTTGATTTCTTATTTTTCACTGAAACATGGCTAAAAGAGCCTATTGGCGACAATCAAATACAACTTCCGGGTTACAAAGTCACGCGACAGGACCGCTCGACTGGTTTACACGGAGGTGTTTGTTTATACTCTAAAGAATCCACCAAAATCAAAGTGCTGGACCAATTTGACGAAACTGATCTGGAAGTACTTTGGGTTCACACTAGACCAAGACACCTTCCGAGAGGAATTCCGTGCATTGTAACGGGCACTGTCTATCACCCCACTGGTGCTAATAACAACATTATGACCGACCACCTAGCCAATTCCCTTATTGAAATAGAGGGCCAATTTCCCGGTTGCGGCATAACTATCGCTGGAGATTTTAATAAATTGAACGTCAAATTCCTTGAGCGTCAATTTCAATTGAAACAGCTAGTTCACCTACAGACGCGTGGCAATAACACCCTCGATCTCGTCCTTACAAACCTTCACCGTTACTATGACCTAAAGTCTATTGAACCTCGCCCACCTTTTGGCCTGTCGTCTGATCATATCTCCGTATCAGTCAAACCGAAACAAAGGGATTCCAAAAGTCATAGCTGCACATTCATGTACAAAAGAGACCCACGTCCATCTCGTAAGAAGGAACTTGGTAGGTTCTTGCGTGATATCGACTGGAGCATATTTCAAACCACTCCATCTTGTGAGGAAAAGTCTAACCCATTAGAATCCCTCATTAATTTAGGCCTTGACGTCATTATGCCCATTAAGAAGGTCAAACTCCACCATAACGACCCCCCCTGGATTACCAAGCATTACCAAGCATTTTAAACACCTAATCAAACAACGTCAAAAGGCCTTTTCTAGAGGTGACAATCTAAGCTTTAACCGATATCGGAACCAAGTAAACCGTCAGAGGAAAAATCTCCGACAAAAATTCTACGCCAATAAAGTCCAGGACTTAAAGGAGTCAAATCTCAAAGCTTGGTGGCGTGAGGTTAAGCGCATTCCTGGTACTTCTCCTGTAAAACAGTCTGACCTCATCTCCCAACTGCAGATTGAGGCCATCGACAACTTATCTTCCACCGAAATCGCCAATTTGATAAACAAGATTTTCTTAAATCCAATGAGTAATTACCCACCATTAGAAGCAGTGACTTCCCAACCGATCCCGCGCCTAAATTCTTCCAACTTTCCCGTCACTCCTCTTCAAGTTTCAATTCAATCAACCTATAATAAACTCAAGATTTTAAATTCAGGGAAATCTCCAGGACCTGATGGTATCCCAAACTGGTTATATAAGGAATATGCTGAACTTCTTGCAGAGCCCATCGCTAATAACCTTAACTTATTCTATCAAGAACAGAAACTCCCCCTGGATTGGAAATGGGCCAATGTTACTCCAGTGCCAAAGGGAAAAAATAGTCCGAGACGTAAACAAGCATCTAAGACCGATATCTTTGACACCAGTCATATCCAAGACCGCAGAAGACTTTGTAGTTCAGAAGTTCGTCGCTCCCAAAATACTCAGCATAACTAGAAATACATGAACGCAACAACCCCTCGTCCGCTTTATATGCATTTTTAACCCCCTCCCCCCCTCCCCCCCCCCCCCCCCCCTCCCCTAATTTCTGTTTTTTGTTGTATTAATGAACACAGATCAGAAAACATCCAGAAAATGAGTTAGCAAAGTTCATCTGTAGTCGTGTGTTGACACACCGAAAGAACTTGCAATGTCAATATTAAAAAACAACAACAACGAGATGAACCAAATGACAAATTTTCATTCAAAAATATATATAAACAGTGGCCAAGAAAAGACACAAATCACACAATGTCAACGTCCTAGCGTTGAAAGACAATTCTAGACAATATATTATTTATATTAATTTTCATTTTCAAGATTTCTTCCGTTTTAACTCAGCTAAACTGTTAAATACGAATCTCCTACCGTTAAACTTTCTTCTGCTTTTGTGACCACAAACACTGCCAATTCAGTTTAGTCTTTTCGGATTGTTTTTCTCGTTCGCGGTTTCTTACTTTTTTCGTTATTGACACATAAATATGACAAGGCATCATTGAGTTCTCTTCATGATCTAAAAAGCCGTTTGTTTGAAAATTTCTTCCCTCGAGTTATGTAGAATACACCAGAGCAAAATTCTTTACCGGCTTTGAACAGTTTCAGGACACATCCTTCCTCTTTCAGGTACATTTCGGTCGGCATCGTTTTCGGTCTTTATCGTATTAATTTTTAGGCTTTTTCCAGTGTTTTTAAGTCATATTTATTGTTGTCTTTTTCTCGCTGCCACATCTCTTGTTAGCCTTCTTTCTTTTGTCTTTTTTCATAGTAATATTAATGTACATTTTAGCTGAAACCATTTTTTCTGGCAAAGATTTCTTTCGTCATGATCGTTGAAAAACTATTTGTAATCCAACCCAAGTTATAAATTATAATTCGCTGACGTAAATTTAAATAATTTGAATAATTTAACAGGTTAGTTACCAGTACGCTGCTATTCGAACTGCGCAAGTTGTGGATTTGATAACATATATATATATATATATATATATATATATATATATATATATATATATATATATATATATATATATATATAAACATCTCGCAGAATTTCTTTCCCACTTGCGTGTAATTTCGCGTGTATTCCACGCGTGTCGAGATTATCACCCTCACCCGGGCTCGGGGATAAACCTGCCCAATTTGGGGTTATTCCAAAATCGTCCGCTACCTTGACTTTAATTAGTATGTTGCACAAGTGGATTGAGCCCACAGACGGTACGGGAGCTGCTGTTCGAGTTATGTTACTAGATTTTCGAAAAGCGTTTGATCTCATCGATCATCACCTTTTAGTGAATAAGATCCGCCAACTTAATATGCCACTACAAGTGACAAATTGGGTAACTGACTTTCTACGATGCAGATTCCAACGAGTTAAACTGGCAAATAACTGTTTTTCTGAATGGGCACCAGTTCCAGCAGGAGTGCCGCAGGGAACTAAACTTGGTCCATGGCTTTTTATCTTAATGCTCAACGATCTTCAAATCCTCTCATTTTGACAATTGGATTTACGTTGACGATACTACTGTATCTGAAGTAATCCAAAATAATAATCCCAGCTTAATACAATCAGCAGCATCCAATGTCCAAGCTTGGTCAAATGCAAACAAATTTCAATTAGACGCCAAAAAATGTAAGGAAGTCATTTTCCAATTTAAAAGGATCAGGTCAAGTCGAACTTGTTAGTCATGCAAGGATCTTAGGTCTTACTAATAGCAACGACTTCCGTTGGAACGAACACGTCAAGACCATTATAAAGAAAGCAAACGAACGCATATACTTTATCGTTCAAATGAAACGCGCCAAAATTCCCATCGCTTCTATCGTCACATTCTACTGCATATGTATTCGTCCCATCCTTGAGTACAGTTGTGAGGTTTTTCATCATTCACTGCCACAATACCTCAGTGATAACATCGAACGAATTCAAAAACGCGTCTTATCGATTATTCTGCCAGGGAAGTCGTATCCTAACAGATTAGAACTTACAAGTTTAACAAACCTTCACGATCGCCAACAATACCTCTCCAAGAAATTTTTTAAGAATATTGTAGACAGTCCAGAGCATAAACTATTTAATCTCCTCCCAAATATTAATCCTTCAAACTATTTTCTTAGAAAAAAAAGAGATTTTATTATTCCTAAAAGTAAAACTAATACATTCAAACAAGCTTTTATTCCTGCATGTGTATCTGATTTTTAAACACTGTAAACTTTTACCAGTTTTATCCATTAACTCCGTGTATGTATTTTATAGTAGTTTATAGTAATTTAAGTTCTTAATGTAATTTACCATTTGTAACATCTGTCTGTCTGTCTGTCTGTCTGTCTGTCTGTCTGTCTGTCTGTCTGTCTGTCTGTCTGTCTGTCTGTCTGTCTGTCTGTCTGTCTGTCTGTCTGTCTGTCTGTCTGTCTGTCTGTCTGTCTGTCTCTGTCGGCGAGCAGACGTGTCTCTGTGTGCTCCGCGAAATTTCGCTTTTGAGTATAGTATTTACTCATTTAACCAACTGAATACTTTGGAAATGGATATCTACTCAGAATTGTTAAGCTACAGTGAAAGCACTAACAATTTTAGTTGGAAAGGAACAGCTGAGGAACTGAAATCGTTGATATGGTTAATGACCAAAGGGAAAGATTGTGAATCAAGTGAAGAAAATGGTGAGTTTATCGAGGACACGATACACGTGCAACGCAGTTTCATACAGATGTGTCGTTCCGACTTTACTCTACTAAAACACTCATGTTGTTCGGAAATAAAGCAAGCTTGGTCAGAGACAAATTTCACGAGTTACTCGGTACTTTTGAGACTGACGAATCTAATATCCACGACTCATTGAAAGATGATGGTAGCGTATCTCGACCTGATCCAGCCACGAACTTAGACTGGACTGGACTAGATCTTATCAAAGAAGATATTGCATCTATAAAAGCTCAAATCCGTTCGATATCATTTCAAGAAAAAGAAATCGACGCTGAAAACGCCGAGCTAAAGAAGAAGATATGCAAATTAGAAAACGAGAATAAAAGGCTAGTTGAAGAGGTTTTCCATTATAAAACTAACTTGAAGAAAATCGAAGACGAAAAACAAAGCCTGTTGACAGCATTAAATATTGTAATTAAGAATCTAACTTAGGAGCGACCTCCCTAGAGACTGCATCTATTGACCGGCGTAGTCATACGTTAATCGATCATGACGTTGACACACCTAAAGATGCAAATCAGGAAGAAGATGGTGTAACTAAAAACACTGACGATGTAAAGGAAAAACGGCGAAAGAAGGGAAATAAGAACATCAGTAAGACAAATAACAACACTGACAATCCACCTTCATCCTCCTCCCAAGGCCAAGCTCAAGCTACGCAAAACGGCACGGGAAATACTTTCAGTCGCTCAAGTACTGTTATCGCCGGAGACTCCATCATCAACAACATCATGGGATGGCGAATGAGCACCAACACTGAAAGGGTTTCTGTCAAATCCTTTTCAGGAGCTACGGTAGAAGATATGTTTTATCACATCAAGCCAACATTATCTCATTCGCCAGACAACATTATCTTACATGTCGGAACCAATAACCTGAAGAAAGAGAACCCAGATGATATGTGTAAAAAGATAGAAGATCTATGTAACATCATTCGAAAGGACTGTCCGAAAACCAAAATTGCCCTGTCAGAAATTACTCCCCAAAGTGACTTTAAAGATGCTAAGACTGCAAGAGAACAAGTAAACAACAAGCTCCAATCTCTTTGCAATTCTCAAAACTTTTCATTCATTAGCCATCCTACGATTCTGGATGACTCTCTCAACGGTCGAGGAGTTCACTTAAACAGGAAAGGAACAGCTCTCTTATCGAAAGACTTTAAGAACTATATTTATAAAGATTGACATTTTACTGGAACTGAGGTTGGCAATAATTTATTTTCACGAGAAAACGTAAGTAATGTACCTAATTTGAGAGGTTTTAAAATGGCCTCCTTAAATATCGCTAGTTTGCCTCTACATATTGAAGAATTGCGTATCTCGATATTAAATCAAAATCTTGATATTCTGGCTATTAATGAAACAAGAATCGATGGGTCTGTCCCAAATGAGTCTGTTCATATTCCAAATTACCAGATTATACGCAATGATAGAAATCGTAATGGTGATGGGGTCTGCATATATATTCGTAATTCAGTAAACTTTGTGGATAAACAACGATTGATATTAAATGAAATCGAGGCTGTATGCATCGAGATTAACAAACCACAGAGTAAACCTTTCGTAGTTATGGCTTACTATCGTCCACCAAATGCTAATGCAAAACATTTCTTTGAAAACTTGCAATCAATTGTAAATAGATTAGATTCTGGAAATACCGAGCTATACATCTTAGGCGATCTTAATTGTAATATGCTTTCCACGACAGAGAATTCTTCTAAAAATGAACTAAACACTCTATGTGAACTCTATCAACTTGATCAACTAATTAGTGCTCCAACCAGAATCACAAGTGATACTAGAACTCTTATTGACATTATCCTCACAAACAAACCACATCGTATAGTACCTAGTGGGGTTATACATCTGAGCATTAGTGATCATAGTATGGTGTATGCTATAAGAAAAATATCTGTCGCTTCTAAAACAACACATACTATCACTGAAATAAGGAATTTTAAAAATTTCTGTGTTGATGATTTTAACGACGACCTGAGGAATACTCCTTGGGCCGAAGTTAATAAATTTGATGATCCTAACCAGATGTGGAACTGTTGGAAGATGATGTTCCTAGGAGTTATTAATAAACATGCACCGTTAAAAAAGAAGAGAATTAGAAATAAGAAATCTCCGTGGTTAAATGCCAGAATTAAGAGATCGATGATAGATCGGGACAAATTGAAATCAACGGCCATTAGAACGAACACTTCTGAGGATTGGTCAAATTATAAAAAAAGTTAAAAATCGTGTAAACAATGGAATCAAGGAAACTAAGACCCAGTATTATCAAGAACACTTTCGATCCAATTCCGGCAAACCACGGGAGATATGGAAAACGATTAACGAAGTCATGTCAAGAAACACTAAGAATGATGGTAATACTAACTCGATTAAGACAAATGCAGGCTCCACCACAAGTCCAGAGGTCATGTCTGAAACATTCAATACATATTTTACCGAAATTGGTGATAAATTGGCAGACAAATTGCCTGATTCTACCAAAATTTATTCAGATTTTCTAGTTCCAGTTAATAGTACATTTCAGTTAAGACAAGTTTCTTTACCTGAGGTTCTTAAGTTACTTAAAAACCTCCCAACAAACAAAGCAACTGGTCTTGACAATATTCCATGTCGCCTTGCAAAACTGGCTTCACCGTTCATTGCTGACTCGTTGTGCAGCATTTTCAACATGTCTATTTTCTCTGGAATCTTTCCATCAGAATGGAAAGTTGCAAAAATCATTCCTATTCATAAAGATAATGAAAAGGACGTACTTAATAATTACAGACCAATTTCCATTTTGTCAACCATTTCAAAAGTGTTGGAAAGGTTGATATACAACTAATTGTATGAATATCTTTCCAAAAATGAACTATTATCTAAGTGTCAATCTGGTTTCAGACGTTTTCACTCAACTACAACTTCACTTCTGGATGCTACCAACGAATGGTATGCCAACATGGACCAGGGTAATTTGAACTCTGTAGTCTTTGTAGATCTATCAAAAGCTTTCGACACAGTAAACCATTCGATTTTACTCAAAAAACTTTCCTATTATGGGTTGCATACAGAAACTGTGAAGTGGTTTAACTCGTATTTAACTGAAAGAAAGCAACAATGTCTTGTAAATGGTTATCTCTCATCGCCTAAAACGATAAAATGTGGCGTTCCACAAGGTCCTATACTTGGTCCCTTGCTTTTTCTTATTTATATTTGACAAACTGTTTTAAACACTCAAACCCAAGAATGTTTGCCGATGACACTAACATTACTACCTCTTGTAAATCAATTACCAAACTTATTCAGTTGGTCAATACTGACTTGAATAATTCAAATGATTGGCTGTTAGCAAATAAATTGAGTTTAAATGTGACAAAAACAGAACAAATGTATATTGCATCTGATAATTCGCTAAATAAAATAAGTGACTTGGCAACTATACATCTCCCGAACAAACAAATAGAAAGAGTAAGGAAAAGCAAATCACTTGGAATTACCATTGACGAGAGACTTTCTTGGACAGATCATATAGATATAGTGTCGAAGAAAGTTTCTTCAGCAATTGGTGGACTTAGACAAGTCAGATCCTTTAGTAACAAAGAAACTGCGATAACCATTTACAATTCACATATCCAGCCGCTGTTTGACTATTGTGACATTGTGTGGGATTCCCTTGGAGCGTTACAGGCCACAAGGTTGCAAAAGTTAAATAATCGGGCTGGTCGAACAATGTGCCAATTAGGGTACGAAGTCAGATCTAGTTTAATAAGAAGCCAACTTGGATGGTCAACTCTCGAGGAAGGACGGAGTAAACACAAATGTATTATTACGCAAAAATTCTTCATGGCAATGCTCCGGCATACTTGAAGCAATATTTTCTCTATGCTAATCATGGAAGGGAATAGAACCTTAGAGGTAGTGAAAATCTTATTTTGCCCAAACCAAAAACCGAATATTTAAGAAAAAGCTTCACATTTTCTGGCGCTAAATTATGGAACAGTCTTCCAATCTATTTGAAAAATCAAGTTACTTTGTCGTCTTTCAAGCGAGAATTGACATCCCTCAGTTCCTCTAACTACCAACGTAGCCTAACTATTAAACTATTTGTATATATAACATTGTAAATACTGTATATTTTCTCTAATTTAATTAACTTATATTCAGCTCTTATGAAAAGCAATTTGTAATTGATAAGACTTCGAATTTAAATAAAGCTTTCTGTCTGTCTGTCTGTCTGTCTGTCTGTCTGTCTGTCTGTCTGTCTGTCTGTCTGTCTGTCTGTCTGTCTGTCTGTCTGTCTGTCTGTCTGTCTGTCTGTCTGTCTGTCTGTCTGTCTGTCTGTCTGTCTCTGTCTGTCTGTCTGTCTGTCGTCCGTCGGTCGGTCCGTCCGTCCGTCCGTCCGTCCGCCCGTCCGTCCGTCCGTCCGTCCGCCCGCCCACCCACCCACCCATCCACCCACCCGAACAAACAACCATGCACCCACCCACCCACTCACCCACCCAACCACCCACGCATACCCACCCACCCACCCACCCACCCCCCACCCACCTCGGAGAAAATAAAGTTAGTGTTATGTAGAAGTTATTTGCTATATTCAGCTCTAATTTATTGCTAAAACAAAGGTTTGACACAACATTTGAAAGGTTAATCGTCATTGCATGAAAGAATACTTAATAGTTAACTATTATCTTGAGAGATACGATTATCCAATATGTGTAGTGTTTAAAAAGTACTATTAGACGCTTGTCTTTCCTATACTATGTAAATTGCTACAATTGTGTTCAAAGTTTTATCGTAATTAAGAAAGACGGCAAGAAATGAAAGAAATCGCGTCGAAATTGCAGTCCGAAAAGGCATTCGTGAGGGTTAGTCGTTGACTTTGTCTGCACCGGAAGTTTCTTTATCACGGTTAAAACACGAGAAGTACCTGACGTAGCATATATAATGAGCTTATAACCGCTGTTCAGTTGTTGTCAAGATGATTTTGGCACAAACGTATTGCGTGCGTAGACATTAAATCCAAAGTGGTGCGAACACATCGTTCTTCAGAAATTATATTAAGGCCGCTCAATGATATTGCCAAAATTTGAGCGCTATTTGTTTTGTTCTACCTCGTAGAATTAAACGATGCAATGTCTTTCGCCATTCTGCCTTCTTTTACAGCCAAAATACATGTTTCCTCCAAAATAATATTTTCAGACAATTATGGCCATAAATAATAGGGGCAGCAGTGCAAATAAAGAGTCTGGTAGCACCACACCAGGAAAACTATAATGCATCGCCTTGAATCCTTACTTAACGATCTCTCCCCTCCCCCTCCATCAGTGTTGTTTCATTTTATACTTGATGTGATATAACAACGAAAAAGAGCAATATAGAATGGCAAAATTGAAGAGGGGAAGGGGGGCAACTTCAAATGCGTAGTGGTTTTTACGAACTGTCCTAGGGTTTTTGGCCATGATTGTACCTACCTACCTACCTACCTACCTACCTACCTACCTACCTACCTACCTACCTACCTACCTACCTACCTACCTACCTACCTACCTACCTACCTACCTACCTACCTACCTACCTACCTACCTACCTACCTACCTACCTACCTACCTACCTACCTACCTACCTACCTACCTACCTACCTACCTACCTACCTACCTACCTACCTACCTACCTACCTACCTACCTACCTACCTACCTACCTACCTACCTACCTACCTACCTACCTACCTACCTACCTACCTACCTACCTACCTACCTACCTACCTACCTACCTACCTACCTACCTACCTACCTATCTATCTATCTATCTATCTATCTATCTATCTATCTATCTATCTATCTATCTATCTATCTATCTATCTATCTATCTATCTATCTCTATCTATCTATAAGTATAAATACCGTGACTGACTCAGTTTCCTTACGATCGACAACAAGCGAACGTACCAAGGAGCTCTTTAAAATGCATACTTAATGAGATTATATTAAAGCTAGTGAAGCAGTTATCTAGTTTTACTAGCACAACAATACATAATTCAGGCAAATTACAAAGTAAATCACAACTACTAAAATTACCTCAATACACTTAAAGTTTCCCTATTTAACGTGAAACTTTTGCACGAAATGTAACCCGGAATGTCAACACAGCATATTTACCCGTCCTTAGTAAGTTGTCAATTCTGATTTCAACGTTGTTTATGTCTCGCTCATCTTGCAGATAGTTTCCAATAGTCAGCAGGTTATCAGATTGTGACCATGAGTAATACTTTTCAGTATTAACATTCAATAAATCATATAAATCGTTTATAATCAGTTTGTCTTGACCGTGACAGCGGAATATTATAAACCCAGATCGAAATATATAAAATAGCTAACCATCTTTTATTGTAGATGTATCGCCACAAATATCTGCAGTTGTAAGCGCACTGGGCATTAAGAGAGTTTCCCGCCACATGACTGATCAATAACAGTGTCCAGTAAATCACTTGTGATCTAAATTCGAGAGCACTTCGTCAAACCAGGTCAACGAACACTCGAGCAATAGCGACCAGAGAAGATGGCGACGGGCGACCCAGAGACAGATGAGCATTGAGCAACTATAACTGAGCACACCGCGTGGTTTCGGAAAGCCTACTGGTATCGGGATGATGCAATCATTGCAATTTGTCGACCAGAAAAATAAAACTACGTACTCTCGGGCTACTGAGTGATTGCTACAACCTGCTGAACCTTGGCATGACATAGCCCATGCACGGAACAGTGCACATATAACAAACGTCAAGGTTCGAATTAACTATTGAAAACTGGTTCGTGAATTTCAAAAAAGTTCCATCAGTATAATGCCTGATTTTTTACCCCACTTTAAAGTAGTAATCAGTGTCTTAAAAACTTAAGAACTAATACTCTCAAGAAACAAAATGGTTTATTTTTTTCTAGAGAACTTGATATCCGTGTGTAACATGCCTGATTAGTTTTTCCTAGTCTTTTCTTCTCTTTCAAACTCCAACAGCTTATTGTAGTGTGCTAGGTCTTTGCCATGTTCACATTTATTCCGTGCCATAGTGGAAAGTTTGCGTGGGTTCAAGTGAGCGCTCGAAAAATGCTTCCACAGTACCACCACAGATCAGTACCTGATCATGCAAGCCGAAAATTCGCTACTCACATACAAGCAACAACTATGGAGAAAAAAGAACTCTAGCCCTTTTGATATTACAATGGGAAGCTATGATGGTGCCGAAACATGTGAGCTGGTTGGTAGCTTCCTATTATCGCAAATCCAAAACAAATGTGTAGTGAACATTGGCTTATACAGAGACGATGGTTTAGCCACCACAGATGCCGCACCAAGAAACACCGAGAAGATAAAGAAAGATATTTGTCGCGTATTTAAAGCCCACGGGTTGAGTAGCACCATCGAAGCCAATAAAAAAGTGGTTAATTACTTGGATGTTACATTCAACCTCCCTACGAATACATATAGTCCTTATACGATAACCAATACCACTTTACTGTACATGCATGTACATGTACAAAGTGACTTTTAACGACATTTGAAAATTATGCTGACGTCAACAATAATATAATTCAAAACGCTGTAACTCCAGGAATAGTTGCTACACGAAATTTTCCAGAAATACTTGTAATAACGGTCTACAAAATATATAAAACAACCAGCTTTATAGGTCTAATAATTTAGATTTTAGAATTTTGTGACGTCACAGTGAAAACCACCTATATATTTCCTCGGACTAAGTTAACAAAACTCTATCTCTGCTTTTAGCTTTTATAGTGGGTCGTAGAACTTCATTACGATTGACTGTAGAAAAATCTGAGTGTTTTCCTTGCTTCAGGTTCGAGAAATACCTTGTTAGAAGTCAGCAGACAACCAAATTCATACATCCAAATTCATATAACTTTTGCTTGGCAAATTCCCGCTATGACGTCACAAGGCCTACTCGGACCCAGACTTTTTTCTCCTGGCCATGACTTTCAAAACAGCGATTTTTGGCCTCTCTAAAGCGCTATATCTCTGGAAATATTTTTCTGGTGAAGGCATGCTATAGCTCGTTTGAATCCTCTCGATACGGTAAATTCATTAATCGAAAAAATTTTTTTTGACGTTATATGCACTTGGTTTACGACATTTGCTGAATATTTCATATTTGTTGCCGCCATTCGCCAGAAATGAAGCCGACGAACCACCATAAACAGAAACCCACTATCAATAGAACTACTGCGGTACAGGTACTGCTGCATACATTTCATACTCGAATGCTGTTGATTGTTGAAATTTATTTGCGTCCAGTATAGCGCATTTATGTTTCTTTTCCACACGTTTGAGATGTGTAGAAATTTAATTGTTGTATCTGTCGATTTGATATTCAAACCGCATATTCGAATCTGCTGTCCTTGGTGAGGTTGTACTTTAATACAAATATTCGATCAACAACAATACCACGATCAACAAACATACTTATGTCAGCACTGAAGACTTTGACTTTGTATATCTCTAAACTTTATAAATTAGATTCGGAAAGTCCAGAAACAAATAAACAATTCTTGCTTGCATTTAGTATAAAGCAAATAAGTTGTAGTATAGACGCTACTTACTAAAGATGGTCATTACTCGATTTGATAAATTTGTTAAGAGAATGTCTTGTTATGTGTACGGTTTTTATTCTTGGTTGCTTAAATAGGTCGCTGAATAGTTTTACATATGCAAGCCAACTATACTCTGTTTATCAGTTACTGTACCGAGCCTCCCCCAGTACAGTGTGGCTCGCTCATCAAAATACTACAAATTTCTTGGAGTCACGTGACCAGCCAATTTGAGAGGGCTCTGGATACGAGGAGTGGAGTTCATCTTCCACTGTGAACAGTCTCCTTGGAAAATCCCCATTTTGATTTTCAC
Organism: Corallium rubrum; assembly: GCA_964035015.1. Lineage (NCBI taxonomy): Eukaryota > Metazoa > Cnidaria > Anthozoa > Scleralcyonacea > Coralliidae > Corallium > Corallium rubrum. The sequence continues at coordinate 195,934 of CAXIUP010000120.1, forward strand.
TTCCCCAAGTGTTTCTCCTCCAGATATCAATTCTACTTTCCAGCTATTCATAAATTTCTCCAATGTTTTCCTTATATTGTTGGCTACACCAAACCACTCCATGCATCGTATTATCCACGAGTGCGGCACCATGTCGTATGCTTTCTTGTAGTCAATCCACGCCATGGCCAGATTGATTAATCGTCTTCTACAGTTCCTCATAATCATCTTATCTATCATTAATTGATCTTTTGTCCCTCTGCATCTTTTTCTTACTCCTTTTTGTTCTGGCGGTAGAATTCCTTTATCTTCCAGGTGGGTGTACATCTTCTCCCCAATAATGCCGGTTAACAGCTTCCACATCAATGGGAGGCAGGTAATTGGTCGAAAGTTTGTCACAATGTTTCCCTTGTTTTCATATTTCAAGATCAGACTGGTTCTAGCTTTGGTCATCCATTGGGGTACATCTTCTTCTTCCATATATTTGTTTAGCTGTTGTGCAAGTCTCTCATGCAGTTTGGGGAAATTCGTAATTCAATACCCAATTTTTTCTCTTGTCATCACTCTACTTGACCTCAAGAATGCCTTTGGCGAAGTTCATCATAATTTAATTCAGTCCATCCTTGATTATCATCACATTCCTAGTCACATCAAAACTGTTATAAATAGTTTACACACAGATTTTAAGACTTCAATAACAACATCTGAATGTCGTACTCCTTTTATATCTGTTGGTCGTGGTGTACTGCAAGGTGATTGTCTTAGTCCTCTACTATTTAATATGTGCTTCAACACATTCATTCAACACATAAAGGCCGATAAGTACCGTCAATTTGGTTTCGTCCAGATTTAACCCCTATCTACTTCAAAGGGATGTCTATATATAGTCGAACTTACCGTGGGATTTAACAAGACACGTGCGTCAGGTGTGCACTCGGGCTACTGGAAAGTGCAGAGGTCTCTATAACGCATGAGCAAAGAGGTGGGAGTGCGCTGAGGAAGATCAGATTGGATGCTGAATGTCCATGGTGCAGGACTATCCTGAATTGTCAATTTAAAGTGGTTAGAATTCAGGATTATCCTGAAACCTAGGGGACTACTCTGTCCCACATGCGGGATGTTAAACTAAAAAACATATAACAAAAAAACAGTAGGGGTGTTGTAGTCACGGTCTGAGAAGTGGAACTTTCTCTTTGGGGCGTTGTGGTTAGATTTAGGGTTACTGGGGCTTCTCGTTAGGTTTAGGGTCAGGTTTAGAAGCGGGGGTCAGGGTTGGGTTTCATTTTCTTTAATATTCAGGATTATGTGGAAATCTAGACCATTTCACAAATGTAAACAAAGGCAATAGATATAAGTGATTAAGGTTAGACTAGAAATACATGAACGCTATAACCCCTCGCCCGCTTTTACATGAATTTTTGTAAATACCTCCTGATGTTCCCTGTGATTTAATATAGAAACACTTGCGCTCTTTTTTATTGGGGGCCTGGAAAATTATAGCCACTCCTGTTGATCAAAATATAGTTTTAATTCTAGTAGAATATTTGAAATAAAAAAAAACTACAGTTTTAATAACTCTATTTTTTTTGAAGAAAAAGGTAACGAGGTAACGAAGAACAAAGAAAAATTTAAGGATGATATTTCGTGAAAAATATTGAGATAAAGAAAATTACACGTTGCTTCCAGGGTTTGAACTCAACCATGTTACCGTACAAGCCAACTAAAACCAGACTACCGAGGCAGGCGGGAAAAAAAATTGTCAAAATATTAGGGTTATAGGCCTATTGTACACTTCTTTCTTTCTATGTTTACAAAAAACAGCACTATTCACTACAGCATCTGAAAACATTTTTCAAACCTGGCAGCCTGCCACAGCAATATTCATTTATGACATTTCAAAGTGCTGAAATTTTTTTCACCTATACATGTTAATAAATATTTCAACAGCATTTGAACGATTTACAGAAGAAAAATTGCTCTTTTTCCGATTTTTACGCCAAATTATGGACAAGCTACGTTGGTCACAAGTGGTTTTACAATAAGAAAACTATACGAAAAAAGATATTAAGACGGCAGCCACAGATAAAAAAATACAACAGGCAAGAAAACTAACATGCAATGGATCAGTTTAAAATACTTTCAGGACACATATAAGAGAAAACAAAATTAACAATGATAGGATATGCATAAGGAAAGGGGAAAACTCGAACAGTTTTCCTACTAAAAGTTCGTGATTAGTGAGAACGGCTGCTCAATATTTTTACCGTAAACTAAAACCGTTTCGCCGGCCTTTATTTCTTCGTCGGTTTTCAAGTTTCACTCTTGCTTTCTCCTCCTTTCGAGTTTCGGTTAGACGGGTTTCCTTCTACTCAAGACGTTGTTTTGCTTTATACGTAGACGTTGCCGATTTGTTTCTGTTCTTTCTTTTCCCCCAAACTCCTTTCTCAAATCTTTTAATATTTATTTGTTAGTTCAAATCTTTTTGTCAAGAACTATATTGTCCCCAGTGCCCCACAATCTTAACCGCGCATGGTCCGTCCACACATATATACAAATAAATAAATAAATAAATAAATATACAGATCACAGAAACTCGTTCACATATCACGTTTGTCCACGTATGTAAAATGACTCCACGCGTGTCGAGATTAGGACCCTCACCGGGCTCAGGGCCTTCGGCCGTACGCCCGGGCTCGGGAACTAAGCAGCAAGCCATTACTAAGTAAATAGTATATTACCTAGACAACCAACAACAAGCGAATTTACCAAGGAACTATTAAAATGCACACACTCAATGAAATTATATAAGCTAGTGAAGCAAAGTTATAATTATATTCCACAGGATGTGGTTATACCAGTAAGTAAAAGGTGAATTTGATTGATCTACTGTACTGTCCTCAATAACAGTAGTGCTTCAGTTGTGTTTTTCATTAATGCTTTATTGCATTATTATAAGATAATACCATGATTGACTCAGTTTCTTTTACTAAGTAAGCAGTATATTTACCTAGACGATCGACAACAAGCGAACGTACCAAAGAGCTATGTGAAATGCACACACTCAATGAGATTATATTAAAGCTAGTGAAGCAGTTTACAAATACTAAAATTACCTCCCATTTAGCGTACATTTCAGCACGAGAATGAATGTCAACACAGCATATTTACCCGTCCTTTGCAAGTTGTCAATTCTGTTTTCAATGTTGTTTATGCCTCGCTCATCTTGAAGATAGTTTCCAATAGGCAGCAATCTGATAAAGATTGTGACCATGATAAAGATTGTGACCGTGAAATGGCAATAAAAGCTGGAGACAACTCGGCCAAACCCAATAATTAAACATGACTGTTCTCTGATGTCGTTCACTCTTTCAGTTAAAGTTTCCAATTATTTTTAATACACCTTGATTCGCTGACAATCCGACTACTCTAACATCTTGGTTTGAGACGACTGCTGTGTAGTGTGCCAAGAAATGTCGTGGAAATACTCAAAAACATCGATAAAATGGCAAGAAAAGCTTCGTTCAAGAGACAACTCGCCATGGAAGTGAATTATCGCTAGTAGTCATGTTGTTTATTCGAGGTTTCGAAAGGGTTTTTTTAGCAAGCCTTTAAATGACTTCCATGTACATGTTTTTATGGGGGGGGGGGGGGGGGGGGGGAACAACGTTTATAATTTATAAAACAGAACTGGAGGAACGTGAATCTGAAATTAATAGCCCCAAATAGATGAAAACAAACCACACAGTATAATACACGATTCGCGAATCTCAGTTGGCGCGCTGCATTCTGGGTAGGGTCAAAGGGCATTCGGGCATAAAATATATTTCTCAACAGTGTTTACACTTGAGTTCCTCGGCGTCAGCGTGGTAAAGTCCCAGTTTCTTCTTCGAAAGCGAATTTTCTTTGGGAAAACATTTAACACACCTCTTACGGAAGATACACGAAGTTAGTTTGAGTCATTTACGGTAAGTTATCTTTAAATTTCTTTGTAATATGCAATGACATACTGCTGGGTGCCGTCGCCAAAGTGCGTAATTTATGGAAATTTGCTGTTGTTAACTTGGTATCAACTCGTTTTTAAAACTTCCCAAGCTGGAAGCAAATAGCTCCTCTGGGCTTATAACTCTTTCAATATTTGCGATGTACTGTATCCATCGTTCATTAAAAAGCTTTTCTATTTTCATTCTGAAAAGATGTTTTCTGATAATCAACATCATACAGCAAGTGATCAAAATTTGGTTGTTCATACTGTATATTGAGAAAACCTTGTTGATTACTCGATTGCATCCTCTTGTTTAGTCGACATTTAGTTGACGCTAGTATTATTTTTGTATTTTTAGTTTTGCTATGGTTGGTCACAGAAATTGTTCCGTTATTGGATGTGGGAATAGTGGTGCCAAGTTGAAAAAGTGGCTGAAAATATTGTGTCCAACTCATCAGTGTAACCAAGGTTCAGGGTGGTGTAACTGCCCTCCTCCTTTCACCTTGTTTACATTTCCAACACAAATGAGGGACAATGACCGCAGACAAAGGTGGATTAAAACCATAAACAGAAAATGTGAACAAGGCAGAAACTGGGAGCCAAATAATAATTCTAGAGTATGCTCAAGGCATTTCCCAGATGGCAGTCCAACCGAAGAAAATCCAGACCCATACATTGACCTCGGTTACACACCACTTTCTAAGATGAAGAAGGTAAGGAAACATCCTATGGTTAGAACGCCAACTGAATCACCTGTGCCAACAAAGAAATCAAGAATGGATATTCAGCAGAATGCGAGCCATTGCCATAGTGATACAGAAGACCCAATCCATGCAGAAGATGAGCACAGTATACCATCTCCTAATATTGTGCTTCAAAGCCCAGAAACTGATAATTTTAGCTGTCAAAATGAAGCATGCCAAAATAGCACAAAAGACAAAGAAATAGATGAACTTAGGAAGTCAAATGAAAAACTTAAACAAGATTTGACTCATTTGAGAAAGTTGAATGCAACATCTCAAAAGAAGCAAAACAAACAGTTTACATGGAAATCTTTGAAGTCTGACAAGAAATTGAAAACCTTTACTGGAATCCCCAACAAAGCTGCTTTCAATGCTCTCTACAAACTTATTGAAAAGAAAGTCCCTAAAATTACCTATTGGCATGGGCCTAGTAAAGTGTCTACAAAAAGAAGAAAATTTGTCTCTACACCTAAGAAATCAGGACCGCAGAGAGCATTGTCATCCAAAGATGAGTTTGTCCTGACTTTAATGAAATTGAGACTTGGATCTATAAATGCTGATTTGGCAGATCGCTTTGGGATTTCTCAAACCACTGTCAGCAAAATTATCAACACCTGGGTGCGATTTTTGGCAAATGAATTAAAATGTCTAATCCACAATCCACCAAAAGAAATTGCAATGCAGCATCTTCCCAAGAAATTCACAGCCCAGAAATACAGGAATGTCCGGCACATAATTGATTGCACTGAGATGTTTATTGAAACACCAAAGGATCCAAAATTAAAAGCTGCAACATGGTCAGACTACAAACACCATCAAACTTTAAAAGTGCTTGTTTCAATAATGCCTTGTGGTACTTTTAACTTTGTTTCTGAAGGTTGGGGTGGAAGAACATCAGATATTGTGGTAACTAGAGAGTCAGGCTTTTATGACCTCTTAGAATATGGAGATGAAGTGATGGCTGATAAAGGTTTTACCATTGCCGAAGACCTGCTCATCAGACATGCTCGGCTACATATTCCTCCCGGAAAACGAGGGCAAGAGCAAATGGGAAAACAGGCAGTGAAAAAAACTAAGGAAATAGCAAATCTTAGGATTTTTGTTGAACAGGCAATTCGGAGATTAAAAACTTTTCATATACTCAAAAATGAGATACCAATCACACTTTTGGACAAATTTGATGATGTTGTTACCATCTGTGCTGCAATATGCAATCTGTATCCCAAATTATGTACCTAAATTGTAGTGTTAGGTATTTATACTAACATATAACATATTTACAGAGTATTTTAAATTACTGGGGCTGGTTGTTCAAAAGGCGATTAGCTTAATTCAGGATTAGTGGAAATTTTGTAGACAAATATAAAGTCTTCTGTTCAGAAATTGTAAGAAAAAATGAAAATGTTTGGCTTTGGAAAGTGTGAACTTCATTTGCCAATCAGAACAAACTGAAATAAAAGGCAGATTAAATGTTATTAAACCCTAGATTAACACTAATCACCCCTTGAACAACCAGCAGCTTAGTGTTCTAAATCTAATTTGCGTCCTACATTACCATGTACAAGTTCTTCTGCCAAATAATTTCTGAAAAAGTATTCCAAATTAAGTAATAATTCACACCAATAATTGTTGTCAAAGTATACACGTTGCATAAAATAACCTTTATGAGTATATACAAAAAAATCACAGTATTTTCTCCTAGTTAAGGCCATTTGGCCTTGAATTTGGGCAAAATAGGCATGATTTTGTTTTAGCGTTGGCATTGTTGCTCCCTCCTTTGTGCATATGTAGTTCAGGTTCTCAGCAGATGGTGACTCATGGCTAATCGAGAATGGGCACTTGATTTCTACAACTCCTGGTCCACAACACACACACTCTACTAGCACATCTGGTGATGCTCCTAGGTAAGACTTGTCAGGATGAATAAATAGTCCACACTCCCGAAATTTGAAGTCATTGTGTCTGCATCGCACTAGGGACAAATATCTAGCTCTTGCCACAGGTTCAAAAGACCGACCATGTTTAAGTGCAGGTAGGTCAGGATTATTCCGTCCATAACCCATTACCTTTTTAATGAGAGGTTCCACATTTGGTTCATTGATAGTGGAAGCATTGCACTTTATAGTATTTACTCTTGTGTAGATGGAATAAAAGTTAGAAGCTGTCATTCTTCCTTTACGTTGATCGACCCACACACTGTTTTCTGCCTGCCCAACTGTCTCGCGTTCAATTTGTTCAATATCATCTTCAGAGAGTACTGGTATTTTCGATAGAAACTGTTCAGTAGTTGTGCAAGTCTTACTTAGTTTTGTTATTAAATTCTCAAGTGGTGCACCAGATGTTGGTTCACTTGTAGATGCTTCACCTGCATCTAGCTCATCTTTTTCAAAAAAGGAGGTAAAACATCCATTAGGCAGTATGTGACCTAGTTCTTCAAGTAGTTGCTGACGACTATTCTGTTGGTCCTTCATCCTGTCAGATGGATTTTGGGTAGGATATGGTCTAAATAGTTTCCGTTTAGCCACAGAGACTTTCGAGGGGGCTATTAAAATAAAAAAATGCATTGCTCATTTTCAAATGCTCTAGGCTGTATGAGTGACATGCAATGTACACAGATGAACACATCAAACATTCAACTGTGTTCTCAGAAAGGGAGGGGGGAGACAAGTGACATGGTGCTCTTTTTACCACAGAATGTTATTTTCCCCTGAAAAACCCACCTTTGTTAAACTTAGCTGCCTTGAATGTCATATCCTTTACACGTAAAGGCTCAATCTGGGTTTTTTGAGCTGGAACAGTCCAGGCACAGGGTTGGGAAGTGCAAGCAGGATTATTGAGTCCAGCTCGAACAGCAGCTTCGATGCGGAAGAACATTGCTGTTATGTGTGCACAAGAGCCACCAAGTCTGTAAAAAAGATACATAACAAACAGGAAGATTTAACTTACTATGAAAAGAAATTTAAACACAACAGAACAGAACAGAACAAATATAATTAGACCACTTTATTAGGACATACATGTAAACAGTTTCCTACCCAGCAGTACATGAACAGTATGCACTATGAATATTTCCACTCTTTTTCTTGGCACAAATCCACACATTATGAGGAACATCATGTATCTTCATAGATGGCGTACACTTAGCTCTCATGAAACAATATTCACATGTTAACTCCATTAAATTCAGATGGATCTCTTTCAACCATCCTCCTTCGTACAAGCGGTATGCCTTTCCTTCCTTATATTCATTTAAAAGGCGTTTTTGTAAAGGAATATCGTTCCCTGGATGATCTTTCATGATGTACATCGTAATGTCACTTAAAAAGACTGGTGGCCATTGCTTCATTCCTTCTATCTCGCCTATCCAACCATCTTTAAGAGTAGACGGATCAGGCAGAAATCGTCCTTGGGGGATGCTCAAGAGGCTCCTCTGTTCGTCTCTCGTTTGAGCCACGAGTTCAGCCGCTTCTAAGCACACGGGTACATTCTGTTCAGCCGCAGCAAACACACGAGCCACCAACTCTTGTTTTCGGCCGCTTACTTTCAATCCTCTCTTCCTGAGATACTCTTTTAAAGCATCGACTTTCCAAGTCCCAATTGTGTCATAACTCATGTCCTCCATGATTCTGTCAGATTCACTCGGATTTTTCCACTTAATTTGAAAATAATGTTACTCAATACGTTAAAATGACCCAAACTAGCTTCGTGTATCTTCCGTAAGAGGTGTGTTAAATGTTTTTCCATAGAAAATTCGCTTTCAAAGAAGAAACTGGAACTTTACCACGCTGACGCCAAGGAACTCAAGTGTAAACACTGTTGAGAAATATATTTTATGCCCGAATGCCCTTTGACCCTACCCAGAATGCAGCGCGCCAACTGAGATTCGCGAATCGTGTATTGGACCTGCGAGATGAGCAAAATGCAGATTTTGATTCGAAAATAAATAAAAATATGAAAAACATGCCACGTCCTATAGAAAAACTCGATCTATAGACTGGCGTCTTCAGGAAGACACGTCGGCAAAATAAACTGTAATAACTTTAAAACAAGCAATTGAAACAGAGAAAAAATATACAGTATATCAGCTCGTGTAACAGCTATAGTATCGTGGTGGCGACCGTTCATTATTTATTGCTCATTTAATTTTTTCAAAAGTGTCTCCCATATGTGATTTGAGTTTATTTTATCGCTAACAGTGTCGTGATCATTCTGTGCTATTTTTTGGAGCGATTTATCATTTCCTCTGGTTTTATTTTGGATTACATATCTCTCTGCTTGGCCTGTCGCCTCTCAGAAATTAGTGATTTGTGTATCCGCAAATTCTACGTTTCCTTAGCTGTTGGTGAGCCCAAACTTCTACATTCGCTTGGTTTTTGCGCTCCATTCCCGCTGTTCAAGTCCTGTTTCTAAACAATCAGTGACATTTGAATTATTCAACACCACCGTTTCCCAGCAACAACTAAATTCAAATTTTTCTTCCTGAATTTTGGTCTCATCGCTTCATAAATGACACCGTTTTCATCACCAACAATTCATCTTTCTAATCGTATCAATCAGTTTGGTGGGTCGTAATCTTACAGATTAAGAATTTTGAACAAGTCTATTCCTTGTCAGGCTTTAACTGTTTCTATATTTGAATATCGAATTACCGTCTGATCGTTACCGTCTGTTTACCTCCTCGCTACGCGCCTACGCCTTACCGTCGATTCCTACAAACTTTTTATCGCTTTCTTCTTTATTGGTTGACTTTTATCTACACTTCGAATAAGTTTTACCCCCTTTTGCCGTCTGGTTTACTTTTTATTGAATTTTCGAGTTATCGCGTGTCCGGGGTTTTCCCTGACATTCACTTTTGACTATTGGTCACGCTGAATACACAGCGGAAACAATTTGTTGGCAACAACAAGATTCGACTAAACTCTGCGCCCCAACTTCCACCAACGCGAAACTGCCAAGATAACGTCTCGATTTCAAGGACTTTACTCCGCACAATCTCCGGGCTTTCGGTGAAAAATACAATGGCGTCAAGACGTGTTAAAATCCGCTCCGTGCTTATTGTGATAATTCTGAAAGTTTTACTGTACTATTGTCGCGTTAAAAACAGTAGCGACATCAAGCCTCATCCAGCCGGCATTTCAGCAGCATATTTTCCTTAGGAAGATTCTCAATCATGTGCTGGAGACACTTGAAGCCAATTTCAACCAAACCGCCAGCTAGAAAACGATTAGCTTCAACTCGTTCAATACCCCAATTTGACAAGCGTATCGGGTATATTTTTGGGTTTCTACTTCTTTGTGGTGATATTAGCAGCCATCCTGGACCAGTAACTTTTGCAATAATAATTATCTGAATCATAAAACAAACATCTCTACAGTCAAAAGCCTTCTATTGAATGCATGAAGCGTTAAGAGCTATCATAGACCCGACGAAGAGGATCCAGCAATTGAGAACTTACATCAGTTCCAAAACCTTGTTTATGCTGAAGATGCCGACGTAATATACGTAGATTGTTTCTGCGGAAGTACTAACAAAATCAAACAAGAAATTTATGTTCTGTTCATGTTACAGGCCTCCGCATGCAGATCGAAATTGGATGGACTTATTTAACAATTTTCTTGATGAATCTTGCAGTAAATTTGATAATATGCTAATTTGTGGAGACATGAATTTACCAAAGAACCTTGGAAGACTCCTGAACTAACCGAAGGCGCTAACGAGCAGATATTTATTAACACACTTAACGACCACTTTCTTGCCCAGCATAATACCATTCCAACACGTGGGAACAATGTCTTAGATCTCGTGATTTCGGGTACGCCAGAGCAAGTGAACATAACAGAAGTGTTAAAACCAGAGGAAGCGGAAATATTTACAGACCACTCCATTGTCACTTTCGAGCTTGCAACTTCTATTAAAGCACCACCAAAGAGCCAGCGTTTTGTTTATGACTATAGGAAAGGAGACTTTGATGGGCTCTGATCTACATTACGGACCATAAACATGTCGAACTTAATTTCTGACGACGACACTAGTATCGACAGCGATTGGTGCAGCTGGAAAGACACTCCTCTAGCCAGCGTCGCCGACCACATCCCCACATCCCATCTCCATTATAAATCTAATTAAGAAAAATGAAACCTTGAGAAGAAAAATTAAGCGAGCCCCATCAAACTATTTGCGGGATAAGTTTAGAGATCTACGCTCCGAGATCAAACGTAGGTTGCGAGAAAGTCGTGAATCATTCTTCGCAGTAATGGAGACAGAATTTATATCAAATCCAGAACGCTTCTGGTCTATTCTTAAATTAAAATCTAAACACCGAAACATTCCTGAATATGTCTCCATGGCAACCGGCCCCAGAGAACCGGCAGTCAACCCGGAATCAAGAATGGGTGCCAACACTCCAGATAAGATCGTTGATTTATTCAATCGTTAATTGTATCAGTTTTTACTCTTGATATATATACATCCTTATCCACCGGCAGAAAGCAGAGAAGATATGGAGCCCAGTAATGGCGTCCCAGTCTTAACAGATGTGACACTTAACACCGCCGATGTCCTTGGAGTATTAACCAAACTTGGCATAAGCAAAGCTACCGGACCCAACGAGATACCCACAAGAATTCTAAAAGAGACAGCCTATGAAATTGCGCCATCACTATGCATCACTAGGTATCCTCCCGGGAGATTGGAAAATAGCTAACGTGGTCCCTGTGTTTAAGAAAGAGAACAAAGAGTATGTTGAAAACTACAGGCCAATATCGTTGCTGTCTATAGTATCAAAAGTGATGGAACGTTGCTTGTTTAACAAGATCAATAATTATGTTTTTAGTCTCATTTCCAACAAACTCAGCACGGTTTTATCGAGGGACGATCGTGTGCGACGCAATTGGTCGACGTGCTTGATTATATCGGCGCACAGCTTGAGGATGGCAGCCAGGTAGATATGGATCACCTTGACATGTCAAAAGCTTTCGACAAAGTCATCCATTCCAAGTTGATTGGGCGACTGCGTTATTACGGGATTGGTGGAAAGCTATTGGATTGGTGTGAGTCGTACTTACACAATGGCTTTCAGAGGGTAACAGCTCTTGGTGCAACATCCCAAGCACTGGCAGTTACATCAGGTGTGCCACAAGGCTCGATTTTAGGACCAATGTTGTTCTTATTGTACGTCAACAAACATAGCTGCAATTTGTATGCGAAAGCACCAGATTGAACGCTAAGCCCAGTCTCTTTTCAAACAACAACAAACGGTCGGCATGTAAATGCCGTAAAAATCCAATGTTTTTTAAAGAAAGCGATTGTTGAGAAATGTTGATAAAATATGCTGTATTCCTGCTTATTTTTGTGAAAAGATGTTTTCCACAGTGGAAAGGGGTGCTGTATATGTTAGAAAAGACGGCAAGAAAGAACAAAGTTTTATTTATTTATATATCAATTTGACAAAAATACAAGAAATAAATAATGCAAAAAACACACAAACAAAACAACAGGGAAACCCCCAATAACAGTGAAAATTTCGAGTCGTTCTTTGCGACGGTTTTTAGCGTGCTTCAACAGTCGGTGGTAAAAGATCTGAGTAAATAACTTTGTAAGTATATTTGCAACAGTGCTTGTTGTCATGTACAAAGTGAGAAATTCTTGGACCACAAAACAATGCTAAATAGCTCGAACTGGGATAAAACATGGCATGGTTAAAATAAATACAGAAGATACTAGGCTCCAAACACAAGTAAAGACTTGCTACAAGAAAACCCAAACCCTAAACCCTCTAAACTCTACTCTAAACCCCATCTCACACCTTAACTCAAACCCCACCTTAAATCCTAACTCCACCTCAATTCGGAACCCTACCTAAAACATTACTCCTAACTTTACCCCTAATACTACCCCAAACCCCATTCTTATCCTAACCCCTACAGCTATCCCAAACTCCAACCAAACCCAAAACTGCAAATATTGCAAAGAAGAAAATAGTAGAAATGGAACAAAAGATAACAGAATTAAAACAAAGTAAGTTGTTGAAAGAAAAAAAAGAGTACAAGGATGCATTGTAACAATAAGATAAATTATTATTGTAACAATAACTCATTAGACCATACATAAATAAGAATACTGTTATATTTTGGGTTTTTAGGAACTGATTTGAAAGATTAAATCAAGTGCCATAGCTGTAAGATGCATCACAAGTTTAGAGTTGACAACCTGCCTAAGTATTCATGACCAAGACACATTTGAAACAATTTTGCACTTTTTCAGGAGCAACAATATTTGTCAACATCTTTTCCTTTATCACTACACCCAGAAGATCTATAAAAAAATAAACCAAATAAAAAAAAGAACAGTTAATTTAACATTCTATATATGCAATATGTTTTGCTCTATATATGTTAAGCCAATTAAACAATTTATTGCCAAAAAAAAGTCAATATTTGTCAAAACAACTGAAAAGAGGCCTTGGATACATCAAACATTACTTAGATAGTACCATCAGTGGATAGTACCGTAAAAGAATGACTATGCAACACCTTATACACGATCGTTGCGATTGAAGTACCAGGCGGGCAGCGAAGTCTTGTTAAAAATATGATAGCGCAGCAAATAGCTTTGAGTAAAGGCATATTAGACACATAATATTTTTAAAGAAAATTTTAATACTAACGTTTCGTTACGACACGTAACATCATCAGAGTGATAATATTTACAAAGTAAGATCGGCTTAAGCAGCAAAACTGTTACACAAATAGAAGATAATGAGGTGTGAGAAAGGAATGTGTTAATGAGAATTGTTAATGAGGAAAACCAAGGTGTGAGTCGAGGTGAGATGTCGAGAAAGTGGGAGAAGTAAGATAAAGAAAAAAAAATTAAAGAAAAACCCCAGAACTAAAAAAGTGTCAAAGGGAAAGAACGAATGTTAACATTAAGAGATGGATTAATTTTAGCAATGAGAAGGCTCTCGAAGAAGAAGAACTTCGAGTGGTGAAAAAGAAGAGGTCAAAATTGAGAAATCCTCAAAAGAAACTTCATGACCAGTTGATTTAGTGTGTGTGAGAACGCTAGATAATTGTGTGCGTGAGAGAGGCTTTCCTGTGTAGGCCGAAATACCAATATGATCCGAGATTCTCGTGTGTAAAAGACGGCAAGTTTCGCCTATATACGACGCCTGTCAGCGTCCGCACGTAAATTTATAAACTACATGAGATCTCAGTTTAAAGGGTAAACGATCCTTAAAACGAAAAAAGTTGGATAGGCGGCAAGTGGGCCGAAAGACAACGCGAAGCTGAATATGCGGAAAAGCTGACGAAATTAGTTTAGAAACCTGTTGTCGAATTTGTAGGTAAAAGAAAAGTGCGAAAACAATAGTCTAAGAAACGATCTGGATATCCGTTTTGTTTCAAAAAATGTCAAAGTTTTTCCAGTTCTTGGTGAAAAATACAATAGGAAGAGCTTAGTTTAAAGTACCGAAAGAGCAGTGTAAATGAGACCTTTCTTAAAAACCATAGGAAGAAAACTATCAAAATTGGTAAATAATCCAGTGAAAGTAGTTTTACGATAAACCGAAGTAACGAAAGATCCAACGGAGTGATACCTTATACATCATATCACTTTTGCATGAGTCAAATCTGACAGTCTAAGACTTAAAACCGTAAAGAAGAAGAAGAAGAAGAAGAAGAAGAAGAAGAAGAAGAAGAAGAAGAAGAAGAAGAAGAAGAAGAAGAAGAAGAAGAAGGAGGAGGAGGAGGAGGAGGAGGAGGAGGAGGAGGAGTAGGAGGAGTAGGAGTAGGAGTAGGAGTAGGAGTAGGAGTAGGAGTAGGAGTAGGAGTAGGAGTAGGAGTAGGAGTAGGAGTAGGAGTAGGAGTAGGAGTAGGAGTAGGAGTAGGAGTAGGAGTAGTAGTAGTAGTAGTAGTAGTAGTAGTAGTAGCTGTGAATAACTATCAGCCATTTGCAGTTGAGCTACAGAAGGGAAACAGGCAAACAGCATAAGTGAAAAAAGATACATGTTTTATTGTACCACCTGATAAAGCTATGGTCTGTCATTATCCAAGACAAAGAAAATGTGTGCTTACTAGATAGCCACAGCTGGCAAGGAAAGGGAGGGACAATCGTGGTGGGACATATAAACAATTCGGAATAGTTTTGTTGGATTGGTGAAGCCATTTTAAGAAGATATTGGAATTATTCATTGACATTTCCAAACCTTTCTCCTCTTAAACTAACTTCATAGACAAGTACATGTATTTTATAATTGCACCATATTATTTTGGCAGAAAAGGAACGTTCGCAACTTATTTCAAATATATTAAATCCACGTAACTGTTAATCATAGTGTAAATGATAACATATACAAAAATTACGAGGTTCCAAAAACAGTTTTTGAGAAAAATGAATTTTTATAGAGTGAATTATATTCTGATATTTAACATGTGAAATAGGTAACATGGCATTTTATCAATTTTATGTAGCACATTTACAAAACTTATCAATAATTTTAAAGAAAATAGATAACTAATTGCATTTCAGCTTAATTAGTTATAGAATAGCTAAAGTTTGCCTTAAAATATTTGTGTTTAGAGCAGCCACTGAAGCAATCTCAACAGATAGTCTTTGAGGCCAGATAATTTTAAATTAATTAATAGCATACCACTGCAACTTTTTACTGGCCTTTTGATAAAACCAGAAGAAAGTTTAGCCATAGGGCAAGGGCTCGAGGATAGAGTAGTTTGGTTTCTAGTAGCCGATTTTGAGATTTTGCTCATAATATAAATATACCTGCTGGTCTATGATTTTACCGATTTGGCAGGAGGTACCCAACACAATACTTACAGCCTATATTGACAATTTAACAATAAACTGTAACACAGAAGACCAAATTAGTCTTACCTCTTTGATATCCAGATAGGCAAAGATATACCAGATCCAAAACAACATCGTTAAATCCATTTGAATTCAGGAACACAACATTTCCTTCGAAATCCGCCATTGCTTGCCTTCGCCAGTGATCAACGCATCCGCAGACAAATTGCAGCTATGTTATGTCGACACTCTTTCAGACGCTGTGCAATCAAGCGAAGTTGCTGCCTTTGCGGACGAAACCAAGCTTTATAAAGCCATAAAGACAGAAAACGATGTTCGATCATTGCAAAAAGATCTGAATAACCTAGCCTATTGGTCAACCCCCGTAGATCTAATTTTTAATGACACTAAATGCAAGGCACAGCGAATAACAAGGACGTTTAAGCCGGTTGTTACAGATTACCATATGCATGAAAACCAAATTAGTGTAACTGCTACAGAAAAGGACCTCGGGGTCTTTATCTCGAACAACTCACCGTCGGCATAGCAGGTTTCAGAACAATGTTCAAAGTCAAGTAAGATCATGGGTTTTGTGCGACGTAACACAAGGTTTATAAAGAATACTTCAGTGAGACGTTCTATCTCGCGTTATAACGAAGGAGTTGATTCGAAAGACGGAAAGAGTACAACGACGCGCTTCGAAATATATATTGAATCTACCTTTTCGTTGTCAAGAATCTTATAAAGATCGATTACTAAAATTGAACCTCCTTCTGATAAGCTATTGGCATGAATATTTCGATCTTGTCTTTTTCTTTAAAGCCATAACGGGCAAAATAGAAGTGAATCCAAAAGAACTTCCGACCATTCGGTCAACAATGGCAACAAGAAATATCAACCCTAACATTGTCCATTTCCAGACACGTAAATGCAAAACTACAACGTTTCAGAGATCCCTTTTCAATAGAACAACTCGAATATGGAATGCGCTGTCTAATGGCCTACAGTTTTCTCTTTCTTTCTTTCCAACTTACAACTCTTAAAACGCTTTTAATTAAATATTATAATAACGCACTTGTACATTCCCATGACCCTGAAGATCCTCGTTCATGGAGAACAATTTACCCTTCCTGCAATACTGCTCGCAATGTGTCAGAATCATTAGAATGTTGCTTGTAATCTTGATTTGCTGGCATTAAGTATGTAATATCTATTTATTCTATTTTGTTTTAAGTGTGTTGGGCCCGCAGTAATTGGCTTTTGCTGTTGCGGTGTCCCTGCCAAAATGTTTCCGTTCTGTAATTGTAATTGTAAATGTAATTGCAATTGCAATTGCAATTGCAATTGTAATTGCAATTGCAATTGTAATTGGAGTTGGAATTGGAATTGGAATTGGAATTGGAATTGGAATTGGAATTGGAATGTGAAACTGGCAAAGCTAATAATATTAAAATAAAATAAAATAAAATAAAATAAAATAAAATAAAATAAAATAAAATAAAATAAAATAAAATAAAATAAAATAAAATAAAATAAAATAAAATAAAATAAAATAAAATAAAATAAAATAAAATAAAATAAAATAAAATAAAATAAAATAAAATAAAATAAAATAAAATAAAATAAAATAAAATAAAATAAAATAAAATAAAATAAAATAAAATAAAATAAAATAAAATAAAATAAAAAAAATAAAGTATTATTCGGACTGTCAACCTGAAACAAATAGCAAATATTTATTTGAACATATTGACGAGAAAACATGGAAAACGTTTGTCACGTATTAAACTCACGTTTCAAAAAAACAGCTGACACTCTCAGTGAGATTTTTTTTAGACTTGTCTTAAAACCCTGCCGTTTCTCTCGCTATCATGCACTACACTTTCCCGTTGCCCTCTCTCGGCTAGTGTACTTGTTTACCTTTTTTTTCTGACTGCCTCAGTTTGAGTTTGTTAGCTTCGCTTTTCTTTGCTAAGCAAATAACTTACTTCCTTTCCGCTGTTCCGTTGTCGTCGCGACAGCTCTGTACGTTCTCTAAATCTTTTCGACTTTCCCCCAACGCTTTTCCTTCGAGTTAATAGTTCTTGTCGCTCCCTTAAAGTTTTCTTGTTTTATTGAGCTGTATTTTCTCTTTCCATAGTGACAAATAATAGTATTTTCGCATGTATATTTCCATGTTCTTCCCAGTGCCCCACAGTTATTACGCAAGGTGAACGTACTAGGCATACAAACAAATAAATATACTGATCGCAGAAATTTATTCGCATATCACGCTTGTCCACGCAGGTAAAATGACTCCACGCGTGTCGAGATTAGCACCCTCACCGGGCTCCGGGCCTTCGGCCCTACGCCCGGCTAGGGTATTTTTATTATTATTATTATTATTATTATTATTATTATTATTATTATTATTGTCATTATTGTAACCGATGCACAGCGTGGACGTTATTGCTGGATATCTCAGATCTATATACAGATATCTCTGTTTATATCCTGTAGGCTAAGCCCCGTCCTTGCTGCCAGTAGATACCCACCCTCACCCCCTCCCCCACCCACCCACCCACCCCCCACTATACCATAACAAAGGGATGCCGCCTCATTAATATTCAGGATGGTGACTAACCATGGTGACTAATCATCGTGACTAACCATGGTGACTAATCATGGTGATTAACCATGGTAACGAACGCGTGACGAACGCCTGTGACATGATTGGGCAAGATTGGGATAATTATAGTATACATGAGACTATACCGTATTGGAATATCAAACCTACGAGTGTCTAGTTTATACGCAATTATCTCCTGTCGACCTCTGTCTAAAACCAGAAATCCTATTCTAATCTTAGGTAAATTATTTTACGATTAACCGATTCACAGAAGAATTATTGCCACTACATTTGAGCTTTAAACCTGAATGTTTACGTATATATACGGAAAATATTATTTCAATACGCGAGATTTTCTTTAAATAAATGGTCACCGCCGTCAATAGCACTAATGATACTTAACCTTCTTTACCCAACTAACCAATAATAAAAATATAAGAAAGAATAGCGAAGGAGAGTGGAGAGCACCTACTGTGAGTATTATATATATATATATATATATATATATATATATATATATATATATATATATATATATATATATATATATATATATATATATATATATATATATATATATATATATATATATATATATATGTATGTATATATATATATATATATATATATATATATATATATATATATATATATATATCCTTCTGTGATCAGGCCCAAATGCTGCAATTTCATTGGTTTAGAGGAGTGCGATTTGAGCTTGCTAGCTGTAATAGCACACTAGCTTCAGCTAGTGTGCTATTACAGCTATACGGAAAATATTATTTCAATACGCGAGATTTTCTTTAAATAAATGGTCACCGCCGTCAATAGCACTAATGATACTTAACCTTCTTTACCCAACTAACCAATAATAAAAATATAAGAAAGAAAAGCGAAGGAGAGTGGAGAGCACCTACTGCGAGTATTATATATATATATATATATATATATATATATATATATATATATATATATATGTATATATATATATATGTATGTATATATATATATATGTATATATATATATATATATATATATATATATATATATATATATATATATATATATATATATCCTTCTGTAATCAGGCCCAAATGCTGCAATTTCATTGGTTTAGAGGAGTGCGATTTGAGCTTGCTAGCTGTAATAGCACACTAGCTTCAGCCAATGGAAATCAAGCTAGCTATGAAAATTACAAAATGGAGGATTTTAAATGTTAAAATATAGAATTTAAGTTTGTATTTTTTTGTATACACTTTGAAAACAGTGTCGTGTCCCCAACAAATTAAAAACAAATTATTACCGGATTGGCACTCGGGTATTTCTTAAGTATTTTAGTCAGTAAAGTAGCAACACTCGGGGAAATACCGTAAGCTTTATAACTGCATGAGTGTGTTTATAAATACATGGGTATAAACACGGTATAAAGTAAAGACAAACAGCACTATTACTCATATTTTTGGTTCTTGTCATTCTTTATCAATAACTACTGGTTTTACCTCACATATAATTGTATGAACTCCTCATAAATTCACTTTATTGTTAAAAAACTCCTCGCCGAGTCTCCGTATATTAAAAGAAATGGCCGCCTGAAATCAGCATTTTTTGCGGGCCATGTTGAGAGGCCTAGGTCTAGAACCCAAAAGTTGGGCTACTATGAAGTATTTGCTGTTGAAAACAAAGAAGACGAGAACATGACCTGATTACAGAAGGATATATAATTAATGGGTAATAGAACGAATTGAGTCGTGCTATTAATGCCAAATCATACCCGTGATTAACAAATCAACCTCCCGCTTCGCGGACGGTCGATTTTGTAATCACTCATATGATTTTGGCATTAATAGCACTCCTCGTCGTTCTATTACCCCCATATATAGCTATTATTACAATTATTGTTATTACTATTATCATTATTATTATGATTACCATTAAAATTACTATAATAATGACGATGATAGTAATGATGATGATGATGTTGACGATGATGATGTCGCTGCTCGAGTTTCACGCTGTTCGCAATATTTATGCAGGCAACATCTTCGTTGCTAAAGATCGTGAACAGCGCTAGTAGCAACGAAGAAAACATCGTACATATTATTATATGATTTTTGCACAGAAGATACTCACCAGGTTTATGCGTTGTGCTCTTGTTATTCGGTTTTGGAGGTTCACCTGTTGTGCGAACAGGTGGTTGTTCATAGGTTCCATACAAGATGAGGCTAAAATCAATTAAGGTCCCTAAATTTAACCGAATAATAAGAATCAGCACCTGCACCAAGAACAGAAATAAAAGAAAACCAAACAACAAACTTCTGTCAATTAAAAACTGTTTTTAAAGTAAATTTTTCAACATATGGAATTTGCTGGGCCATATCACAACAGGCCTTTAGTTCCTGGTTTCAAAGTCATTAGAGAGATTTCAGTAAACGGGTAAGAATAGGTGCGGTTTGATTAAGAAGCGTCTTATTTAAATCGCGAACACACTCGCATACACGAAAAATGTCTAATAAGTCGCCACCTTTTTTGAACTAGATTTTAATCTCTGTCACATTTTAGTCGTGACTTACTTTGATCACGAACAAATTGACCATTTATACGTGTGTGTTCGCAACTTAAATGAGACGCAACATAAGATTACATAATTTGATAGAATCTTATTTCACCAAAACACTCACCGCGCATTCAATTTTCGAGTTTTGTCTCTCAAATTTGGCATGCACAATGCGAAGTCACTGCAGAAGCTAAGAATTTAACAAAAATTCTACATCTTTAAAAACTACAGTTGCTATGAGGTTCTTTTTAAATAATAGCGACCTTTGCGCCATGGGATATTGGCTGTTCTGGTTTCACTCAGAAGCTTCCAAAACATCATATTTCTTATCTCAAATGATCAAAGAATAAAACCGTGTTCGCATTTTTGGACAGATATTGTATTTGTTTGCAAGTTGACCCATCTTGACTTGGTAAAAACGATAGAAGAGATGCATATTATGGGGAAAATATTGCACTAAATCTAAAATGCGAACACGTTTTACTCCTTTACTGTTGTTTCCCATTGTTTGTAGTAAACTTTGGAAAAAATTGGTTAAAACGCAAGTCGCCAATATCTATTTTTGTAGAGGGAATTGGCCAAATTTTCTTTCTCTGTAAAAGAGGATAAAAGATTTGGCGGGGTTTTACCCTTTTCTGTCATTTCTCCCATGCACACTTATAATCCCCTTATCACTTTGGACCGTAAACCAATCAGACTCAACTCTCCGTTAGCGGTCTTGGCAAGGTTTTCTACCCAATCAAAAGTTGCGGGAAACCTTATAGGAACTCTTTTTTACATCATGCCAGCGAAACGCAAATGTAAATAAGGCTATCACGGTTATCTTCGAGAAAAGATTTCTTGCTTCTTCCACCTTTTTGTTACTTGCGCTCGCAGTCATTGTTTCAGTTGTCGTAAAAAAACCCCTGGGAGCGTCGAATTGTTGTGGCCAATGTTGTTCCTGAGAGAACTATGAACCAATGTCATTATCCGCCAGCCAAGAGAAACTTGGAAAGAGTAGGAGAGGGGAGGGCCCGCAACTAAACCCGTGTATTTTTCCATTTAACGTCCAGATTCTGAACGCTAAATACTGATTGGCTAACAGTAAATTTTCACCGTTTCGACATCCGGTTACCTGGCTCATTGAGTCAAACACAGCAAATTATGGACGCTATGAGTCAACACGGAGGTAGTTTCGAGCGACGTTTGATAGCTGTTTTACACTCGCCAGAAGAGAAAGGGTTCAAGTATGATTTAAGAGGAGCAGCAGTTTGGGGTTAAACAGTTACTCATTGGCAAAGATCTCCTGGCTATTCTTCCAACAGGATTCGGAAAAAGCTTAATTTTCTAGCTATTGGCTCTCCTATTACCAACGAAATCTGTGCTCGTTGTCATTCCTCTATAGTATATAGTTATTTAATGCAGGGCTGTGATATTTTAAACTCCGATGCTGATGGGCTTTCATGTTGACGACTTTTGAATGATTCCGAGCAGAAACGAGGTGAGTGGCATAATATTTGCACACGGCATCTTGTCAGTTGTGGAACAAGATGGCTAGTAATTTCAGAACTACTCGTCACTAAAATATATTGTGTACGTATGTTATCACATGTTGAATGAACCTTCATTTGATGTATAGTTCAAGTTTCTCCGTTAAGTAAAACTCGTTAAAATGTCCAAAATCTGCGAAACGCTGTTCGAAATATAAAATATTACAAATAAACAGGAAGTTGACTCCTCACAAGTGTTAATAGAGAATTTTAGAATTTTTTAAATGATATAACAGATGAGATATATATCAAACAGAAGCTATTGAAAAATGCTATTTGGAGTAGAAATTTATATTCTTAAAACGGGGAAACGTCATAGCATTTTTCAATAGCTTCTGTTTGATATATATCTCATTTATCCGTCTGACTGAGACGAATTTAAGGCGGTACTGGAGGCGGAAGTCAACTCTTTCGATCTTAACAGTTTTTTTGTCAGTTGGGAGATATAGTAACAACAAGTCTCTATGCCAAGTTTTACATCGCTGCGTCCTATACTTTTCGAGATTTCGGCGATCAAACTTTCGTATCTAATGGCGAATGTTCGCGCCAAAAGAGAAGATTAAGGCTGAAAGACAATGAATTGTGCTTGCTCTCCCACAGCGAGTTTTGACAGAATTTTACACCTTGAGGTTGGTGTTGGGATTTGATATGCCGCAATCATATGGTCATTTTGCGCTTTTCGCACTCACTTTCCTCTCATCGACCAAAAAACACTAGCTTTCTAGTATACTGCAAAATATGGCTGGTAAGTAACAATTGAGAAAGTTTATTCGTTATTGTCTTTGTGATTTCGCAGAAACAATTGATATAATGAAAAACATGATGCTAGATGTTCCGCTATTCATTATATTTATAATCAAGCGAAGCAGATACCGGCGCGAGCAGACGGGATGTGATGCGTCCCTTGGAAGCTGCGATGATATCAGCAACGTGAGTGTTTTTGTGTTCTGAACATTCGGATAATTAGAATATTCGGATAATTGTGCCTCCTGGCATCCTTTCTTCTTATAGTGGCGAAGGAATACCAGAGGTCCTGAAATTGCTGCTGGCGACGAGGTGCAAGGAACACGACCAGGACACGAGGCGCTTCGTGCACCGAAGCATGTTTGGCTTCTTGTCGGTAAGTGATGAAATAGCAATACCTCGAAGTCGTAATATGACTCGAGTTAGTTTGAAAGTCAAAGCGAACACGTGGTGAAGTGAAGTAATTAATTCAAAGTGCAAAATATTCTTTGCCTTGTAAACTGTGTAATATATAAACTGGTTTGGTTTCACGAGTGACACGTTACCTGGTTTGTTAGTGAAACAATTCGCCACTTCTGCTTTTCAGAGAGAATGAAGAGTGGGTAACGGTGCATCCCTCGTTTACCCCCAATAAATTCTTGACGCTGTCAGGGCACTTTACCGTGACGGGGTCAAAGATTATCTACCAAGGGCTGGAAAGGTAAGCATTAGCATGCCGTTCATTTGACTTATACCGTAATATTTCGAATATAAGCCCTGGGTTATATTTGTTCAAAGGAAATATTTGTTTTGGTTGGCTTATATTCGAAGAGGGCGTATATACAGAGGCCGGTGGGCTTATATTTGGGGGTTTATATTCGAAGTAGGGGTTATTATTTTTTTTATATATATATATTTTTATTTTTTTGGGGGGGGGGGGGGGGGGGGCGCGTTACTTTTGAGAGACTACGTACATTCACCACTTTTGAGTGAAACGCGTTGCAAAATAAACCATCTTCTCAACTGGAAAGTCCACTTTGTATTATTTATCTTCTTATATATACCTTACAGCAAAAATCTACAACTCACTGCTCCTCAACCGTATACAACCAGAGGTTGAGAAAGTTCTACGTAGAAACCAAAACGGCTTTAGAAAGAACAGATCAACAGTTGGACAGATCCTGACAGTCCGGAGGCTCATAGAGGGTGTCAGGGCTAAGAATCTACAAGCTTCTCTACTTTTCGTAGATTTCTCCAAAGCTTTCGACTCTGTCCACAGAGGTAAAATGGAGAAGATACTTCTAGCATATGGTATCCCCACAGAGACAGTAGCTGTCATGATGCTGTACAAGAATACAAAATCCTTGGTCAGATCCCCCGATGGAGACACCAGTTTCTTTGATATCCACGCG
Source organism: Corallium rubrum (assembly GCA_964035015.1). NCBI lineage: Eukaryota > Metazoa > Cnidaria > Anthozoa > Scleralcyonacea > Coralliidae > Corallium > Corallium rubrum. The sequence goes on from CAXIUP010000120.1 coordinate 220,262, forward strand.
GGAGTCCTTCAGGGTGACACCCTAGCACCTTTCCTCTTTGTCATCACCCTTGACTATGTACTAAGAACGTCCCTTGATAAGCACAACAATCTAGGATTTACCTTATCAGAAAGACTCTCAAGTGGACATCCTGTGAAAAAGCTGACTGACATTGACTATGCAGATGATCTAGCTGTCACTGCCGATAATATTTCAAATGCCACAATTCTATTACATCAACTTGAAAATGCTGCTGAAGATGTTGGCCTATATGTCAATGCTTCTGAAACCGAACACATAAGTTTCAACCAGCAAGGCTCAATACAAACTACCTCAGGTGAACTAATCAAATCTTTTGAATCTTTTACATACCTTGGAAGTGAAATCAACTCTACCGAAAAGGATGTGAAAATTCGCATAGCAAAAGCCTGGGCAGCCTTAAATAAAATGGACATAGTCTGGAAATCAGATCTACCGGACGACCTCAAACGCAGTTTCTTTCGCGCCACAGTTGAATCTGTTTTGATGTATGGTGCCACAGCTTGGACACTGACTAAGACTCTTGAATCCAAGCTAGATGGCACATACACTCGGATGCTGAGAGCTATTCTTAATACCTCCTGGAGACAACACGCCACTAAATCACAGCTCTATGGACCCATCCCAGATATTTCAATAACTTTACGTGAGCGCAGAATGCGTTTTGCTGGACATTGCTGGAGAGCAAAACAAGAACTTGCAAGCGACCTACTGCTCTGGACCCCTCGCCATGGCCAAACTCGGGTCGGTCGCCCAGCAATCACCTACATTGACCAACTATGTAGAGATACTGGATGCCTCCCTGAAGACCTCCCGACCCTGATGCAGGACCGTGATGGATGGCATGATAGGCTGAATGTCCGAGCTAGCTCGACCAGATGATGATGATGATATACTTACCTGTATTCAACCTTGTGCCAGGGCATTCTCCCCCCCCCCCCCCCTCCCCAACCCCAGGGGTTGTGAAACACACTAGGTTCGGGTCGCTATGGTGAATATTCTCAAAAGTGGCCATCTCCCACAAGCGATGTAATGATCACGTATCTTCACTCTGCAGAGAAAAAGATTGTACGTGGTTTCGCTCAAGGAGTTGGTGCGAGAGTACGGCCCTCTCAAGAGGCCACCTAGCACCGAGTATTAACCTGTAAGTATAAAAAATGGACTACAATACTTATTCGATAATGACTGAACTAATAAATTGCTCTTTTCTTTTCTTTTCATTTCAGATTATCTATTTTTAATTTTGGTTGCACAAAGATTTTTTACAATGATTTTCTTTTACTTTTACAATATATTTTTTTCTGGAATAAATTGATTATTGATGATTATATGTACGCATGCATTTAATTAAATGTTAATGTTTTTTTCTTCTTGTTTTTTTTTTACTTCTATTTCATCACTTGTAAACATTTCTAATACATATATACAATAATACATAATACATGTTTACAATAATAAAAAATGTCAACTGGAACGCTGGTGTTGAAGTTGTTTGTCTGGTTTTGTGCAACCTCGAAAGATTGCAGATGTTGATTGAATGTCAGTTATCTTCAAAGACAAGTGAGAACCGGTCTGGTTAGCGTTGTATGGATAAATCGCTGCAAAGTTATGCTTATTTGAAGTTCGGTCTGTAAAATACTTGAAATATGAATGAGATCTGACTTAGCTATCCTTAGCTTTTATATTATTTTACCGAATTGATCCCAAATCAGTAATTTTACGATTTTAATGACCTCAATTATAAATACTGCGAAATACTGTGAATTATAAATGCGAAGTTTAATAAAATAAAATAATAAAATAAAATAAATTTTTTGGGCCACATCATTTTGTGAATAGTACTGAAATGTGATCTCTGCTAGCCAGTTTTTTTTTACATTGTGAGGGCAGTCGTTGTGGCTTCTCACATGAGTCGTGCTTCCACACGATTTGCATTTTTTGCCACCGATGACTACATGTGCACCCAAAGGTGCAGTCACCACACCACCTGGGAGGACAACACCAGGTACATTGCCAGAAACAAACACCAGAATCAAACCGATGCCTTTTGCCAGCACAACAGCATTTCACCGATTGAATGTTACGGGACTGCTTTTTGTGAAGAGCAATAAACTGACTCGTAAAGGAAGATTTGGTTTGAAGCTCTTGGAGTTTCTTGCCATGAGCCCTACCTACATCACCAGCACACAACATAACTTTGGATTCAAATTCATTAGGAAAGGAATATCTGAATCATAATGCAGATGAGGATTCAGCATCTTGCCAGTTTACTTCCACTACCATACCTTCTTCCTTGGCTTTGGCCCATAAGACCTGAGCCAAGTGAACCACTGCAGCCTTAGCTGTTCCCTGCCATAACTCCTCATCGCAAATTCTGCCTGCACCTCTCATTGGCAAATGCCCATAATAAATAAGACCACCTGTCAGATAATTTTTTGTGATAAAGGTGCAATTTTGACTGAAATACCCCCTGATTTGCCAACAACCATCACATGTAGTTACAGCACGAGACAAAGAACCTAAAACATCTGACGAGAGTTCTTTCATCTGACGCTTTGCATCATCACACATCTGGAAATCAAGATCTATAATTTTTAAATAAGGTTTTCAGAAACTATTCCTAACCCAAGACCCTTTCCTAGTGTTTTACGGTAACTAGCATAACCATGACCACTAACAAAAAATGCTAAGGATAAGGCTAAGGACACAATCTGGCTATTGGAACTTGGAGTTAGCTGACTGCTCTTGTAGCAAATTTCTTCTTTCCAACAGCCATTGCGGCGAAAGAGTAACTTCATGGAGCCTCCAAGGCCTTTCTTTTTTGAGGCAACAAGCACAAGCTTTCCTAAAAACATCATTTTTAAGTGAGAAGCAACAAAACAGAAATCTTATTTTGCATTTAAGAATTAGAAATTGGCTGCTTATGTTTATAAATTAGTCTGATGCAAAAACGAGAGTGAGTTGAGAGAACTTGAAAGGTTATGTGAACCCGAGCCGTAGGTGAGGGTTTACATAAGTACTTTCAAATTCTCCCAAACTCAATTGAGTGTTTGCATCAGATTATATAAACACAGGGCATCCATTTTTTATGAAATTTGAAGATTAAGAAATGTGCCGTGACGTTACAACGTGTTTCCATAGACTGATATAGCCATAAACACCATAACTGGCCACTGTGGCTGTGCGTATTTGCAACCTAGTTTATAATAATAAAACTTATTCACATCCATGCAAATGATCCAAGCATATCCATTTTAATTTACTTCTAGGTAGTAATGATACAATAAATAGTGAACTACAAAATTATACCTTTGCATTGTCGATGATTAGACGGACAACAGAAATATCGGTTGAATTCACCAACCAAAGAAACTATACTTGCGGCTGTTCCAACAAAAAGACTCTCGCTAATGCTTATCCTACAATATATAGATAATTGTAAATAGTCAGTGATATTTATAGGTACGGTCCACATCATTTTATGAAAATGAAGTGCTGCGTAAACATTTTTCGATATAGCAAAGCGAAAAGGTGTTGAACTGCCGAGATTTTTAGGAGCAAAATACTGACGTTTCAGCAGTTTGCAACCTTTTCTCGCTTTTCTGATCGATACGTCTGAGTATTTCGTTTCTAAAAACCTCGGCAGTTCACCATCTTTTCGATTTTCTACATTATTTTAAAGCTTTTTAAAAGTTGAGAAAATAGTTTTGTTTGAAGGAATATTTAGTTGACAGAAAAAGGAAGAATCGAAACATGATCCTGATTGCTACAGATGATGATTGCGAGTCAACACAGATATGCATTTTTCGAAAATTCTCTTCGCCAGTTCACATAACTATAAGAGTCTAAGTTGTTGATGATACGAAACCTATCTTGAGTGTAAACAGCTGCAGCATACAACTTATCCTATAGAACCTACAGAATAAGATACTTTTTTGGGCTGCTTAGGCATAATGAAGAAGGGATTGCTTCTAAATATGTTATTCGGCGGAAATGGGGTTTCAAGTTTATCACTTTCTGCTGTCTGTGGGCAAGTGCAATGCCAATGGAATGTAAAAATACACGAGTTCTTAGAAATTATAAAACCAAGTCCCATAATCTCGCATTTGTTTCAATCCTCCTAAAAAGGTTTTACTTTTTACATGCATAAACGAGCGCCTGCGAGTTATGTGCCCAATGCGCGTTCGTTCGATTCACATTTCAGCAAGTTACTGGCCGAATAAAATCTGACAGTGATAAAAGTCGAAATACACAAACTTAGGCCATATTAGGTGGACATAATCCAAAACGTTTTTTACTTACTCTTCATTGCTGTCCAGATCTTTTTCCTTGAAACTTTCTTCAGCTGGATCATATTCATTATCAGAATCTTCTGAATCAAGGTCAATATTTGCGCCGACCGAGTCATCGTCTTGATCACTACCAGACATAACCGCAGAAACAGCTAGCGATTCTTTTCCCGTTGGGTCATCCAAGTTTTCCATACTTTCATCTTCTGTACCATTTCGAGCCTTCACTTTTCCCAAAGATAATTTTCTTTCAAATGTTTCTCGACGTCTTTTCCCGACTTAATCCCCCCCCCCCTTTGGATCGATGAACGAAACAATTGCTCGTTTCCGTCCACCACTCTCGTTTAACGCCCATCCGAGAGAAATAAGCTTCTCAGCGCTGAAATTCAGCCTCGATCCAGACCCAACTCCTCGCGAAGTATTTAATTCATTCCCAAAATTCAAATCATTCATATTCGCAGCCATGTCGCTTGAATATCACTTCGGAATGAGCGTCAACTAGCAATTAGCAATCAGCATGATGCTGACATAATGCGGTGACGTCTAATTTTATAAATGTCATCACCGACACCTAAGCGAACTGGTTAATCCCTTTTCCCGCGCTATTTCCCTGCACTAAAAATAGGGGTTACAGTGCTTTTTTGTCCTTATTTGGGGATAAGTTATAACTATTGACCACTGACCTTTCACCGACGGCTCGCCAGAACATGGGGGAAACGTGGGGCATGTCGAAATAGACAATATTTTAGGTCCAAAAAGCTGTAATTTGAGGTAATATGGCTAAAATTTGATAAATTTTCATCAGTATAATGACCTAAACCTCCATATCTCTTTCTCTTTTCAATCAATTTGATCAAAATTTGGCCTGATTGTGCACAAGCCTAAAATAAAAAAATAATCTCGGAGTCCGCCGCTGTCCGCTTTAAAGATTTTGATTGGGAAGTGTTTGAATTTCTGTTATCTTGCCAAATAACGAAATGCTTGTAGATCAGCGACATTTAATCGGCTGATTGCGGACTCCGAGGATAAATCTTTGTATTCGTATGATAAGTAAGTCTTCTTTGTTTTAGTTCATAAAGTTCAAAGCAAAAGCTACAATCGACCATTCAAAATCGTTAATATGGAGATCAAATTTCATTTCCCCACCCCCTGAACTGAAAAATTGTTTTTTAGTATTTCTTACAACTTAGACAGCACTAAATCTTGTTAAATCCATATTTAAAAGCGAATTTAAAAATTTTCAAATTCAGCCTCCAGTACCACCTTAATTGCCGAGACGAATTTAATTGGTGTGTCGAATTTAATCAAGTTATACGACGCAGTTTCAATTGGTCGAATAAAATTCAAACAATTAAATTCATCTGAACTAAATTCTTCTATTGTGCGACGTTTAGCGCAGGCCTCAGATAAACGATGTCTTCAAACCGCGACAATCCCATTCACACATTTGATTTCACACAAAGATATTCGATACCCGCGCGAAGATTTCACTTGGCGCGTAGACTAATAATTCGCTATCAATCACAATTGCCACTTCCGCGCCAAGAAATTCAGTAGTCGTAACATTTTTGGCTATATCTTGGTCGCTTTTTAATATTTTCAAAAAAAATTGCGGTAGTCGAGAGATTTTCAGTTTCTTAATGTAAATTGATAAAAATGTACAATGTGATGAAATCGGTGCTTTATCACATAATGTAACCTTAATAAATCGTTGCGCTATTGCAAACTACAACTCTTCAAGCTTCTTCTTTGACAGACGCAAGGCGGTTCTCATGTTAGGCTACATCGCCTTTGGTTTTCGGTGTATCTATAGTGTATCGTTACAAGCTTGAAGAGTTTTAGTTTGTAATAGCGCAACCATTTATTACGCCACAAGCTCTCTTGATAAATAAAAATGATATTTTCGTAGCTGGAAGTTGCCGATATCGCATCAGGATAGTCGTCCACTGCGTGAAGAAAATTAACAAAAAACGCGCTTGCTCTACTTACTATAAAACGTAATCCCCGAGACCGGGCGTAGGGCGGAAGGCCCGGAGCCCGGTGAGGGTACTAATCTCGACACGCGTGGAGTCAATTTACACGCGTGGACAAGCGTGATATGCGAACAATTTGCTGTTATCTGAATATTTGTATGTGTGGACGGACCATGCGCGGTTAAGATTGTGGGACACTGGGAACAATACAGTTCTTGATAGAAAAGATTTGAACTAACAACATAATTTATTCTTGACAAAGACTTGAGAAAGGAGTTTTTGGGATGCGTACATCCTTTTCAAAAGAACAAAAACAAATAAAATACAACAGCAACTTGACTAGAAGGAAACTCGTTAAACCGAAACTCGAAGGAAGGAAGGAAAAAGCAATAGTCAAATTAGAAAACTGAAAACCAACGAAGAAAAGGCGGAAAAGTTAATAAGCTTTAAAGTAAAAATATAATTCGAATTTCCCTGTTTAGATCCTATCACTGTTAATTTTGTTTTTTTATTTTGTGTGTCCTTGAAGTATTTTCAACATATCATATCCATTGCACGTTTTTGCTTGCCAATCCCCGTTGTATTTTTTTAACCTGCTGCCCTATCTTCTTTAAATAGTTTTCTTATTGTAAAACCACTTACAGTGATTAAGCGTAGCTTGTTTATAATTTGGCGTAAACCTAGGAAAAGGAACAATTTTTCTTCTGTAAAAAGTACAAATGCTGTTGAAATATTATTAACATGTCGGTGAAAACAGTTTCAGCACTTCAGATTTCAAAATAAAGAAAAATGTTTTCGTTATATTAGTTTAAAGGAAAATGCCATAAATGAATATAGCCGTGGCAGCCAACCAGGCAGTTGTTTGAGTAGTTTTCAATCACTTCAAAGCCTTTTGGAAAATTCACTGAATAGTTTTAGATTCTCAAAACAATGTCTTTTGTAAACATTTTTGATAAAATGTTGACGCCAGCTTCAGTAGCCTGATTGAGATCAAACGCTGGATGCGACATGCAATTTTGTTTATCTCAATAATTTTTACGAAATATAATCCTAAAATTTTTCTGTTCTTCGTTACATTTTTCTTTAAAAATTTAGAGTTACGCTTTTTTATTTCAAATATTCTACTAGCTACTAGAATTAAAACTATATTTTGATCGTTCCGAGAAGAGTGGCTATTTCCAGGCCCCGCACAGTAAAAAAGAACGCAAGGGGGGGGGGGGGTTATTAACGTTTTCTAATCAGGGGGTATTTATAAAAAAAAATTGTTGAAGGGGGCGAGGGGTTGTTGCGTGTATGTATTTCTAGGTTAAATAAGACCTATGTATTATTTACCCGTTATTCCTGGTTCAAAAAAGAGAAAGAGAAGCTAGAATATGTTGTATGAAGGCTTGTTAGGAGGAGACAGTTTTATATATACGAAAGATTGCTATCTTGCATGTTGCTTGCGCTTCTTTTCAAAAAACGGCCCAGTGTGTTCGATGATAATGATATTTATTCAGGATACCCACAACACTGAAGTGTTTTTCAGTGGGCTCCTTCAATAATTATGTACAATAAAGTAACAATACAATGTCAAATAATACATACAAACTACAACACAATAACAATACAACGTATACAAAAAAACAAACAAAAAAAAGGATATGGACTTCTTCAACAATTACAGAATGCGCCACCCTCCGCCACCAATGCCGAGCTCAGCTTCATATAAGTTCTACTGAAATACAAAAGCTATGCAAAATGGTTGAACCCGTCACCATGGCGGAAAGTGACGCACCCCGCATTTACTAAAGTCGTCTATATTCTACATACGAAATATAATAAGGTTAGATATGCTGCCGAAACAGAGAACGTAGTAGTCTAAGGCCCTTCGAGCGAAGGGCCTTCGCTCTAAACGTTAGACTCCTATGTTCTCTGTTTCGGCAGTATATCTAACCTTACTAAAAATACATAAACACAACAACCCCTCGCCCACTTTTACATGCTTTTTTGGAACACCCCACCCACCCACCCCCTGATTAGAATAAGCACTCCTGATATACAGCCAATATAAAAACAAACAGATATAAAAACAAATGATATTAAATCCTTGGGATAATTATAGAATTTATGGATAGGGTGACAAAACTTATTTAAATCACTTAATGAAAGTTGAGCATATCAAAGCAAAAATTAGATTTCATTATTAAATTCTGGTTGTAAAAATTATATTGTTTTTAGGTTTCAAAAGGGATTATTTTTAGCAAGCCTTTAAATGGCTTGCCTATGCAATAGATGTTTTGCAAAGGCAAAATTAAAAGTTAACAGCTCAAAAATTACATTTATAATAGAGTCTGAGATAAAAACAATTCAGTAGAATCAGATTCCAGAAAGAAGTATTAAACAGACCAACGTTTCAGTCGAAAAATTGGAAATACAGGCAAGAAAACCGACAAAGCCCATGCGTATTTTTAATAATAAATTACAAAATGCATGCAAAGTCAATGAAAAACATCACGTCCACGTAAGCCTAAGGTAGCGTTTTAAGTTAGCTTTAGTTAAGCTAACTTATTTTGGACGAGCAAAGGGAAAGCACGAAAACGTGAAGCTGGATATTGTTTTAGGACATAAGGACAAAATACAAATTACAAATCTCCTACCGTTAACTTAATTGAGACCACTGAGTTGTTTACCATACGGCGTTTGGTTTCTTCAGGTTCTCCTGGTTTCGCTTCAAAATATATTAAACCGGCTGTTTGTATCCTTTTCTTCGTTGTTCATTTTTATTATTTAAGTAGAGCAGGCTCCATTTAGTTAAACGAAAGCAAAATACTGACAGATTTATTAGTTTTCTTCGTCGCTAGTCACCAGTGTCCAACTATTCTTACCGCGTGACACCGTACCAAACATATATATATACAAATAAATAAACTATTTCTCAGATTTCGTCTCCCTTGCTTTTTCTACACGCATGTAAAATGGACTCCACGCGTGTCGAGATTAGCACCCTCACCGGGGATTATATTTCGATTGTTGTTTTTACACTGCCTACGCAGCACGCTACTTTTATTACTATATTCTACATAGTAGGTTATCGGATGTTATAGTTATAGTTTCTTTAGAAAAGTCTTAAAGTGCCACTAAGACGAAAAATCGACCATAAAATTTTGCGAAAATTTAACTTCGACGAACTTTATTGGGATATAAATACCCCGTGTACAAAATTTGAACCGATATAAACCAATAGGTTTAAAGTTATAAACGTTTGAAATGCTGAAAATTGCGTCCGCCCTTAAAATTTTCTTCACTGTGAATATTGATACATGAGAAGGGTTGTGACGTCATTTTCTTAACCCAAACTTGCGTGACAAAGGAAGAAACAACGAGAGCGCATATAATTTGACAACAAAAATGTCGAATTCATCATCATTTAGTTGTTGTTCTGACTACGGATTGAAATGGAATCATCCAATGTATGTTTGGAGTATTGGTAGCCCATTTTGACAAATCTGGTTTCGGAATTTGCCAGAACGATGACTGTATTGCTTCGGCTGACGAGATCGATAATCGCCCAATACTAAATATAATAATAATAATAATAATAATAATAATAATAATAATAATAATAATAATAATATAATACATTTATATAGCGCTTATTCCTATTGGTGCTAAGCGCTTTACATAATAAAAACATAATAATCTATATCTAAAAAAAGTCATATTCAATAATAAAACAAAATATTAAAAAAAAGCAAGCTTAAATAGATAGGTTTTGACAGAAGTTTTAAATTGAGTTAAATTTGAAGATTTCTTGATCGAAAGAGGCAGTTTGTTCCATAGTAGAGGTGCTGTGACGGAGAATGCACGTGAACCATAGGTGGACAGACGGAATCGTTTTTGTTGAAGGAGGCAAGCAGAAGATGAGCGGAGGTTTCTCTTGGGTGTGTAGTGCTGCAGTGGATCAAGGAGGTATATTGGTGCCTGGCCATTCAGAACTTTGTAAGTTAGAAGAAGAATCTTGAAATGGACACGATATTCAACAGGTAGCCAATGTAGATGCATGAGGTGTGGTGTAATGTGATCATGCTTGCGTGCCAGCGTTATCAAACGGGCGGCAGCATTCTGAACATATTGGAGCTTTTGCAGGATATATTTAGGGATGCCATATAGTAGAGAGTTACAGTAATCAATTTTGGAGCTGACAAAAGCATGAACAAGTGTTTCGGCTGATTTAGAGGTCAGAAATTTCCTTATTCTTGCAATATTGCGTAGATGGTAAAATGCAGATTTGCATACGGAATTGACATGTGGAACCATAGACATGGTATTATCGAAGATGACACCAAAATTTCTTATAGAAGCAGCAGGCTCAATTTGATCAGATCCAACAGATACTATAGAATTCTTAGGAGGCTGGCGATGTTTAGGATAGAAAATAATAAGTTCAGTTTTGTCACCATTGAGTTTCAGCTTGTTCTGGTTCATCCAGCTCTCAATGTCAAGTATACAGGCTTCGATGCGGCTGGTTGCACTGTCTTGTTCTATGTCACTGTTGAGACTGAATGTAGTATACAGTTGACTATCATCGGCATAGAGATGGGATGACATGTTATGGTTTTTGAGAATATCACCCAAAGGAGAGGTGTACAATAGGTGTAACATTGGACCCAGAACAGACCCTTGGGGAACACCACATGTAACATTGTGAATATCAGACTTCACACCTTTGATATTCACAAACTGGGTGCGGTCAGTTAAGTATGATCTAAACCAATCCAAGGCTTTGCCGGTGATTCCAAATTTGCTCTGCATTCGATAAAGTAAAATGTCATGATCGACAGTGTCAAAAGCAGCTGAGAGGTCAAGCATTAAAAGTACAACACATTTATTGTCATCAAGGGCACAAAGAATGTCATTTTGAACTCGGAGTAATGCAGTTTCGCAGCTGTGGTATTTCTTATATGCGGACTAGAAGGGCTCACATAGGTTATTTTCTTCAAGATAATGGTTTAAGCGAACTGCAACAACCTTTTCAGTTGTTTTAGAAGTCATTTTCAAAATAACAAGATATTGCCAAAGAAAAGTACAATAAATTTTCTACATAGCTGCAACATTTCAATTCTGACGTCGTGATTTCTTCTTGAGAAAGACAGCATTAGTCTGCTAGAGACAGGAAGAAGTTTTTCACGATGCGCTCGTTTGTATCTTTATGTGGTATGAATGTGGCTCTAGGCTTCTAGCTGACTAGCTTGTATTTGATGCCAGATGGTGAAGTCCGAAGAATGTCGCTGTAGACGCTGCTGGCACATAGAAATTCAAAGTTTGAGGGCATTTTTCTCATGTTGGAAATTATACAGTGACAGAAAAGAAAAAGTTAGAAAACTAGTTGGCCTCAGTATATATAATTCTGTCAAATTTGCATGAATGGCCTGTTGATGTGGCTCACAAAGCTGGCGCATCAATAATGTGTTTCAGCTTGTAAAATTGTTTTGGTTAAATTTCTTAGGTTTTCTACCGCTAAATATTTAGATTAGTATTTACGCTTTGTTGCTTTGCAAATCAGACTGTATATTTATTGAGTTTGCTTATATGCTATCTATTTTGTTACATCTAATAGCATTTCTTTTAAGTACTAATTAAAATACCAAATGAATTGTTAGTACATACATGTATTTTATATATACAATTATACATCAAATTCAACCTTCATTGTCGTTTGCTTTACTTACATGATATACTTTATAATCTTAAATAAAAGTAAAGTGGAACTTACTATGTACCATGGTGGCATGGGATAGTGTGAGAGGACAAGAAATATTCGCTTTATTATTGGACCTCTTGGACCTCGAGACTGCTCTGCCTCCAAAGTTTTGTTAATCTTTCGAATAGTAGGTACATTACTACGCTGAAAAACACTTGTTTGTAGTATAAGGGCGCTCTAAAAATCTTCATGGAAAATTGATTGGAACAAACTATGAATCATCGCGTGTTGGCGCATTATGTTCTGAACAAACCTAACCCAATTTGCTCGCAGGATTTGTCAATTGGGCTTATATGTTGCGCAATCCCTGCGGAATAATCACATTCATTACTACAATCCTGTATAACTGTGTGCGTTGACGGCGTGATGGAATATTTTATTTTTCATTCACTGACAACCTCTTGTATTCTACAATAAGTCTACAGCATGAGATGTTGTTGTTAAGAAAATGACGTCAAAGGCCTTCTCGAGTTACACTAGAGTTGCACTTTGGAAATTTTAATGGCGGCCGTCAAATTTAAGATTTCTAATCGCAATAACAGCGCCTCTTTTTTGAATTTCGAGTTAAGACTTCGTACAGTAGGTTGTAGATGGGTATACTTTACAATGATGAAATAAAAACGATAGGTGAAAATTTCGTCTTAGTGACACTTTAAATTTATGTAGAGAATCAGCGTTTTTGCGGATACTGGTTGCTAAACCATATCCGCTATGTCATGAGCGCGGTTGTGTGTTTGTGTGTACGAATGTTTTCGTCAATCACGTGTCAACGCAAACGACCAATAGCGGATCCGAATCAGCATACTTCAGAAGTCTTATTTGTATGTGCGAAGGGTTTATGAATGTGTACCAGAACAATGAATGGAAGATAGAAAGTTGAGTTTTGTTTCAGGTAATGAACATTTGCGCGCTATCACAAGACGCCAAGAAACATATGACATGTCGACAGCTGACAGTGGGCTACTGGTCTGTCGGTATAAATTTCAACGGTTTTGAGAATTTTTGCGGATTGTCTGGTTTCGAAACAATATGTATTTCAGCATTTTAATACATTTTTTTTATGTACATGTATGTATGTACTGTTGTTTTATACTATAAATACAAGCGCGCGGTGACTGCATATTTACATACAATACTTTCTCGTGTTCATCTCAGCATCACGTAATCAAACCATACAAGGTGTTTATACTCTGATAATTCCGGAACGCGTTTCGACTTTCTCGCCTAAACGACAAGCTTTCCAAGGACGAAGAAACAGTGTCAGCGCTTGTTTGGCTGCGGATTAAAGATCTTTCTGAAATCTGAATGCCCTTTTAACTATTAAATGTTTGAAGTGTTTACGTGTTAGGCGCTCGGCCAAGATGTTTTAGCTATAGGTTTACACGCAGAAATCCACCGTGCTTGGCACTGTTTATGTTACATGTAGACGTATTCAATACTTCAGAGGCGGATCCAGAGGGTTGCTATCGTTGCTCAAGCAACGGTCAGAATTTCGAGATTAATTTATTCAGTCTTTTGGCGAGTATTTTTGCGCACCAACATCTTTAAAATTAACACATTCAGTCAAATATTATCATTTTTAGTGCCTGGCGACGTTAATAAATTCGTATTGTTCAATCACTTCAAGGCCGCTGCGCGATTATTTGCGCGAGAAATGCCGTGAGTTGGGTGTCTATTTTCGCGCCCATATTAAATTGAATTCTCTCCGAAACCCGAGAACACCCGAGCCTACCTGCATGTAGCGGCTCGCATCTTTGGGTACTGACTAGTTAGCATCAGCTAAACGTGACTGTGCAAATGGCGGGAGCAACGGTTGATGCTAAATTTAGCCTTTTCTGAGCAACAGCAAAGGATGCTGAGCAATCAAATGATCAGATTCAGTATGCTGAGCAACGGTAGAGATATTTTAAGCTATATTTTTCGGGTCTCCAGTGATGCTAAGTAGCAGCGTTCTCACCGACTTATCACTCGTTCGAACAACGCTTAATTACAACGATTGTTTGATGTATTTGATGGGAGTTATTCATCTGCGATAAAATAGGATCTAAATGTTTCTTTGTGTATTAAAGTTCGCTTCGGCGCAACGGCGACGCCACAGTTTCCCCACAGCCAGCCAAGGAATCGCACTACCAAAACCACTACGAGTCTACTGCAGTAAGGTTAGCGTATTAAATGCTTATGAATAATATATAATTATAATGCTAATCAGCCAAGGCATGTTTAATTATTTCAACTACACAACACAGTTAATGTAAATGAGTATGAGTATAGATAGTATCAATGTCTGTCTGATATTTAATATGTCTCGGTTTATAAAAGTAAGTGTAAATCTTGGTGATTTATGAGAACAGAGTGGTTGATGATTTGTTTAACACTAAGCTAGCTTTATATATTTCAGTATGGTTAGTACTTCTATTTTTGATCTATAAAGCAGAGTCTGCATAGATAATGTATACTGTATGTATTTTTATAGTATAAACCAGCTAGTACAAATTCTACTTTCTGATTATTGGCTGAGCTACTCAGTCTATTGATAATAGACCACTGTAGCAAGAGTCAATTACATGTATTCACAAATGAAATACAATGGCAGAAACTTGCATTTTGTCAAGGTAATACTGTGTCCGACTACTCTGGTTTATGCAGGAATACTAGTTGCCAACAATTAGACAAATTGCCCTCATTGTTTATAAGTGATAGTCATTAACTTGACTGTACTCATTGACTATCTGCTCACAGACAACTCGGGCTCATTTGGTTAATTATTAGTATTAATTACTTGTGCAAAGTGTGTCCCTGATTTTGAAATTTTCAATATGTTAACAAAAATGCTGTATCAATGGTAAATGTGGAATATTATTGAACCCTTTGTTTACCAGGGGTTTTCTTTTGCTAATGGGTCATTCCAGAAATGATCCATACCTCCCCCACAGAGGAAATTTGCGCCATCCGGGGAGGGGAGGGGAGGGGGGTAAATCTACTTCTGATAATAGTAAAATGTACTAGGACATCCGAAGTGGGTAGGGGGTCAACTTCACATTTCCTCCATGGGGGAGGTGTGGATGTTTTCTGGAATGACCCAATAGAATTAGCTATCTAAAATCAATGTAATTAAGAATTTGAAAGTTCTGTTCATGAATAAAGGATTAAGCAATTCTTGACTGAATGAATCATACAACAATGTATTGCTCTGGTGAGTCCTAATTTATTGAATGCAAAATCAACTGCCTTCAGTTAAGTTAGTTTTACAGAATTACAGTTGCAAACATAAATTAATTTTGAATAAATAATATTAAAGCTTTTTATTGTATAATTATGTTGTGTTAAGTTTTATCTTCTAACACCCATATGTTTAACTGCCAAATTTCTTGATGTGCTGCTTATGGATAAGCAGTAATAACACAAGTATTAATTTCCTCAGTTTGTGGTGTGGTGTTGAAACTACTATACACTTTGCTGATCAACTATGAACTATTATATAGTGCCCTTCACGATCTGGTTATTTTTACAAATAAAAGTCTGGGGGATAATTTAGTAGTTATTGATTTAGGCATTATGATAATTAATTTATGGTATTGCTTCCATACAAGATAGTATGTTATATATAAAATTTCCAAAAATATATACAGTGTACAGTACCTTGCTGTTTGCAGTTACAATGTACCAGCTGATCGGTACTCACTTACTGCGAGTCCGTTGTCAAGTTAGAGCTAATATTTTTTGGTCATTATAATTTCTCTAAGGCTACCCAGACCCCAGAAAGTTGAAATGTTGTCCTTAAAATTGAAAAAAAAAATCCTTCTGGAGTAACTTCAAATCACTCTCAAAACGCGGGAAATGCGTTTTTAGAGGTCCTAATTATCAAAATTTTTCGGGGGAGCATGCCCACGGACCCCCCTATAACGGTGAACCACACCTAATTTGCAACGGTCAGATTTTTTGCTGGATCCGCCCCTGATACTTATTCAAAAAACGCGTTGAACATTGATTTATAGAGACGCATCAATGCGTATGTTACCAGAATCTAAACCATGGACATATCAAACATAAAAATATCATATTCTTTAACAATGCGAATAGCGTCCGCGTTTCCTGTTTTTGCCGATTTACCAACTATGATTTACCTAACCTTACCGTGTGTTCAATTATTTTAGTATAGAGGTTAGACATTGCCAGATTGGGGTTAATCGTTAGAAATTAACGATTATAGTTATTTTTATAGATGAGACGTAGGAGTACATGTTGAAGAGTGTAGTCAATTTATAACGTTTTTGCTCAGACAAGAATGTTAAACAGTTCGAATCAATATTTCTGAAATCTGAATAGCCTTTGAATTAATGTTTGAAGTGTTAACATGATAAGCGCTGGGCCGAGATGTTTAACTATAATTCACAAGCAGAA
Source organism: Corallium rubrum (assembly GCA_964035015.1). Taxonomy (NCBI): domain Eukaryota; kingdom Metazoa; phylum Cnidaria; class Anthozoa; order Scleralcyonacea; family Coralliidae; genus Corallium; species Corallium rubrum. The sequence continues at coordinate 236,686 of CAXIUP010000120.1, forward strand.
ATTTTCAGGATGTTCTTTGCGCCGGCTCTAATGCTTTAATTCGAATATACGTGCAGTGGCATGATCACACGCTTATTGTGTTGAGTTCTAACATTACACTCGAGCGAAATTAAAGCGATATAAGTATCATATTTTTAATGCGATTATAGGGACCGCGTTTCATGTTTTAAACTAATGTTTCAAGTGTACTGTTGATGTGTTAGGCCCTTGGCCAAGATGTCGTAGCTATATATCTGATTGTCTGTATATATACGCAGAAAGAAATAAACAGGCGTATAAAATACTTATTCAAAAAGCGCGTTGATCATTGTTGAGACAAATCAATTCATGTGTTACCAGAGTCTAACGTAGTAAAGATTAGAACGAAAGCGATGTATCACATTCTTTCAACAATGCGATTAGCGATCGGGTTTCCTGTTTTTCCCAATCTACCTTTAAAATTGTCATTTTAAGATTAGAGTTAAGATTAGGGTTGGGGCCGGGCTTGGGTTAGAGATTGGGTTGGAGATTAAGTAAGATCTAGATGATACGTGAGAGCATATGCTGATATGTCGCAAGGTTATCAAGCATTTTCAGTATGTTTTAGTGAACAATTTACGTTGTTCAATCATTATCTGTAGGCCAAATAAATACCAGTATCCGCATGTACGCATTGCGTACCTATTTTTAGTTATGATATCCAGATTGTTGAATTCCTTTAAAGCTTGGTAGGTTGGTTTTTGTTTGCCCCAGTTTGTTTTGGCTTTGTAGATTGTTGCTTATTCTTGTGTTATAACTATGAATGCTGCTATTTAAGGTTGCCAGCGCAACATTCGTGGAGAGTTTAGAACGAAAATCAAATTGTTCTGAAGCGATGAGATGGTGTTCCTGCATGTATGCGTATAAATTTGTCGATGAACGATACGTTCTATTATTTTGCTTAAAGTTAGTAGGATGGTCATAGGTCGGTAGTTATTAGGTGATGTCGCGATTCAAATTGATGATGACGTAATGTCGGGAAACGGTGGGGTGTACCCATATGCGATACAGAACACTTTTGAGACCATACTAAAAATCAACGACCCAGCGAAGTTTGGGTACCAGGTAACGGAAAGGCTATTCCAGCTTCTTTTAAACTAGAAAATCTGACACTGCGATATGAGACTATCGAAAATGGAAATCTCGCTGGTGAAATTGAGTTAGTGTACAGCACAGGTAAATCAATGTACTACGACCATGCTACGTTAGTAAAGCCGCTCCCCGTTACAGCAGCCAGCACAACAATCCATGAAAATGTAAACCTACCACGTAGATCACTGAGAAACATCGTTGTCCTATTCAAAAGAGCAGACGACAATGGCGAGACGTACTACTGCCCAAATATACAGAGCGCCAAAATCAGTTTCCAAGGACAGCCCAATTATATCTACAGTCAGAATATGAAGAAATATGATTTCTACAGTGGGACCAACAGAGTGTTCTTCCCATCTGGCAATCCAATTGACCGAAACATTAGTCATACCAGCTTCCTCAAGGACAAATTCGCTCTAGCATTAATTAATCTAGCATTAATCCAGAACGGCATTAATTGTGGACGATATGAGCGACTCATCAGAGCAACATAATAGCACCAACATGTTGACTTACCTAGCGTTGAGTGGGCGACACCACAATATCTCACTATTCATTCTGTCGCAAAAACTGAAGTCTATATCAACCGGAATACGAGACAATGCGACGAGAATCATATTTTTTAAAATACAGAATAAGCGCAGTTTAGAGGTGCTATCTAATGAATTCTTCGGATATCTAAACAGTAAAGACGAAGAGAAGGCGCTAATCGAAGAATTGAATGCACACAGATATCTGGGCATCAAACTTGGCGACCAACCATCTTACATTGTTAAATGAAACATACTGTATACTAAGTAAATGCCAAAACGCAAAGTCAAAGAGATTGAAACGCTAGACGAACTACTTAGTGAGTTACAAACCGCAGGATCAGTAATTGAATCCGCGGTTAATTACAAAGATCATGATGGGGGAATCAGTCAGTTAAATACCTTAAAAAGGCTTCATCAAAAGTTATCAATAAAATTTTCTCAGAAGTTGAAGCAAAAAGGCTGGAAAAAACAAATGCCTTCGTCACGGACATGCTAATTAGCCAACTTGCTTGGTAGACTAGATGCTATTGAGTCACCAGCCGAACTAGATAGAGATTTACAGAAGGATAAGCTTCTCAAGAGAGCTGTTGAGAAAGCAGTAGCTCTTATAACGCAATATATACCAGAACCAGTAATTCTGGAATTCTGGAGTTCTGAGCGGTGATATCACAATTGGAAAGCACGTATTTAACCATTTTGGGACAAAAGATAGGTGAAACCATGAGAAAGGTACACAACAACCAGCAAATGGTACCACAGTTAATACAGATGAGGAAGATCAACATTGAAGGACTTTACTATTTTACCAATAAAAAAATATGCAGATTTTTGTGATACTCTAAAAAATGTATAGATATCATAGAATTGCAAAGTGCGCTGGAAGACGAACCTGCACGCAGGCTATACATCTAGATAAAATTTGACTGTTCTTTTTATGTTACTATTCTTTAGAATATTGGTAAATTTGCTACAAATAAAACTTTCTAATTACATTCCGACACTATCGAAGTTTTGGAGTCATACCCCTTGCTTCCCCCGACCACAACGCCTCTGAACGGAAATGAATATAAAACTTGTATGCAAAAACATGACAAATGCATGGCAAAAACTAACCGCTAATATTTCCGGAATCCATAATATTTCACCATAGAATGGTAAAAGTGCGCTGGTACCCTCAAGTCCTATACTACGGTTTTTGGTGAAAGCTGTTTATCTCCAAGCGAGGCAAAGAAATGCTTAACGGGTATAAACATGAAGCAAAGCGAAAAGGCTAAAGGCAAGGTAAACGACAACATCTGAAAACAAACACGCCCCCCCCCCACCAAAAAAAATACAACCCCCCCCCCCAAAAAAAAACCCCAAAAAAACCCCCAAAAAAACAAAAAAACAACAAAAAACCCAACAAAACAACAACAAAACAACAAAAAACAACATAAAAACAAAACAAACAAACAAACAAACAAACAAACAAACAAACAAACAAACAAACAAACAAACAAACAAACAAACAAACAAACAAACAAACAAAAAAAATATAAATATGGAAGAGGCGAAACCAGGATTCATGATTAAAGTTTCAGACGTTCTCTGGTTTAAAATATTTATTATTTACGAGCTTTCGACTGCCAGTCTGCAGTCTTGAATGTTAATTTACTTAATTCTATCGACCCACATATTAATTTTACAATTGAACATGAACTTAATGGAAAACTTTCATTTTTAGACGCGTTAATTACACGTGACAACGGGTCTCTTTTTATTAATGTATACCGTAAACCCACACACACTGACAGATACTTAGACTATAACTCACATCATGACAAACAACACAAAGTTAGCACGGCACAAACTCTTTTACATAGAGCAGCAACATTACCGAATACAAACGAAGGGAAACAACAAGAACACAAACATGTAACTAACACATTAATATCAAATGGATACCCCAAGAAATTCCTTCAACAAGTGGACAGTAACCGTGTTATGCGGCAGAACAGAACGCCACCACCTGAAGAGCTTGTGCGCATGTTTTTTGATGCTGTGGAACCGAAGAGCAACTACAACTATGCCGTCCTTCCTTATATCAAAGGCCTAACTGAACCACTCAAACGACTCCTGAAACCCTACGACATCCGAACTACCACAAAACCTCTCCGCACACTTGAACAAATGTTCCCCTCCATCAAAGACAGACCATCGTCAGAAGATCAGACAAACGTGATTTACCAGATAAATTGCACTGATTGCACGTGGAGCTATATTGGCGAGACAGGAAGAGCGTTTAAAACACGAAGAAAAGAACACGAACGGAACGTGAAAAGCTGCAAAAGCGGATCTAACATTTCCAATCATGCGTGGGCAAATAATCACCGGATTGATTTTCCTAACGGAAAAATTATAGACACAGCCAGTTATCGACACAGATCAACTTTGGAATCTTGGCATACTGCATGTACGAAAAACGCAGACAATAATGCAAAACACTTGCCAGAACAATATCGGTTTTTACTTAAAAACACTTAAAACTATCTCTATATATACTATATCAATGTAAATAATTATTCATCTTTTCACGTAGGCGGAACTGTCACTGTATCTTTTGTCAGTGTATTTGTTTTGTGTAATTGTAAACCACTGTTATTTGCTAACATTCATTTCAATCCACCCGTTGAAGACCGCAGACTGGCAGTCGAAAGCTCGTAAATAATAAATATTTTAAACCAGAGAACGTCTGAAACTTTAATCATGAATCCTGGTTTCGCCTCTTCCATATTTATATGTATCCGCCAAGAGGCTTGGCGCAATGCCCTGAAGTTAGCAAGATCCTTAGAGAAGTCCACCTACAAACTTGAAGCACACTACCGCCATCTGAATTTCACCCACCGCGCACTAGAAAATCGTTGGTTTCCCAAGTCTCTGCGATTCAAAGCACCCGGTAACCAACCTGTCTTTAAGAGAATTATGGAACGCACGCGCATCCACTGCATGAGAGCAAGAATCAACATCTGTCACGAACAAATCCGTTCAACCAACTGGATCATAGCCGAGAACCGAAAGAACCTGTCATTCTGTATATCTAATGATTCCTACTTGCGTCTCTCCCAATTCCTTCAACAAAGAGCTAGATCCGTCCAAAGCAGCATTTTGGCCAGACATGAAAAGAAACTAACTAACCTAAATTACGAATGCGCACCTTATACAGCATCTGAGCCACAGAAGTGGGTTATCAATCTCTCGAGCAAGCCCTTATCAGCCAACGAACAAGCCATCTTAGAGAAAGGACCCAAGTTCGCTCCAACACCATCTCAGATTCCTCACAAAGATATCGTGGCCGAGATCGAAGCTGCAATCACTGTTCTACCTGATGAATCCAAAGACGCCATCCGAACATCAGCGGCAAACCTCCTTCGACGGTCTCAACTACCAAGCCACAAAAATACATCAGCCAACGAACGGAAAGCATTGCATGAACTACGGAAAGACAAATCTCGCTTGGTGATGAAAGCTGACAAAGGGAACTGTTTTGTTGTGATGGACACAAGCGACTATGAGGAAAATGAATCAATTGCTAGATGATCGACAAACTTACGAGGAAGTATCTAAACCTCCATATAAAAGAATCGAACGTGAGTTAAACGCACAACTACTTAAACTGAAAAACGAACAAAAACTAGACGAAAAAACATACAGAAAACTGCACTCTACTGACGCAATACCACCTGCCATACGAGGATCCGTCAAACACCACAAACCCAACAATCCGCTCCGTCCTATCGTTACTTGTAGGAACACAGCTCTCTATAACACTTCTAAATTTCTTGCAAACCTTCTTTCCCCTCTTCAAAACGATAATGGTTATTCTGTTAACAACTCTACTGAATTTGCCAAAAAACTAACCGAAACTCACATTGACGATGACGAAATTATGGTGTCATTTGACGTTGTATCACTTTTTACGGCTATTCCTGTTGACAGAGCATGTGAACACATACGCAACAAACTCACTAAAGACGAAACGTTACAACACAGAACTAAATTATCAATTGACGACATTATCAGACTTTTACGTTATACGCTGACTAATAGTTATTTTAATTTTAATAAGAAGACCTACAAACAAATCCATGGTTGTGCTATGGGTAGTCCCGTCAGCCCTATTGTGGCTAATCTCTGTATGGAGGAAATCGAGGACTCTGCGCATAGCCAATCAACTGTACAACCTAAGAAATGGTTTCGTTATGTAGATGATCTCTTTGCCATCATCAAAAAACATGCGCTGACTAACTTTTCTAATTTACTTAATTCTATCGACCCACATATTAATTTTACAATTGAACATGAACTTAATGGAAAACTTTCATTTTTAGACGCGTTAATTACACGTGACAACGGGTCTCTTTTTATTAATGTATACCGTAAACCCACACACACTGACAGATACTTAGACTATAACTCACATCATGACAAACAACACAAAGTTAGCACGGCACAAACTCTTTTACATAGAGCAGCAACATTACCGAATACAAACGAAGGGAAACAACAAGAACACAAACATGTAACTAACACATTAATATCAAATGGATACCCCAAGAAATTCCTTCAACAAGTGGACAGTAACCGTGTTATGCGGCAGAACAGAACGCCACCACCTGAAGAGCTTATGCGCATGTTTTTTGATGTTGTGGAACCGAAGAGCAACTACAACTATGCCGTCCTTCCTTATATCAAAGGCCTAACTGAACCACTCAAACGACTCCTGAAACCCTACGACATCCGAACTACCACAAAACCTCTCCGCACACTTGAACAAATGTTCCCCTCCATCAAAGACAGACCATCGTCAGAAGATCAGACAAACGTGATTTACCAGATAAATTGCACTGATTGCACGTGGAGCTATATTGGCGAGACAGGAAGAGCGTTTAAAACACGAAGAAAAGAACACGAACGGAACGTGAAAAGCTGCAAAAGCGGATCTAACATTTCCAATCATGCGTGGGCAAATGATCACCGGATTGATTTTCCTAACGGAAAAATTATAGACACAGCCAGTTATCGACACAGATCAACTTTGGAATCTTGGCATACTGCATGTACGAAAAACGCAGACAATAATGCAAAACACTTGCCAGAACAATATCGGTTTTTACTTAAAAACACTTAAAAACTATCTCTATATATACTATATCAATGTAAATAATTATTCATCTTTTCACGTAGGCGGAACTGTCACTGTGTCTTTTGTCAGTGTATTTGTTTTGTGTAATTGTAAACCACTGTTATTTGCTAACATTACATTCATTTCAATCCACCCGTTAAAGACTGCAGACTGGCGGTCGAAAGCTCGTAAATAATAAATATTTTAAACCAGAGAACGTCTGAAACTTTAAACAAAAAAAACCCAACGAAAAACAAAAATAAAACCCAGACCAGAAAACAAAAACAAACAAAAAACCCCAGCAAAGACGAAACAAAAGCCATACAATAAAGTCCTTATTAACCTCGTTTGTTCGGTCTGTACGGGAAAGTATTTGCCGTCGGCTTTTTCGCATAGACCTCGTTTGACCCATGGTTATACTAAACGATCTTAACAAAGCAGTAAAGACCAATACGGTGATTACAAAAATTTAAATACCACATAAGAAAATTCAGCAAGTATGCCACTCATATAATTGCCATAAAATAGATTCACCAGGACAAAAATTAAAATGCAACAGTGTTTAAGGTGACTAAATATATTTTGGTTGTTTACAATTTTCGAAAAGTGCCTTCACTCGAAACGTTAGAGTCCTACGTTCTCTGTTTCGGCAGTATATCTAACCTTACTATATTTCGATTGTTGTTTCTACACTGCTTACGCAGCACGCTACTTTTTTTACACTATTTGGATTACTTCGCTCTTTGCTGTTTCTATACTCTCCACATTCACATACAACTAAAACATTGTGGTTACTATAATAAACATCATTACGGCAAAATTATTCTACCATTATTCTGCACACCTTGCTCCTTAGCCGTCGCTGTACTGAAAGACCTTGCATAAATCATTTTACCAAGACCTTTCGCTCGCTCAATAAATTTTCTTGACGTGTAAATATAGCTCGAAATATGAGCTATTACAGCCACTTACCGTTCCCCGGAAGCGTTCTAGATAATTGATTCTGGACACGAACTGACCATTGTCCTTCTGAAGGTTCGCCCCAAAAATGCACGCTCGTCGCCACCAAATTTGTGTACTTATTGTTCCCTACAATGATTGAATCGAAGCCTCGAGGATGAATCATCCTCGACTTTGTCCCATTTGGCGATATAACATCGATAGAAATTACTCCTCGACGTGTGTATACAAGATTCACTCTGAGCTGCACATGTTCCAGATATCTTATAATACCTTCTTTGCAAATGTTGTCATCTACCTTGACATACTCTTCAGACGGCGAATTACCAATGACAACGTTACTAAAAACAAAGAGCAAATCTAGAACGACACACGTATGGGTTTGGTCCAACATGCAATGGGAAGTAAAAAGACATGCACATCGAGACATCTTATAAAAAACTTATAAAATTGTGCATTAATCTGAATATATATATATATATATATATATATATATATATATATATATATATATATATATATATATATATATACTGTATAGGTCTCTATTCCCGTCCGCGATATATTGGAAAGGAAATAAACAAAATGTTATATTCAACGTCGAATTAATGTACCTGGCGCATTTTTTACCGAATGAATTACCGACTTAGCAGTTCAATTGCCAACCAAAGATTAATAAAATCACGGTCTGAAAGTAATGCGAACGTCTAGGTTTTTTGATATTTTTGCACTTCTGCTTTGTTTGCCATTCGAATTTCGTCACAGTCAACGGCTGAAAATGACGTTCCCCCAGAACTACACAATAAGCTTGATGTGTGATAAAATCACATGGTTGGAAAAAGATATGTAGAAATAATAGTCAAAGCGTCTGCAAAATTTGCCGTTGACAAGTGTGGTTTTTTGCTCAGTCTTCAAACCCACTATATTCTAGCTGCTTGCGCCTACCATGTGTCATCGTGCATGAGCGATTTTTTTAACGTGTTACGCATTTTTCCCGAAGATAATTTTGATTCAGCAAAACAGATGGATAAACATAAACGTCAAAGAAGAGGGATAATAGCTGTTTTCGTTAAAAATAGGGTAATTCGATCAACTCGTGTTCATAAGAAAAGCGTTGAAATGAATATGTAAAGCACATTTTGGGAAGATAAAAGTATGAACTAAATATCTGAACTTATTTTGAGAACGTTTAATCGATCTTGTGAGGTAGAACAGAAAGGACTCGAGGAGTTGAAATCAATTTTCTTTAAGATCATCTTCTTAAAATGCCGTACTTCCGCCGTCCGATTACGAACCTTTTCAGCTTCAACGAAAAACACCAAGTTGAACAGCAAATCGCTGGATGGACAAGCTTGGAAGGCATATTAAAAACGAAGAAAAGTTCAGGGAACTCGCTATTAAAATCGTATTTTGAATTCCGCATAAAGAAAATGTCAATAAAGAACACATACGCCCGCGACTTTTTGGTCAGCGCAGACAAATTGCCCACCTGTTGAACATTAAGCGATCATTAGGGAACTGAAAAAGTTTCAAAAACTGTTTCCCAGATTACGTCTCCCTCGCTTTTCCTACACGCGTGTAAAATGGACTTCACGCGTGTGGAGATTAGCACCTTCACCGTACGGCCGGGCTCCGCGGGATTGGTTTTGGTCGGTTGACTAGTATTTGGCATCGTACGAAATACACTGTAACTTTTTAAGTCATAACAACCAAAACTGCTCAGAGTGCTTATAAAATCAAAGTCAATGCACTCATTTACAACCTGGAGGAAAATGTATTCAAAAAAACAGTTCAAAACAATGTGCAATGTTAATTTTTGACTTGTCCGTTGAGCCGGCCATTCTGAACGTTCAATTACTGCCGGTAACTATGAATTGTTTGAAAGACAACCAATAGGAACCGAAAACATTTCGATTTCCCCAGAGTTTTCCCGCCACGCCGCAAACAAGTGGGAAGGCTCTGAGAACGAGAATGACATCTAACCAGCTCAAACAGAAAAACTATTCGCCTACCTTCTAGCTGCAGGCACTTCACATCGTTTTTGATCAGGTACATTTTGATTCCAGGTTTGAGCCTGATCAACCAGCGACAAGGCATCCAAAACTCCAAAACCTAGTCTTTCACTCACTAAAGAAGTAACGGAAATAATTAAGCAACATGTACAGCTTTATACTTTTACCCACTCATTCTCCTACACGATGGAACTTTTACAACCTATTAAAGCTGGTGTACTAATCTGTACTCTCATTTCAAAGACAACAAAGACGAGTTTTCGAATTGTTTTAGTAGAAACCAACTAGTCAGACAAACTATTTTAATGAAACAAACTGAAATCAGCAAAACGCGTGTTTTCTGCTATTAGTTTGAATTTTAAACTTAACTTTTTTTCTACTAGTGGTCCAATAGTAATGAGTAGTCAACCAATCAGAATATAGAATTTGTAATAGTCCACTACTTGGTTAATGCCAAAAAAATAGACATGCATATATAGTTAGAGTTGTTATTATATGCATGGCAAAATCACTGCATTCTGATTGGTTGAGAGGAGTACAATTATTTTATTAATTGTACTGCTCCCAAGGCCCTGGGAACGATGTTGACAATAAAATTCGAAATGGAGGCCAATTCTGCAATGGGAAGTTTTCACATTTCCAACGACTTGTGGTACACTATGAACTAGAAATTCCATGTAAATATTTTGAAATGAGTACGCAGAACACCCAGAGTGAAAATATTTCTTGTCAAGTAATGAAACAAGATGTTTTTGAAGGCGTGACGTGACGGTGAGTACGAAGCGTACGTGTCGTAATTTTGTCATGCTTATAATAAATGAGTAATCATATGATTTTGCTCGTACAATTAAGGATTTACACTACTCGTGATATTTGAAAATTATGCCAAATTGCACTCGCCTAAAGGCTCGTGCAATTTTACCAAAATTTTCAAATATCACTTGTAGTGTAAATCCTTAATTGTACTCGCTATCATATGATTACCTATATTTATAGTTGTTTAGTCAGTGCAGTGCAACCCGTACAAACAGTGCAACCGCGAGCCTTGTCATTCTTTTCTGCTTAATGGGCCATTTGCGTAATGACGTAATTTAGTGCGCACCTGCAGTTGATCCTGGTCTTCGAAGAAACCAGAATAAAAGTAACTTGTCGGTCATTTCTCATGGATTTTACCGACAACTATGATGCTTTTCTGACCTCAGAAGCTAACCCTAGCTTTTCTGAAAGCTATTGCCCGGGTGGTTGTGAACAAACTATGCCTTCTTCGTGTGAATCAGCCATGTATAATGGAGTCGTCACAACAAAACTTGACTGGAGCAGCCAAATGGCCCAAACTTAAATCACGAAGAACAACTAAAGACCATTCAGAAAATACCAAGTGGCGAGTGGTCAAAATCCTTGATTATGTTACCTGTGTCTACTGAAATTGTGATAGATAATCATTTTATCTACAAATCGTCAACAATGCTGGATAAGAAAGGTGGACAAGCGCACCGGAATAAGCAAAAGGGCAATAGACTCTTCAAAGAGGGATATGTTCGAAAGACTTAATGTGAAGGCTAATGTAACATTTGGAGATAGAACCATGTTTTCCTTGAATTATTACCTTTTTATGATTAACTGTATTACATCTCCAGCTTGTGATTGTGGAACTAATTACGAATCTGTAAATCATTATTTGTTATTTTGTCCCCGATATGCTGCTCATAGATCCTCATTGCTTTTGGCTGCTGCTGAAATCTTGGGAGACAGCTGGTGTCATATATCTGATTCTGCGAAAGCGAAGATATTTTTGTTTGGCTCTGATAAATTGACTCTGGATCAAAACAATAATATTTTTTTTCATGCCCAACGATACATTAAACGCTCTGGGCGCTTTGCAGCTGACTAGTGATCCAGCTGTCTCTTTGGTAATGTTAATTTTCACCACTATATATTGTTAATTTAAATGTGCGTGAGCCCTCTCGATGAACTATGAGCTCTTGGGGCAAACGCATTGAAATATGTTTAAATAAAAAAATAAAAAAAAATAAAATAAATAAAATATTATATATATATATATATATATATATTATTATATACATGTATATATAAGATTTTAAAGAATTTTTTTGTCAATTTGGATATCAAACACTGATTTCAAATGGTGGGTTCTGGCGCATTTTGATAATGAAAGGAAATATTTGCAAGCGAATAGAATTTTTATGTCTTCCATCTGTCCGGTTTATATTGTAATTGAGAATGTAAATAACGCAAACCTTATTAATGAGAACTAACATGACCTAAGGCAAAGAGGTGGTCCGTCTTTACAAATGGTAAAGATCTAATTACAACTACCTCCTATAGGGCTTAAGCTGTTATATAGGTATCACATTCAAGAGTGCAGTCTCAGTAACCGCCGCTCTTCGCAAAGACAGGTATAGACGAACGATTTCAATTTGCCCACCCGCCTCCCCTTCAGCTGACCACCTTTCTGCTTTGTGGTGTATTAGATTCTGTATTATTCTTTGCCTATCTGGCGTTTTATTGCCCTCACCTTCACTGGGCTCAATCATCAGTTTGAATTATGGAAAATAATTATGTAATTTAATTATGACTTCTTAATAAACGCGGCTGTGGTCCAAGGGGACCATAGCCAATTTATCCCAATTGGTGTATTTCATTTTCCTTGTGGGCTGCCCAGTAAACAGAGCTCAGTCAATGCAGTGCTGATATTAGTCACAGAGAGAAGGTGGAAGACATAAAGTAATGTTATGTAAACTGACCTTGTCATCGGTGTTTTCCCGCTTGTATCACTGTTATATATGTTCAAGTCACTTAAACAGTTTTTATGGCATCACGGAACGTCTATTATTAATTTACATTACATATTACAATCCGTCGTAGTCCAGGTAGGTATAAGTTATTGTTATATTGGCACGTTAATTCTGCCTTGCCTATATTGTTAAAATATGGAAAAAAAATTGACTGCAGTAAAATAATGCCACGCCCTGTCTAGTCAAAGGTAATAACAATTTTTGCCATGTGTACGGACAGAGTTGCCACCTCATTTTCTTGAGCAAAGCCCAAGTTAATTTAATACAAGCCAAAAGTCAGACAAACAATTCAAAATAACCCAAATTACGATCAATACATACAATCCATATCAGGAATATCGTATTTGGGTAATAGGCACCTTGAATTATATTAACATTCACAGAGTGAAATCAGGCACTACAAATCTGAACAAAAGTTTAAATCTTGTTATAAAAATTATTGCCCAGTAAATAATTCGCAAAAAAGCCATGATGATAAAATCAAAAGTCGTAAGTAAGCATGATGAAATTTTTTAATAAAGAACTCATGCTCAGTTACGACTTTTAATTTTATCATGGCTTTTTTACGAATTATTTGTTGGGCAATCATTTTTATAACAAGATCACGATTCCGGCCTGGTACCTCGATTGCTACAATTTTGACAATGTTTCAAAGTATTTCTCGCGACCAAACTGTTTTAAATCGTAAGTATGCCAAACAAAGAAAATATACTAGAATGCATGCACGAGGTAAGCTGTATGGATACTTGCTGTTATGATATATATCACATGCAGCTGGAGAACACGTTCTCTTTCCAAAAACAATCGCGATTTCCTTAGCAACGAATTAACTTCGGGTTAGCGGCTTAACATACACTTAAAATTAATCACATAGATCTTTCTACGCACGCGCAATTCAATTTTTTTTATCCCGATAGGCGGAGCAGCCCGGCTGACTCGCCTCTCGTATTAACAAATGTAAGAACCCTATTCCAAAAACTCATGAAAACAAAGAATGTAAGACACGACAACAAAGTAAAATCAATCAACTTCAAGCTAAATCCAATCACTGGTAAATATTAGTCGATTATCTGTAATATCACCGTAATTCTAAGCCCATGGTGGTAAATAATTAACAATTATTTACCGAAGTCGAGATGATTATCGGTGAATATTTACCGCGCCGCGAAGCGGCAAGGTAAATATTCACCGATAATCATCGAGACTGAGGTAAATAATTGTTTTAGTATAATTTCTTTCACAAAATTAATCAAACAATTAATATTCGCTTCCGTTATGAATATAATTTACTTCCTTCTTAAAAACGTAATGATCGATCACATGACACATGATCTGAAATCTGAATTCGAAAGCAGTTCGGCAAGTTCGTTTGACATTTCACCAAACTATTGCTTCGTTTGGGTTGAACCTTGAAGAAGGATGTCTTGGTCGCTGGAACAACACGTCCATGTCAGGATTTAGGTGACTTAAATACGCTTTGATTGTATTTACTGGACATCTTGGCGATTTTGTGAGAGCAAAGACCTTGCCGTCCGAGTGGTCTTCCGTGCCTTCGAGACCGCCAGTGTGATTTTTGCTTGAAAGCATCGTCCCCGGTTCATCTTTATTGAGCTCGAAGTACTCTTCTCCAGTGCCTGTTGTACAAAGACGTAGCATCGATTTCTTCATTGCCCTCTGGTTTTCACGACCTCGTTTGCCAAAATACAAAGAAATGTAGAACCAAACTGTTTGCATTAAACAGCGAGGATCACGGGTTTCAGCGCAAGCAAGTTCGCCTTTCTCGAAAAGGAGTTGTACCGCTTCAGGTGTCAAGGGATTTTTGTGGACAGTTCCAGCAATTTTTCCAGTGCCCATGAGATGTTTCAGGTAGGAATGCAATGTTTTATTTGCTTCTTGAAAGGCGACCGGGTCACAAATTGAGAACTTTTTGTTATATGGTGGTGAGCGAAGATGGCGATCCAACGCAGCTCGCAATGACATCAAGGTTGCCTTTTTGTAGTAAGAACCATCTTTTTTTCTTGCAGACATGTAGAATTTTGATAGACATTGATTCAGGTCATCAATTTCCATGTTCTCGAACTCGGTTGTAAACTCGTTTTGGTGTGAGAAGCATTCTAGTGTAGAAAATAGTTAAAAAAGACAAGTAATTTTGCCCATCGCTCTTTTTTGACAGTCAGTTGTAAATTGTCAAACAAATTGTTAATAAATTAATTGCAAAAAGACTCCTTACCTTTGAAAAGCTTAATCCCATATTTTGTTGCTAGTTTTGTGTTTTGTGGAATTGCACTGTCCTTTATTTGTTCAATTTCCTCAACAGAAATTTCTACAAAACGACTGTGGGAAGCCATTTTGAAAGCATTATTTACTACTCAGGTAGTAAATAATGCCTCAGATTTACTACTCAGTTAACCAATCAAATTGCTCGAAAGCCATTTTTTACTACTGAAATTATACTAAAGTCTATTATTAAATTATTATTATTATAATAATACCATGATCGCCTCGGATCCTTTTGTTCTCCGAGGGAATGTAAACCTAGTATTTCCCTCATCGCTCATGCAAGAGGGAAAGTTATCCTTTGTCTTCTAATTTTCCCGTGCATGTTGATGAGGGAAAATTAGAAGACAAAGAAATCCTTCTAATTTTCCCGTGCATGTTGATGAGAGAAAATTAGAAGACAAAGAAATCCTTTGTCTTCTTCTAAATTTCGCGCTTGCATATATTTTCCCTCATCAACATGCACGGGAAAATTAGATGCAACTTCTCTGATCAACCGTGTAATTTCCTGTCGGTAAGATTCTCAACGTTTTCCTCGGCGATCATAATATTACAAACTAATAACATGACTTTTCAGGGAATTAGCGATTAAATTTCCCCTTTGCCTCGGGAAGATTTGTAAAAGTCCTCGGGCCAACCTTCCCTCGGCTGCGGGAACATTACTAGAAATTTCGGACAAAATGGCGCCCGCTTTCGGATTAATTAATTCTGGATTTTCAAGATGGCGTCGAAATATATACAGTGATTACATATGGCGGATATACAAAAGTGAAAATTGTGACTCTCAAGAAGTTCGCTGACAAAGTGCCGCACTCTTAATGCAAAGACCAACGACTGGCGAATTGTTCCCTACGCTATTTATTAAAATCGATTCAACCTACACTCTGCCAAATCAATTATTGTAGAACACATTTTCCGCCTATTTGAGACCTTATATATTCCCAAAATACTGAAAGTACCCTACCTATAAACATCCATTGCAAGACAACTACTTGTCGAAATTTAGTTGCCGCACTCTTGCACGATTCCTCAAAGATTCGCCAGTCTGATTCGGTATATTTCTTCGCCTGTAGATCATCCTACGTCCTGCCAAATTACGTCGAAAATACCAGAAATTTTGCTGAAGGTAATCACAGATCTTAGCAATTCGAGGTTTATTTGTATTACCAAAATTCATATCTCTCTTCGACTCGTTTCACTCTTGTCGGTCATGTTTACAGTAGGGCGATACTTCAAGTAATCCTATCTAGCTGTCTCAAATTTTCCTATATCCCATGATTTCAGTATCCGAAATCCCTTATACCTACGCGGTTCACATCTACTACCCGAAATTTATTCTCATATTATTTCTATGTATTTCCCACCTATCCATCTTCGATTTTTATGTATTATCTATGTATTCCTTTACGACTTCGGCGCCTTTCAAAAGGTCTAACATCATGAATATCAATTTGAATTTCAATTCTGGAGAACAAGCTGATACTGCTATCACTATATATCGCGGGAGCAGAAGTCCGAAATTTCTGGTAATGATTTAATCGCTAATCTCCCTCAAGTCATGTTATTACTTATAGATATCAGTGATCTTATACACATCTCCACATTAATCTCCTTAGGGTAATGTGGGGCAAAACGAGACACTTACGGACAATAATTGCCCAGGAAAGGGAGGGATAATTTTTGGAATGTTCTTTTGGACTGGGGTATTTCAGGTAGACTCTAAGCAAGATATACAACACAAAAAATAGTGTTGGAAATAATTTATTTGGCGTAAATCAAGGAAAACATGAAAGTGATTTTTGTCTCATTTTGCCCCACCACAGTGGGGCAAAATGAGACAGTGTGAAAACACTAAATAACAGTCAAATTTAAATAGAAAGTAATTTAATAGAACTACATAACTAACTATAAAAATACATTTAAAGATTATTTTGAAGTCAAAGTTACAAATACATTCTTCGTGACACCATAGTTTGCATTCGAGGCATTTCACCCAGTCCTCGCCTTGCATTGATCTGGACCATAGTTCTCCACAGATTGGACATTCTGCATCCTCAGTATTGGTGTTCACAATCTTTTTTCGCTTGAACAAATTAACAAAGCTCGAAAGCCATTAACAAAGTCACGACCAGCCATTTTATTTTCCTGATTAAACTTAGTGGTAGTTATTTTTCAGGCAATATTCAAACACTATTGATCTGATATCATTAATTGATAGACCATAAAAAACTTGGTCCATCTTAACAATATGATCTTCAAGTTCTTTCTCTTGGTCAGGTTTAAGAACAGCTCGGTAACGCCCTAAAACATTCTTATGCCTTTCGTCAATTAACAAGTTTTTCATCCTACCATTAACTCGGCGGTTCAATGAATCCTTGGGAACTCCAAAGGCAGCGGCAGCTTTCCGTATAGACATCTCTTTTTTGTCGACTGATGAAATGGCAAGTTTCATTTGTTTCTCACTCCAGTTTGCACGTTGGGTTTTCCGAACATAGTTTTGAACCATTCTAAATATAATGCAAGTTGATTTGATTGATGATAAGCACTGCAAAGCTTCATGCTGAACTCAGCATACACACAATAACAATTTCAAGATTATCTGAATGCATGATGAAATGTTATATAAAATTGACACAACCATGCATTTAAATAGTTTAAACTTTCTGAACAAGAGCAGGTGGGGTTAAAAGACTTCAACATAAAAAATAGTGCTGGTTAATATAATCATTATATAATATATATATATATATATATTATTGATAATATATCACTGAGATTTGAGAATGTGTTGGCAATAGGACAACTCTTGAAAACTTCAAATGGCTAGCTTTACTTAGTTTACTATTACTTAAACATCGAATACATTTCGCTTGCTAGGAAACTTGGATGTGTCTCATTTTGCCCCATCTTCATGAGTTCATTTGAACAAGAAAAAACTCGCAATAAATATAAACATTGATAAAAATGCCACGTGTGACTTGAAAGGGCATGTTATAAACTCAATGAAACATATAGGTTTCATTCGGTAAATACGATAATTTAGACACAATAATCGGTTAAGTAAAATTGCTAAGTAATAACATACCTGAATTTGTCGAGTTATCATCCAAAGTGGATTACAAAATCTTGATTTTTTCGTAATGGTAGAGCGAAGAAGTGTGTTTCGGCAAAGACTAGAAATACATGAACGCAACAACCCCTCGCCCGCTTTATATGCATTTTTAACAACCCCCCTCCCCTAATTTCTGTTTTTGTTGTAGTAATAAAGACAGATCAGAAAACACCCAGAAAATTAGTTAGCAAGGTTCATCTGTAGTCGTGTATTGACACACCGAAAGAACATGCAATGTCAATATTAAAAAAAAGACAAACGAGATGAACCAAATGACAAATTTTCATTCAAAAATATATATAAATAGTGGCCAAGAAAAGACACAAATCACACAATGTCAACGTCCTAGCGTTGAAAGACAATTCTAGACAATATATTATTTATATTAATTTTCATTTTCAAGATTTCTTCCGTTTTAACTCAGCTAAACTGTTAAATACGAATCTCCTACCGTTAAACTTTCTTTTGCTTTTGTGACCACAAACACCACCAATTCAGTCTACTCTTTTAGGATTGTTTTTCTCGTTCGCGGTTTCTTACTTTTTTCGTTGTTGACACATAAATATGACAAGGCATCATTCAGTTCTCTTCATGATCTAAAAAGCCGTTTGTTTCAAAATTTCTTCATCGTTCCCTCTCGAGTTATGTAGAATACACCAGAGCAAAATTCTTTACCGGCTTTGAACAGTTTCAGGACACATCCTTCTTCTTTCAGTTACATTTCGGTCGGCATCGTTTTTGGTCTTTATCGTATTAATTTTTAGGCTTTTTCCAGTGGTTTTAAGTCGTATTTATTGTTGTCTTTTTCTTGCTGCCACATCTCTTGTTAGCCTTCTTTCTTTGGTCTTTTTTCATAGTAATATTAATGTACATTTTAGCTGAAACCATTTTTTCTGGCAAAGATTTCTTTCGTCATGATCGTTGAAAAACTATTTCGTAATCCAACCGAACTTATAAATTATATTTTGCTGACGTAAATTTAAATAATTTGAATAATTTAACAGGTTAGTTACCAGTACCCTGCTATTCGAACGGCGCAAGTTGTGGATTTGATATATTATATATATATATATATATATATATATATATATATATATATATATATATATATATATATATATATATATATATATATATATATATATATATATATATATATATTAAATCTCACCTTTGAGGATTTTACATATTTGCCCTCTTTCGGACTGCCTGATCAAAATTGCAATTTATATCTTGTTTTTTCCAAAATTAAATTTTAATGGACTTTCCGCTGTCAAAGTTGGTAACTACTTACCGGATATGACGTCTAAAAAGGAATGAGCTTTGGAAAAGAAACAGTGTTTACAATAATACGATTCTAATTCGTACTCAGTAATTCTCTTCGTTATTGCGTAAAATACAAGAAAGAACAAGAAAGACATGAAATTCTACTGTACAAAACTCATTTTTTCCAAAAGCTAATTGCTCCATCTTTCGTCCCCCGTAAGTACTTACCAACTTTGACAGCGAAAAAGTCTACTAGAAATACATAAACGCAACAACCCCTAGCCCGCTTTAACGTGTATTTTTGTAAAACACCCCCCCCCCCCCCCCTTCCATGTTTTAAGCAAAATTTCCAGTCGAAAATAGTTATATAACAGTGGTTGAAGAAAGAAGAGTCGAATCAAAACTTACATTTCATAAACTCCGGTAGTCTGGTTGTAAAACATATTTTGTTTATTCGAGGTTTCGAAAGGGTTTTTTTAGCAAGCCTTTAAATGGCTTCCATGTACATGTTTTGATTTCAAATGGTTTCCATGCATGTTGTTTATTACAACGACAGAACTCAAGCAACCTAATCTGCCTAATCTGAAAATTAATAGCCCCAAAAAGAATATACAATATAGACTAACAAACCACACAGTGTAATTAGACCTGTGAGATGGTGCAAAATGCGAATTTGATTCGAAAATACATGTACATTAAAATATGAAAAACATGCCACGTCCTATAGAAAAACTCGACTTGACTGGCGTCTTCAGCAGGACACGTCGGCAAAAATAAACTGTAATAACTTAAAACCAGCAATTGAAACAAAGCAAAAAATTTAAATGTACAGTATTAATCGGACTGTCAAGGTGAAACTGAAATAGCAAACATTTATTTCAATGTATTGACGAGAAAACATGGAAAACGTTTGTCACGACTCACAACACGTTTTAAGAAAACAGCTGACATTCTCAGTGAGATTTTTTCAGACTTATCTTAAACCTTGCCGTTTCTCTCGCTATCATACACTACACTGACTTTCCCGTTGCCTTCTCTCTCTATAGTGTACTTGTTTACCTTTTTTTTCTGACTCCCTCAGTTTGTTAGCTTCGCTTTTCTTTGCTAAGCAAATAACTTCCCCGCCTGCCTTCCACTGTTTCGTTCAGTTGTCGTCGCGACAGTTTGTACGTTCTTTCAATCTTTTCGACTTTCGCTCAACACTTTTCCTTCGAGTTAATAGTTCTTGTCGCTTCCCCTTAAAGTTTCCTTGTTTTATCGAGCTGCATTTTCTCTTTCCATAGTGACAAATAATAGTATTTTCGCATGTATATTTCCATATTAATGTTCCCAGTGCCCCACAATCTTCACCGCAGTCATGGTCCGTCCACACATATATACAAATATTCAGATCGCTCAAATTGATTCGCATTGTAACACGCGTGTAAAGTGGACTCCACGCATGTCGAGATTAGCACCCTCACCCGGGCTCCGGGCCTTCGGCCTTACGCCCGGGCTCGGGGATAAACTTTCATAAGCTTTACTTATGAGCCCACGATGAAATGGTAGTTATGCCGAACGTCATGTAAGTTGAATTGAATGGGACTGTCTCATTTAGCCCCACTGTCTCATTTTGCCCCGCATTACCCTACTATTCACGTATTTTATTCTCTTTTCTTTGGCTAAACCACACACTTACGTATTCGCTAGCCATACTTTACTCAATTGCTATGTAAGTTTCCTATACCACTCACTGCTCATTAAATAAACAAATCATTAACCCAACACAAAACTAACTTACCATTAAATCCTGCGCCATTTGTAATCCATTTAGCCTTTGCATCATCAAAACCCTCTCGTTTACTAGACCTCACAATTAAGTGTTGAATATCCCGCCAAGTTAACGTTTGACTAAAAAAAGTGTACCTTGTGTAAAAACTTAAGAATCAATTCAAGAAACTCGGTTACATGATCGAGTTTGTTATAGGTTACTATATATCTACCAAAGTTAGCGCCAATCTTGTCTTATCGACAATCGCTACAACACATCTTCATAACAATACGCCCGATGCATTTTGAGTCAAGAGCGAATCATGATATTTTGCATTAAAATGTAATTTTTCATCGCCACTATTGGAAAAAGCAACAAACTTTTGGATTATCTTGACAGTTTTCGTATAAATCAATCATTTCAAAGCAAAAAGTTTGATTTTATGGACATAAATCGATTACACAAATCGATATAAGTGGTATAGGATTTGGCGGTAACAGGACATTTTCAAACTTTCTGATAAAATATTTTTGGCTTCTCAAAAAAATAAAAATATTAGCGGTACCAGGACATTTTAAAATTTTCTGGTAAAATATATGGTTGACAAACCCTAGATTTTTTCATAGGGAAATTCCATAGTGTCACCGTCCATTTGGTCGACTCCAAAAAAAAAACAACTACTAAGTAGAGCATATTCATTGTTATATCCTATAGTCTGATTGGTGGGTACAGGGTGATGTTCATGCATAGTGGCAGATACTGACAGCTAACATAAGCCGATTGTCATCTATATGAATCAGTTTCTGTGCAGTATACGAATGTATTCAGCGTGATCGCGTACTAAGGATATTAAATCAATTTTACACGATTCGATGATAGCTCTCCTGTGACTAACTAGTTCTTCGTAACTAAGGTTCTTTGAATTGAGAACAAATAAATGCATAACATCTTCGGTCGTTAAAAATGAATGACTGTGTGGTGACATGTAGTAAACGCAGATATCTTTGAAGTTAAAACTGCTTGTGTTGTAGAAAGAGTGATGTCTTGCTTAAAACTGCTATCCATAATTATATGTAGCTAAGCGTGTTATGTTTATGTGTTCTCCACGCTTTCATCATCTGGTTGTTGGACACCCTTAGCCATGTTGTCGCCTATCTTTTGGCCCATATGGTGGAATAGATGTTTACAGGTTGTAACGTTTCCAGAAACTATTCCTAAAAACGGTAAAAATGGCGTTACATTGCTCACTAAACACTCAACGTCCCGTTTAACTACCTTATCCTTCTGTAATTCCTTGTCTAGTTCTTCACTGCTTTCAATAGCGTCTAGTCCACCTAGCATTCCTGCAAATCGGCTATTAGCATGTCCGTTACGAAAGAATTTGTTTTTTCTAGCCTTTTTGCTTCAAGCTGTGAGTGGATTTTATTATTGACTTTAGCGGATGCCTTTTTTAAGGTATTTAAGACTGGTCAGTTTCACCATCTTCGCTATACATCTGATCAACTCTGCGTGTTTCTCCTCAATGATACTTTTGGCTATCTCCTCTTGTGGTGTCTTCGTTTCCGTACGCACATTTTCTCCATCGTACTCTAGATATGTCATTAACCGCGGATCCAATTTCTGATTTGGAGCTTTGTAGTTCCTGTACAAGTTCGTCAATTGAATCTCATTTAGATATTCTGCGTTTTGGCATCTCTTGTATAACCGTATGTTTCATTTTACAATATACGATGGTTGTTCACCAAGCTTTACTTCTAAATATCTGTGCGCATTAAGTTCTCTGATTAGCGTCTTTTCTTCGTCTTTACTGTTTAGATACCTGAAGAACTCGTGGCATACAATCTCCAAGCTGCGTTTGTTATGCGTTTTAAAGAATATGATTCGCGTTGTATTGTCTCTGATTCCTGTATAGATATAGAGTTAAGTTTTTTTGTCAAAGAATGAATAGTGAGATATTATGATGCCTACCACTGTATCCAAGGTACGATAGCATATTGTGACTGTTATGTTGCTCTGGTGAGTCACTCATGTTGTGTCTACAATTATTGCTGTTCAAGCTCCACTATAGATTGAAATCATGTGTGGTAGGACAGTGTTAAGTTTGTCTGATTGTATCTCTAAACCGATAACGACTGGGTCGCTTTCTAAGTATTTCCAGTTTTGGTAAGTTTTGGTAATCCATATAGTCGGACACATAATTAGAATAAAATCAAAGTGTCTTTAAGGAATACCAAATGGTTTTCCGTGCAGGATAGTGTGATCCAAACACGCGGGATGTTGCGAGACTTTCGAAAAGCGTAAAAAAACACGAGCCGCCTAGGCGAGTGTTTTTTAGGTTTTCGAAAGTCGAGCAACATCCCAAGTGTTTGGATCACACTTTATAAAATAACATGTATACAACAAGCAATCTAATTGGTTAATACCCGTGCAGGATGAGAGCATCCTGCACGGAATTTATCAGGCGCGGGGTTTTTAAAATGTCGGACAATACAAATTTTTCGAGTTTTGAATTTGACAATAATAACATAAATGAGAGCGAAATTAATGAAAACAACCCACGGAGATTCGCCCTAACTACAGAGGAAGACGTTAACGAGTTGGTCTCAAATGCACAAGCACAAAGCACAAAATACAAGACAATTTACGCTGTCAACACTTTTAAAGGTAAGTTTGTTTACACGATAGACTGTATAATAACAACATTCCCAATTCAAAAGCGAAAGAATAAAATTTACACAAATAAATACATTAATATTACGACTTATCTTTTCAAGAATGGGCCAAAGTCCGTCAAATTACAACAGAGTTGCACGAAATAGATAATGAGACATTGGACAGCCATTTACGATTGTTTTACGCCGAAGTAAAAAACCTGGCTGGGGAGGACTACAGCAAGTCAACCCTTCTCGGTTTAAGGTACGGTTTGGAGAGATATCTCAACTCCCCACCACACAACAAAGGTGTCACAATATTTGGAAACCCAGAATTTAAGAGGTCCAACATTGTCCTCAACGCGAAGCTTAAATCCCTCAAAAAGGACGGTAAAGAAAACGTAAAGCACAAACCTCCCCTCTAGCCCGAAGACTTGGAAAAGCTGAAGACAAGTGGTGTATTTGATTCCTCAAATCCCCATGGACTGCAGCGAAATGTCTGGTTCCACACGGTGTTGTTTTGGTGTCGTCGCGGTCGCGAAGGTCAAAGAAATTTGACAAAAGAGAGCTTCATCTTCGCACAAGATCCGACTGGTGAGGAATATGCAACAATGACACATTGCGAAGCATCCAAAAATCACCCAGGAGGAATAAAGGATACCGAAAGTTTCCAACATACGGGTCGAATGTACAGGACAAAGGAGGAAAACGACGGGTACACAGCGTTAAAGCTCTACATCAGCAAGCTAAATCCGGCATGCGAAGCTTTCTTTCAGTACCCGAAGCGTAAATGGAGGCCAACTGATGCAACCTGGTACGAAAATCGTCCTCTTGGAGTTAACAAACTCGGCGATATGATGAAGAATATAAGTGCAGCTGATGGTTTGTCCACGATGTACACAAACCACTGTGTAAGAGCCACTTCAATTACCCTTTGGTCAAACGCTGGATTAACCAACCGACACATAATGTCAATTTCGGGCCATCGAAATGAGCAGTCCCTGCATCACTACAACCGTAGACCATCAACATCACAGCCTAAGCGCTGTAGTCAAGTTCTGTCACAAGCTCTTGGCGATGAAACAAGTGATTCCGATCAGCATCGAGCAGTCCAGCGAAGGCGTATCGTTGACAGTCTTAATATCAACCCAACGTCAAATGCCTCAGCCATGACAACAACAACCTTCACTTCTCACGCTCAGTCTTCCAGCGTTCAGATCGGAAATCTTCCGAACTTTGATTCTATGTTTAGCGGTTGTTCCATCGCGAATGTAAATGTTAACTTCAGTCTGCAATAGTGAACTTGAACTGAACTCTTGTTATATTTTAAAACGTTGTAAAACCTCGCTCTATATTTGCGATCATATTTCAGTAATTCAGTTCCTGTCGAAGGACAATCGTGGGGGGTAGGGATGTACTCTCTTTTGACTGGTAGTTGAGATATATTGTGAGAATTGCATACTTCATCAAGTATTTAAATAAAGTTTACCGTTGTTTCACTGTCGTTATTTTATAAAACAAATACCAAATGGTTTTCCGTGCAGGATAGTGTGATCCAAACACTTGGGATGTTGCTCGACTTTCGAAAAGCTAAAAAACACTCGCCTAGGCGGCTCGTGTTTTTTTACGCTTTTAGGAAGTCTCGCAACATCCGGCGTGTTTGGATCACACTATCCTGCACGGAAAACCATTTGGTATTCCTTAATCCTGCACGGAAACCATTTGGTATTTGTTTTATAAAATAACGACAGTGAAACAACGGTAAACTTTATTTAAATACTTGATGAAGTATGCAATTCTCACGATATTTCTCAACTACCAATCAAAAGAGAGTACATCCCTACCCCCTACGATTGTCCTTCGACAGGAACTGAATAACTGAAATATGATCGCAAATATAGAGCGAGGTTTTACAAGTTACAACGTTTTAAAATATAACAAGAGTTCAGTTCAAGTTCACTATTGCAGACTGAAGTTAACATTTACATTCCCGATGGAACAACCGCTAAACATAGAATCAAAGTTCGGAAGATTTCCGATCTGAACGCTGAGGCATTTGACGTTGGGTTGATATTAAGACTGTCAACGATACGCCTTCACTGGACTGCTCGATGCTGATCGGAATCACTTGTTTCATCGCCAAGAGCTTGTGACAGAACTTGACTACAGCGCTTAAGCTGTGATGTTGATGGTCTACGGTTGTAGTGATGCAGGGACTGCTCATTTCGATGGCCCGAAATTGACATTATGTGGCGGTTGGTTAATCCAGCGTTTGACCAAAGGGTAATTGAAGTGACTCTTACACAGTGGTTTGTGTACATCGTGGACAAACCAGCAGCTGCACTTATATTCTTCATCATATCGCCGAGTTTGTTAACGCCAAGAGGACGATTTTCGTACCAGGTTGCATCAGTTGGCCTCCATTTACGCTTCGGGTACTGAAAGAAAGCTTCGCATGCCGGATTTAGCTTGCTGATGTAGAGCTTTAACGCTGCGTACCCGTCGTTTTCCTCCTTTGTCCTGTACATTCGACCCGTATGTTGGAAACTTTCGGTATCCTTTATTCCTCCTGGGTGATTTTTGGATGCTTCGCAATGTGTCATTGTTGCATATTCCCCACCAGTCGGATCTTGTGCGAAGATGAAGCTCTCTTTTGTCAAATTTCTTTGACCTTCGCGACCGCGACGACACCAAAACAACACCGTGTGGAACCAGACATTTCGCTGCAGTCCATGGGGATTTGAGGAATCAAATACACCACTTGTCTTCAGCTTTTCCAAGTCTTCGGGCTGGAGGTAGGTTTGTGCTTTACGTTTTCTTTACCGCCTTTTTGAGGGATTTAAGTTTCCCGTTGAGGACAATGTTGGAACTCTTAAATTCTGGGTTTCCAGATATTGTGACACCTTTGTTGTGTGGTGGGGAGTTGAGATATCTCTCCAAACCGTACCTTAAACCGAGGAGGGTTGACTTGCTGTAGTCCTCCCCAGCCATGTTTTTTACTTCGGCGTAAAACAATCGTAAATGGCTGTCCAATGTCTCATTATCCATTTCGTGCAACTCTGTTGTAATTTGACGGACTTTGGCCCATTCTTGAAAACATAAGTCGTAATATTAATGTATTTATTTGTGTAAATTTTATTATTTCGCTTGTGAATTGGGAATGTTGTTATTATACGGTCTATCGTGTAAACAAACTTACCTTTAAAAGTGTTGACAGCGTAAATTGTCTTGTATTTTGTGCTTTGTGCTTGTGCATTTGAGACCAACTCGTTAACGTCTTCCTCTGTAGTTAGGGCGAATCTCCGTGGGTTGTTTTCATTAATTTCGCTCTCGTTTATGTTATTATTGTCAAATTCAAAACTCGAAAAATTTGTATTGTCCGACATTTTAAAAACCCCGCGCCTTGATAATTTCCGTGCAGGATGCTCTCATCCTGCACGGGTATTAACCAATCAGATTGCTTGTTGTATACATGTTATTTTATAATTTATATTCACGTTCAATAATGTCGTTTAGTAGTGTATATGTTTTTCTACATCCACTCGGTCCTACTATTAATGTGCCTTCTGGTTTATCCATTATATACTACCTAATATTAAATGCTTTGTAGCTGCCCGTTGACCATGTTGAGAAAACCGTCACTTATTACGTATAGATAGCATGTACAAGCAGTTCTTCCACTTGATTTTGAGATTTCAGGCAGGATTGAAAGTAACGTCTACAACCCGCCGTGTGCCTTTTTTACTAGCATCTGGGTATTTTGCCTTGAAAGTTGTTTTTAGTTTGCTTGCGCTATCATATATTAAAACAGGTTTGATTTCCTTCTTCGGTTTTTCCAATAATCGTATGCAAACCATGTGGCAGCAATAGCGAGTACCCAGATTAGAAGCAAGCCATGCAAGAGCCTTAGCACCCAATGACATGGCTTAGGCTATGGTATTTAGTAACGGTGCAAGCAATGGTCCTGCTTTCTTAGCCAAATTGGCAAGTGCGTTTCCAAATTTACGAAGGGCTTGACCTCTTTCAGTAATTGCCTTTCTGACAGCTACGACTAATGTGGTAGCTACTGATATCGCAACTACTGATAGACCAACAATGTTTTCCTTAGCCCAGTGCTTAAATTTCTGTAATCTTGAGATGTCTTCTTCTTCTTGTTCTCTAACTTCTTCTACTTACTTTTGGTTTAGCGTTAGGTCTTTTCCAGTTTCAAGGCCCGTTCTCCTCTCTTTTAGTTCTAATCTCTCAACAGAGCCCAAATCGCTGTTATCTAGTTGCTCATTTGTTTCGTTTATAGCCTTTTGAAAATGGTCTGCTTGTACTTGCAAAGCACCTTGGGCACCGGTCCGTGATTCCGGATCTACTGCGTTTGATGGGTTTAGGACACCTCTCAGTTCACTGTTTTCCTTTTCAGTTAGACCTCGTATGTCCGTATAATTATCAGCGTTGGATTGTGTGTTGACTACAGGAAAGTAATCTATATCGGATACTGGTTCGTCAGCGTCGTCAACCTCAAATGCGGTTTTGTTTTCTTTGTACTGCCTTATAAGATCTTTGTAGCTACTATTCGACCGCAATTTTCGAGTTCTGAGCTGTTGAGTATTTAGTGACTTTTGCTTTACCCTGTTTTAGCTAGACCTAGAACAGATCTCTTTGATATAGTGCCGTCCTGGTTTTTCGGTCTTTAATCTCGAATCTTTTTAGTACTTCTTTCGCTATTGGGTTTCTTGGGTCTAGCTTGAGGTTTTTAGTTTGAACGAATTTTGTTACGGCAAACACCCTTTCTATTTGGTCGTAAATATTAGCCTTGTTTTTTTATTTAATATTCTTCAGTCTACCCATCACTTCATCATACTTGCTCTCATTGAGAATACTTGATTCGTCAGTAATTAAATTGTTTAGTTCATCATAAATAGCGTCATCAATGTCTCCAAAATTGGGTTGGGTACTAGCGTCATGAGGAATGAATTCAACAATTGGTGTTTGTATCCTGGAACCACCGGGTCCTTCAATAGTCACTGTCTTACCGTCTACCCTATTCGTGAAAGATCTTTCAGCCTTCAGTTTCTGAATTCATTTAGCCTAGACAGTTCCTACTCGGTACTTTTTCCCCTAATCATCGTCTTCCCATAGTCTATATCAGACATGCCCTCGCCTCGTAATCTATTGAATACTTCATGCAGCTCGTTATATCTATCTAAGTACAACGTGGATAGCAAAAAAGGGGTTGATACTAGAAGTAGACTTTGAATATCCAGAGAAATTACACGATCTTCATAACGAATATCCACTAGCCCATGAGCAGCTTAAGGTTAATGGAAGCATGTTATCAGCCTACTGTAAGACAATCCAAAAGAATTTTAAAATTTCAGTCGGTGATGTGAGAAAGCTAATACCAAATCTATTGAATAAAACTAAGTACATAAATCACTACAGAAACCTTCAGTTGTATACTAACTTAGGCTTAAAAGGAACTAATGTACACAGAGTGTTAGAGTTTGACCAGCCTCCATGGCTAAAACAGTACATTGACTTCAACACTCAGAGGAGGACGGTCGCCAAAGACAGCTTTTAAAAGGACTTCTTTAAGCTTGCGAACAATAGCGTTTTGGGTAAAACCATGGAAAATATCCGTAAACGTATTGACGTACGTCTGGTGACTGAAGAAAGTAAACTGATAAAGCTAGCATCAAAACCTACATTTGTCTCATCAAAAATATTCAAGAGAACCTACCCTTAACAGACCACCATACGTGGGGATGTATCCATACATAAAGGACAATCAAACTGGTGGAACCGTAAAGGGAATCAAAAAGGCTATTATTTAGAACCATATCAGGCACGAAAATTATAAGGACACATTACTGAACAAAAAACAATTTCTGCATGCTATGAAAACAATAAGAAGTGTAAACCATCAATTAGGCAGCTACAAAATTAACAAAGTATCATTCAGTTGCGTTGACGACAAGCGATACACTCTAAACGATGGCATAAGGTCATTACAGGCTAAACACTGACTGAGTCACCACTATAGTCTATTGCGTAGGCCGGTCCAACTACTAGCCGAGAACAGCACCATGTACCCACCAATCAGACTATAGGATATATAAGTAAATATACTTTAGTCGGTAGCTATTTTTGGAGTCGTCTATATGTAGCAATGATACTGATCTTTTTCTCTCTAACTTTTTGAAGTTGCCAGATATTTCTCTTCCGACCCCATAAAAAAATATGTCGTTTCCGTTACCATATATTTGTAACCAGAAAATTTAGAAATGTCCTGATACCGCTAAAAATATCTGATTTTTTAAGAATCATATATTTTTACCAGAAAAATTGGAAATCTCCTGGTACCGCCAACTCCTATACTACAGATATACAATCTTAGCACGGGGACAATTTCAGACCGCGCCACCGGTATGCTTGGTCACTCGGAGTAAACACCTAACATCATTACTTGACATCATCAACTCACTTTGCTTGCAATGCCAAGGCAATAATTCCAGAGGTAAACGCAGCAGCTGCAGAAGTTCCTCCAAAGTTGCCACTGCAGCTTGTGTCACTCAAAATTGAAGCAGTTACCTGCAATACAAAATGTATATAGTTACAGGTAATCGCGAGTGTTAGATGTTATTTCAATGATAGTGCTTTAAAGTGCCTATAACACAAAAGTTCAATTCCTCTTATTTGAAAGAGCACATAAAATGACAAAGTACCATCTTTTGCAGTTATTGGCTTCCTGGCTGGGTTTCTGAAATATTTTAGTTTGTTTGATATATGAAGTGACGCACACGTGCATATAATAACTTATCGAAGGTTATTTATTTCGTAAAACTCTAGACAAGTGTAATGCTGAGTTTTCGGCCACTGAAAAAATCGTATTTAAGGTGGCTCCATACAGTTTCTTGAAAAGTGGAAAACACACGCTCTAGATCCAAAATGTTGTACATTGATTATTTGTTAAAAAATGGAACTAACTGACTTGTAAAGAACAGCATTTTGTGAGTCAGAAATTGTAACGAATAAGTGCGTAACTGTGGTTGCTATGGCAACAATGGACGTTTCAAAATGTCTGCTAATTTGCGCTTAAACAAGATTAATTCGAAAACAACGTCGGTGACCCCCAATTTTTATATTATTAAAGTATGAGTAATTGTTAGGCCAATTTAAAAAAAATTCTGTAGATCCAAAAATTTTTTACCAAGAATAATCACGTTTTTTTTATTTGAAAAATTTTGGATCTACAGAATTTTATTAAATTTGGCCTATTGGCTACTCATACTGGAAGAAAACTTTTAATAAAATAAAAATTGGGGGTCACCGAGTTTTTTTCCGAATTAAACTTGTTTAAACGCAAATTAGCAGTCATTTTGAAACGTCATTGTTGACATAGCAACTGCGGTTACGCAGTTTATAACCGCACTTTTTCCGTTCCACTTTCTAATTCTCAAAATACTGTTCTATACAAGACATTTAGTTTCATTCTTTTAACAAAATATCAATGTACAAGATTTTGGGTCTGAAACGTGTGTTTTCTACTTTTCAAGAAACTGTATCGAGCCACCTTAAACATACGTAAAAATACGATATTTTTACACGTAAACATATCGGTTCAACAACATTTTCTTTGAGTGCAGTAAAAATTAACATGCATATAGTTTTAGATCGTTATGTTTATGAAATAAACAGAATATTACATAACCGCTTGAACATATATACGAATTTTATCTTCACGTGGTTTACTTCGCTGACTTGTGAGAGATATTACCAACACTCGATATGTCATGTCATAATTTCTCTTTGCTCCTATTAAAGCAAATTTAATTCCAAAGAAGCATGTGCGCGTGTTCATCTCACAACACCAAACATGTAGAATTTCAAATAACGTTTGATAATAGCAATTAGTATAAATTTACAAGTTTATAATGCAAATCCTCGAATTTCATTGGCTATTGCAGGAGTTTATAATTGGTGATATAAGCCTCTGGGATAAACCAATGAAAGTCATTCTTTTAAAAGAATTGACCACTCACAAAATGCGTAGTATAACACGAACAATGATCATTAGAGCCAACGGTTGCTCTGTTAAGCAACAATGGCGCCGAAATTATAACGGAGTGAGCAAATTAAAGAAGAAATTGAACATTTAGGCGAAGCAATACGTTCTACAGAAAACAAAAACGGCTACAAAATGGTTAGAATGGAAATTACGCTTGCTGTTGACAAGATTTCGTGATGTAAACTATACGCTAAATTGAATGTTTCTTTCAACTTTTTGTCATTTTTACAAATCAAATGAGTGGATATATATTGTTTTAATATTGTACATGAAAATCCATGCTAAATTATGCAAGAAAACTTTACTTTTCCATCAGTTAGTACTGAACGGACCAAGGAGATGTCCGAAACGACTGTTGAACGTTTGTTGTTGGCACTTAAAAAATGTATTAAACGAGCCTCAAAGAATATGTTATGGTCGAGAATTTATTGTTAATGACTTTTGTTGGTAAATTTATACTAAAACAATTAGACAACTCGCCCTCGTTTTCTATGAGCGATAGTCAACTCGGCTTCGCCTCGTTGACTATTCGCTCATAGAAAACTCGGGCTCGTTGTCTAATTGTTAAATGTATTTATGTCTTCCACGTGTCTCTCTGACTAATATCAGCACTGAATTAACTGAGCTCTGTTTACTGGGCAACCCACAAAGGAAAATGAAATACACTAATTGGGATAAGTCGGCTATGATCCCGTTAGACCACAGCCGTGTTTATTAAAAAGTCATAATTAAATTATATAATTATTTCCCATAATTCAAACTAATGATTGAGCCCAGTCAAGGTGAGGGCAATAAAACACCAGATAGGCAAAGAATAATGCAGAATCTAATACACAACAAAGCAGAAAGGTGGTCAGCTAAAGGGGAGGCGGGTGGGAAAAATGAAATGGTTCGTCTACCTGCCTTGCGAAGAGCAGCGATTACTGAGACTGCACTCTTGAACGTTCTCCGATAAATCATATGCACGTGCACGTTACTTTGTCATTTTAAGTGTTTTTGCAAATAAGACAAACTCAATTTTCATGTCATAAAAAGGCACCTTAAAGTGTCTATAAAGTGAAAAATTTATAGGCATTTTTGTTTTTTTTATTGAACAGAGGAGAATGGTGGCAGCACTCAGTAAAAATCTTCACACTATTAACTGTAAAATTTGCCATGCATGGTTAGTTCGTTTTTAGAGGAAGTTTAGGCTTTTGGTAACAAAGCCTTTATATCACGTATGCAAATGGCGACTATATGCGTAAGAACAACGGATTTCAGCCTCAATAGACCTTTTCTGTACGTCATAAGGCATTGTTACCAACACCCAAATTTCTCCAAAATCGAACTGGCCGTAACGAACTTTGAGAGTTAATAACGCGAAGACTATGTACACTTGATTCTCTTGAGATTTTCACTTTCTCCTCTGTCCATCAAAATAACAGAAATGCCAAAAAAATTTCAATTCATAGACACTTTAACAATCGACAGAAACTACTTTTTTTACCATATCTCCAGAATAAACGGAGGTCATAATGGCGCTACAGGGCTCTGAACTCGACGATACTTTTCCATTTATGTCAACACTGCTAACAGCAATAGTATAAATACTGTTGGTATAACCATCAAACGAGCAACTGTCTCCAATAGGAGGACCACCATTACCAGAAGAAAAGACGTAAATAAAGCCTCGTCTATTTCGACCCTAGTAAAAAAATAGACACTTGAAGCACGAACCTTCTTAAATCATTATCATAATTATTATTATCATAATACCATGATCGCCTCGGACTCTTGTTCTCCGAGGGAATGTAAACCTCGTATTTCCCTCATTGCTCATGCAAGAGGGAAATTTTTCCTTTGTCTTCTAATTTTCCCGTGCATGTTGATGAGGGAAAATTAGAAGACAAAGAAATCCTTTGTCTTCTTCTAAATTTCCCGCTTGCATATATTTTCCCTCATCAACATGCACGGGAAAATTAGATGCAACTTCCCTGCTCAACCGGGTATATTTCCTGTCAGTAAGATTCTCAAAGTTTTCCTCGGCGATCATAATATTACAAACTAATACGATGACTTTTCCGGAAATTAGCGATAAAATTTCCCCTTTGCCTCGGGAAGATTTGTAAACTTCCACAAACCTTCCCTCGGCTGCGGGAAATTTTGGATTTTGCTTAAGTGAGGTGCCAATTGGCATGCTACTAAGCGAAATTAGAGGGTACAGGATGGGAATGCCCGGGGACAGGATAGTGAAAAGGACACACAGTTTATTTATAGATGACCTCAAAGTGTACCAAGAAAACCAAAGCAATTTAGAAGCTGTCAATGAGACGATCGTAAACGCCAGCCATGATAGAGGGGCGTGCCATGGGGTAACAAAGTGTGGAGAGATCGTGATGGAACATGGTAAAATGGTGAAGGGTGAAGGATTAGATGTGTTGGAGGAGCGAATGAATACACTTGATCGGATGCAAATGAGATATATAAGTTCTTAGGGTGTGAACAGGCTGACAAATTGGACAAAGATAAAGTGATGGAAAGAGTGGTGAAGGAGATAACAGGATGAGAAGTCTTACGCAGTTAGAGCTTTATGATAAGAACCTGGTTAGAGCTGTGAACTGTAGAGTAATACCTGTAGCAGGATATGTGATGAATGTTTGCAGAATGAGCAAGGAAGATTTGGTTGAAATGGACATGATTGTGAAGACGGAACTTAGAGAGAGAAAAATGCATGGGAGGCAAGCAAGCAATGAAAGGTTGTATCTGGCTCGTGGCAAAGGGGGCAGAGGAGTGAAGAGTAAGGGATCTGTACAAAGAAACAAAGGTCAGAATAGCTTGTTATTTGTTACTATCAAGATGTCGATGGATAAAAGTTGCCTGGAGACGGGAGCATAAAAATGAGTATTGTTCGATAAAGAGAGAAGCAGAAGACAGAAGAGGCACGGGTGATGGTTGGAGAAGAAATTAGTTTGGGGATAGGAGAGATTTACTTGAATGGGGAAAAGATGTGTGGAACTTGGAAGGATGCCTGAAGGAGGTTGAAAACTTTGCTGAAATTGAAGACGGAAGAAGGACGTATCAATCAATATCGAGAGAAGAAGTTACAAAGTGAGGTTTTCATGGGTCAAGAAGAGAAATGTAACCAGTGGTTGGAGTGAAACCTAGATTCCAGAAAGACGGCAGCAGTGATGGGAATGTTAGAACAGATGGTCGAGACCAGGGCTTGGAAGGCCTTAAGGGGAATAGGGATAGAATCGGAGAATTGCTGATTGTGTTCTGATAGGAGAGAAACCGTGCATCATTTGTTGGATGGATGTAAAGTGCTTGCTGGTAATGAGTACATGAGAAGGCATAACAATGCGCTGATGGTGTTTGCTGTGGAATGGGGAAAAGAGGCAGGTTTGCTTGAAGAGAGTGTAGTGTGGGACAAAACAGCATGGAAGAAAGGAACAGTTATTGAAAAGCCAGGTAAAAAGCTTGTGTGGGACTTTGAATATAAGATGAGAAGGACAACAACAGCAAGAAGACCTGATCTGATTCTGAAAAACATCGAGGAAGGTAAAATTTGGATAGTAGACATGGCATGTCCTGCAGAGGCGAACACTGCAGAAAAACGGAGGGAAAAATTGCAAAAATACCAACAGCTGGCATTTGAAATCCGCGAGAGGCGTCCAGGCTTTTTGGTTGAAATAGTATCTTTGGTTACCGGATGCTTAGGAGAAGGGTTGGAGAAATTGGAAGAACAGATAAAGAAGATGATAAAAGAGAAATCCCGACAGAAGTGGGGACTAAAAGAAACGCAAAAGACCATATTAATGGAGAGTGAATCTATTTTAAGAAATAAAAGTGATGTCTAGGGTGGTGCAAGTAGAGTAGACTTCAACAAAAGATAACAAACTTTGGTATCTTGAGGTTTTGGCGCATAGAAAATGGGCTCTATATAACAACAATAATAATAATAATAATAATAATAATAATAATAATAATAATAATAATAATAATAATAATAATAATAATAATAATAATAATAATAATAATAAATCGAGTCTTCAACAAGAATGCCAGATAATAATAAACACGCGATGCCACCGAAACGGAAGAACCCAGCCTCCGGAAGGATGAAATGGACGGAAGATATGACAGCTGATCTTCTACTTCCAATTGACAAAAGTCTGGGAGAACGTCCGATTGGCATAGGCGAAGTACCGAGGCGTATAATAGCGAAGTCCATTTTTAAAGTAATTAGTAAAGATATTCAGGAGGCAGCGGGCCATGATGCTGGATGTGAAGCCGCAGTCCATGCTATAAATAAAATCATGTCATAAGAGGAAACAGAAGCAATATTATTGGTAGATGCCACCAACGCTTTCAACACCATCAATCGACAAGCCGGTACTTCCACGTTTCTCTCTGACGAAGGGCCTTCGCTCGAAACGTTAGACTCCTACGTTCTCTGTTTCGGTAGTATATCTAACCTTGCTATATTTCCATTGTTGTTTCTGCACTGCCTACGCAGCACGCTACTTTTACTACATAACATTAGGGTGAGCTGTCCTGCAATATCAACTATGCTGAATAATACCTATCGAACCCCAGTAAAGCTGTTTGTCACAGGAGTAGTACTAGTTGAATCATCCGAAGGAATTACCCAGGGGGGCCCTCTGGCTATTGCGATGTATGCTCTTGCAGCAACACCACTGAGTCAAAGATTAAGATCTGAAGAGCCGAATGTAAAACAAGTGTGGTCTGCCGATGACTCCAATACCGGTGGGAAAATTGAAGCACTAAGAAGATGGTGGCAGTGTTTGTCAGCCATAGGTCCACCAATGGGATACCATCCAAATGCCAGCAAAACATCTCATTGTCAAACCAGAATTCCAAGAAGATGCAAATCATATCTTTGAAGGAACGGGAATAATAGTGACAACTGAAGGTCATGAAATGCTTGGGTCCGCTGTTGGATCAACCAGCTTTGCTAAAGAATTCACAGCACACAAAGTTGAGGAGTTTGTTGACGAAATTGAGAATCTTTCCAAAATAGCTGAACTTTACCCCTAATGTGCATAGGCGGCATTTTCTCATTGTATTGTGGGAAAATGGCGATACATGATGCGAATAATGAAAAATATTGATACTCTATTTCAACCGTTAGAAGGCGCGATCAGTCAAACCTTTATTCCTGCATTAACTGGTAGATGTCAGTGCTCCTATGAAGAAAGAACAGTTCTCTCTCTATCCCTAAGATCCGGTGGCCTAAACATCATCAACCCCATAACCAGTGCAAATGGAGAATATCATGCCTCACAAAAGATAAGCGAACCACTGAAAAAAGAATTGTCGAGCAAAAAGAATCATTCTATAGACCACAACTACAGTCTATTAAATCGAACTTGCGTCGGAAGAAGCAGCAAGAAATTGAGATCGTGGCACTCCAAGTAAGAGAAAGTCTACCTCCATCACAGCAAAGAGCAATGGACCTGCTATGTAAGAATGGACCTGCTATGTAAGAAAGGATCTTCATCCTGGCCAGTTTTGCCATTACAAGACCAAGGTTTCAATTTGAATAAAGGAGAATTTCGGGATAAAATCAACTACGATATGGATGGCAGCTGAGAATGTACCTCATCATTGCAAATGTGGAAATAATTTCTCAGCAGATCACGCTATGATATGCCCCTATGGAGGACTACCAATATCAAAGCATAACTAAATCAGAGATATTACCACCAAACGGCAGACGGAAGTATGTTCGGGTGTGGAAAAAGAACCGCAGTTACAAACAAAGATCGGCCAATAAGCAAGAGGAAGCAAGAGTAGATATAAGAGCAAAGAGTTTCTGGAATAGGCAGCAAAATGCATTTTATGACGTTAGGGTCTTTCACCCTAACGCATCGAGCTACCGAAACACAGAGATCCCAGCGATCTACAGGCAACAGGAGAATGCAAAGAAGAGGGAATACGGAGACAGCATAAGGGAAGTGGGTATGCGGTACTCACACCACTTGTTTTTTCTACAACTGGTGGACAGGGGGAAAATACAGCCATCGCACATAAACGACTGCCAGAATTGTTGGCAACGAAGCGAAAATCAGAATACAGCATCACACTTG
The DNA here is from genome assembly GCA_964035015.1 of Corallium rubrum. Lineage (NCBI taxonomy): Eukaryota > Metazoa > Cnidaria > Anthozoa > Scleralcyonacea > Coralliidae > Corallium > Corallium rubrum. The sequence goes on from CAXIUP010000120.1 coordinate 274,482, forward strand.
CACACATGGATGCGATGCAGCCTTTCCTTCGCCTTGATCTGGTCGGCGGTGACGGCAATTAGAGGCAGTCGTGATGTAGCTTCTAGTCGGGACCGAGATGTAAACATTGAACTGGATTACAAAGAAAGCCGTCTTGGAGGTTTTTAGTTTTCTAAAGTTTTAACAAGAACATAACAACAATTCTTATGACATATCATTCTTTGGAATATAGAACATTTTAGGATTTTATATGTATATATTTAATTTACCTTGAATCTATTGATGAAATAAAAAAATTATTATTATTATACTTATACTTATTATTATTATTATTATTATTATTATTATTATTATTACTATTACTATTACTATTATTATTACTATTACTATTACTATTATTATTATTATTATTATTATTATTATTATTATTATTATTATTATTATTATTATTATTATTATTATTATTATTATTATTATTATTATTATTATTATTATTAAGCTCGAGCTTCCAATTTCCGCAACTCTTAGCAACGTCCTACTTCCTCATAACAAATTCGGCTTAAATCTCATTCTCCCATCAACTAAATTTCTTCAATGTCAAACTATATCTCGGAAAGTTTTGAAATCATCACCAAATGACGAGATCAAAAACCTATGGATGGCCACAAGCAATCACAAAAATGTACAATATGACAAGTACAAAAACACAAAAGACGTACTGAACACTATCAGGAAAGAAAATGAAAAAAGGCTTCAAAATCACCTCATTTCACAAGGTTCATTCTTCTCCAATATAATCAAATACTCTACACTCTCGCTCAACTCTATATGGTCCTCGGTCCAAAACAAACTTCCTAAGAATATCTTTAACTTCACCATCCGATACATAAATAATACGCTCCCAACTCGCAAAAATCTGTTGAAATGGGGAATATCACCAACATCCGACTGCTCTTCTTGCTTGGAACCCGAAACCTTGCTCCACGTCGTCAATGGATGCAAGACATACCTAAACGAAGGACGTTTTACGTGGCGACACGATTCCGTTCTTAATTTCATTGCAACCTCTCTTAAATCCTTGCAACACTATATTAACCTTTATGCTGACCTACCTGGCTTCATCAGTCCATCTGTTATCACCGGAGATAAGTTACGCCCTGATCTTCTGATAACAATCGAAAACAAATACATCTGCATACTCGAACTGACTGTTGGATTTGAATCTAATCTTCTTACTAATGCAACCCGTAAGAGACAAAAATATCTAGAACTTACTAACGAACAGCACAAAAATTATGAAAAAGTGAAATTTATCAATTTATCTATCAGTTCGCTTGGAGTTTTTAATCAGTCATCTATAGACTTTATTGAAATGCTGAAAGACCTGAAGTTTGACGAACGATGTAGAAAGTACTATACTCAGAAAATTATGAACACTTGCATAAGGACCTCTTACTATATATTTTGTAAACGTAACAAAGAATGGGATAACCCGACTTTAATGTCATACTAATATTTTTTATACCATTTGTTAATTCAAGTAGACATTGGTAAACTACCTGTAAAAGAGAGGTTTATCATTGTAGTATACGTAAATCATAAATAAATAAAGTTTCCATTATTATTATTATTATTATTATTATTATTATTATTATTATTATTATTATTATTATTATTATTATTATTATTATTATTATTATTATTATTATTATTATTATGATTATGATGATTATTATTATTATTATTATTATTATTATTATTATTATTATTATTATTATTATTATTATTATTATTATTATTATTATTATTATTATTATTATTTTATTATTATTAAAAATGTTATAAACAGAAAAGAAGCAGTATTACCATCCTTTAACATGGCAGACTGCGTTGCTTATTTCTCTCAATCTCTGGCTAAAATTAATCCTAATAAACTGTTTCATATTCCCACCTGGATTCCAAAGTTATCCGATCCACAAGTTCAATTTAACCTTGACACCCAGACTTATCAACAAATTACTAATGTTATACGTAGAACGAAATCATCTGGCTCTCATTGCCCCCTTGATCAACTCTCTATAATATATTTCAAGCGATGTCCTTTTCTGAGAACTTACCTCACTGAACTAATACGCGATATTTGGTTATCTGCAACTATCCCAACTGAATGGAAAAGAGAATGTATCATACTAATCCATAAGAAAGGCAACACAAATGTCCCCTCGAACTTTCGTCCCATAACACTCGAGACAATATCTTTAAAGGTATTTACATCTTGTCTTCGAAACGCAATATACTCCTTCCTTACACCATATAACTTCATCGAACATAACATACAGAAAGGCTTCACACCTAATTTGCCTGGCACTTTAGAACAATGGCCCACATTATTAATAAAGCCCGGATCAATCAACGCTCTCTTGCCATCACGCTACTTGACCTCAAAAAACGCTTTTGGCGAAGTCCACCACAACCTAATTCAATCCGTACTTGACTACCACCATATCCCTGACCACATTAATTTTGTTATAAAAACTTTATACACAGATTTTAAGACTTCGATAATTACATCTGAATTCCGCACTCCTTTTATATCTGTTAACCGTGGCGTATTGCAAGGAGATTGTCCGAGTCCTCTTCTGTTCAATATGCGCTTTAACACGTTTATTCAACATATTAAAGCTGGCAAGTACCGTCAATTTGGTTTTTCTTTCAAATTATTAAATCCAATTCACTGGTTCCAGTTTGCTGATGCTGCTGCTGTAATTACTGGTCAAGAGTCAGAAAACCAGCATCTTTTAAATCGTTTTTCCATCTGGTGCCAATGGTCGAATATGTTAATCCGGGTTGATAAATGTAGCACTTTTGGCATTACAAAGTCAGTACAATACTTGCCGAAACTCCTTATCAACCAAAATCCTATACCAGCAATCAACATTGGAGAATCATTTCAATACTTAGGACGCTACTTTGATTTTGACATGTCGAATCAAAATCATAAGACTGAGCAATACATCCGTAAATGGCTTGAAATACCAATATCAGGAACACTAAGTACTATATATCTAAAACGTAACAAATTTGGTCAAAGTATCTATCCTCCATCAGTAAAATTTATTCAATGCCAAGCTGTTCCACGCAAAGCCTTAAAATATTCTTCAAATGAAGCAATTAACGAACTGTGGAAATCCACTAATAGTCATACTAATATTCAATACGACGTCTTTAACTCTACTAAAGAAGTTCTGAAAGATTTCCCTTCTGGGCATGAAGATCATCTGCGAAACCACTTGACTTGTCAGGGATCCTTTTTCACTAACGTTACAAAGTTTTCCATATCACAGCTTAACAAGGTGTGGTCAACTGCTCAATCAAAACTGCCAAAAACATTTATTACTTTACTATACGTTATGTGAACAATTCTATTCCGACACGCAAAAACCTTCACAGACGGGGAATTTCTTCAATTTTTTTCTCTCCAATTTTTTGTTTGAGCCCAGAAACACTACTACACGTTGCTGCTGGTTGACAATCGTATCTTGAACGTTTTACATGGAGGCACAATTCAATTCTTAACTTTCTTGCAAATACCTTACAAACTGTTAACGGTTCAAACCTCTTTGTCGATCTACTTGGATTCAAAAGCCCATCTATCCTAGCTGGTGACACGTATCGTCCGGATTTGCTATTACATTGTTCAAACGGCCGTCTTTATGTTCTCGAACTTACTGTTGGTTTTGAATCAAACCTTCAAAACAACGTCAAATAGAAAGAAGATAAATATAGTGAACTAGTAAAACAGCAAAGTGAACATTTTAATGATGTAAAATTTATAAATCTCTCCATGAGCTCCATAGGTGTTTTGCGAATGAGTGATCTACTTCTTTAGATATGCTAGATAAGGTTGGTCTCGATAACAAGCACCAAATGTACTGCGTAAGGAAAATGATGACTATAGCTATCAGAACTACGTATTAATTTTCTGCTGCCGAAATAAGGAATGGGGAAATCCCGAATTATTATCTTTTTGAAATATTTGTATATAAATTTGCATGTTTTATTATATAGTCATTAGTTGTTATTATATATTATTAGTTGTGATTCAAGTAGCCAATTGTAAATTGCCTTAATAAGCAATATTTATAATTGTATATGTAGAAAAGAAAAACATTTAATAACGCTTCCATTATTATTATTATTATTATTATTATTATTATTATTATTATTATTATTATTATTATTATTATTATTATTATTATTATTATTATTATTATTATTATTATTATTATTATTATTATTATTATTATTATTATTATTATTATTATTATTATTATTATTATTATTATTATTATTATTATTATTATTATTATTATTGGTTAACAGTAATCCCCATCGAAGACCAGAATTTCGATCTGAATAAGAGAGAATTCAAGGACGCGATAAAGTTAAGATATGATTGGGAAATCACTGATACTCCAACAGTATGCGTATGTGGGGACCTGTTCAACGTGGACCATGCTATGGTCTGCCGGCGAGGCGGCTTCATAATTCAACGCCATAACGAGCTTCGTGATTTGGAAGCCGAGCTGTTGAGCATGGTGTGTAATGATGTTGAAATAGAACCGGTCCTACAGGATATCACTGGAGAAGGCTTAAACAGAGGCGCCAACAGAGCCCCTGATGCTCGTTTAGATGTTCACGCTCGAGGCTTCTGGGAGAGGCAAAGATCTGCGTTCTTTGATGTTCGGGTTTGTCACCCAAACGCAGAGTCTTATAAAGATCTCAGTCCCAAGCAAATCTACCGGCAACATGAAAATGAGAAGAAGCGCCAATACGCGAGCAGAGTGATGGAGATAGAACAAGGTACTTTCACCCCGCTAGTATTTACCACGACAGGTGGAATGGCTGATGAATGCAAGAAATACCATAGTAGACTTGCTGAATTACTTGCCATTAAGAAGGGAGAAGACTACGCCAGCACAATGTCTTGGTTGAGAGCGAAAATCTCTTTCGCCTTAGTACGTTCAGCTCTCCTATGCCTTAGAGGAACCAGAGCAAGAAGAAGAACTGTAAATATTACCTTAGACAATGACATTACCTTAGAGAATGTGGCGGCCAGAATAGTTTGAAGAAACAAAGAATAAAGTTACTTGATATGTAACATTTTTATTATTTACTTATTTTCATTATTATTTTCCTTTCCTTTTAATTGTAATATAATCTTTCTACTGTCATATTGCATAAATTTAAATAGACATTGACAAACATTTTATAAGCTAGTGAGGTTTACCATTGTAAAATTTTAAAAATAATTTTTAGTATATTAGTATTATTAGGTTACAAGGAATAAAATTATTAAAAATAAAAAAAAAAAAATAAATAAAAAATAAAAAATAAAAAATTATTATTATTATTATTATTATTATTATTATTATTATTATTATTATTATTATTATTATTATTATTATTATTATTATTATTATTATTATTATTATTATTATTATTATTATTATTATTATTATTATTATTATTATTATTATGTTTTTGAATAGCCGGTCAGTGACGGCCAGTAGCGAATCTAAAAAATTAAAAAGGAAATTCTATTAACAGAATTTCCTCATAAAAAATTTATCGTCCATAAAAATTACAATATTGCTAATCGACCTTCTATAAAACCAAGTTCAATGTTGGCATCTGGCATGCGATGTGGTGCGGAGCATCTACTACCCCTTATCGCCGTCACCGCACATCTAATTAAGGCAAATGACAATATGCATCGCATCCATGTTAAGGTAGTACTATATTTTGATTTGCGCTCTAGTGCTAGCATTTCCGCTATACGTTTATATGCTACTGTGGTTTCTTTCGCAAGTCCACTAGTAGTTGAAAATACTAAAGGCGTAAATGACGCGTGTTCGACCTCTCTAATTCGATCTCCATACTCTCTCTTCTTTCCCAATTCATGTTGTCTGTACAGTGCTGGAATACTTGTGTTTCGGTAGCTCGGTGCGTTGGGATGGAACACCCTAACATCAAAAAATGCATCCTGCTGCTTACTCCAAAAACCTTTAGCACGTATATCTGCTCTAGCTTCATCTCTCTTATTGGCTGTCCTCGGTAGAATGGTCTCGCCGGTAAGTTGTTGAAGTTGTGGCTTTTTTTCCACATCGGAACAAATTTCATTAAGCCAGTCGGTCGTTATATCTCTTATCTCATTATGCCTAACGATTGGTAATCCTCCAACAGGGCATATCATAGCATGATCAGCAGAGAAACTTCCCCCACATTTACAATGAAGAGGTACATTTTTCAGTTGCCAACCATATCTAATACTGATCGCATCCCGAAACTTCCCTTTATTCAGGTCGTATCCTTGATCTTGCAGTGGCAATGCTGACAACCATGAAGAGGCTCCTTTTTCACAGGCTAGATCCATCATTCTTTGCTTAGATTGCGGCAAACTCTCTCTGACTTGCATGGCTGAATTCTCGATTTCTTGCAGTTTTTGTTTACGCAGATCGTTTTTAATGGATTGAAGTTGTGGTTTCGTGAACGATTCCCGTTGGTCTACAATCATCTCTATTAAGGGCTCACTGATCCTTTGTGAGGAGTTGAATTCAGCATTTGCCATGGTGGTTGTGTTGATTATATTGAGACCCCCATATCGAAGCGGTAAGGCGAGAAGAGTTCTTTCTTCTTCTGAGCATTGTCCTCCGCCTGTTAGTGCAGGAATAAAGGTTTGATTGATTACATCTTCCAGAGGTTGAAATAAAGCGTTTATATCCCTATTTGTCCACATTATATCTCTCCACTTTCCAACAATCCCGTGAGAGAAGGCTGCATACGCTGCTTGAGGGTATATTTCAGCAATTTTGGAAAGTGTGTCCATCTCTTCTACGAAGCTCTCCACTTTATCAGCTACGAACTCTTTACCAAACTTGGATGTACCAACAGTGGAACCAAGAAGGCCATGACCTTCTGTCGTTAACACGATTCCTGTTCCTTCAAATATGTTTCTGGCTTCGTCTAGAAACTCTGGTTTCACGACTAGGTGCGTTTTGCTTGGGTTGGGAAAGTAGCCTATTTGCGGCCCTACGGTTGTTAGACACGACCACCATCTCCTTACCGCCTTGACTTTTCCTGCCGCTGTGGAGTCATCGGCGAACCATACTTGTTTTACGTCGGGCTCATTTAATCTTAGCTTCTGAATTAAGAGTGAGATGGCTAGTGCCTACATAGCCATCGCAAGCGGACCGCCCTGGGTAATTCCTTCCGTTGATTGTATCTCTTCTCCTCCTGTAACAAATAGTCTAATTGGTTTCTGATATGTATTACTTAGCACTGTTGATATCGCAGGACATATGACTTTAATGTTGTGCAAAGCCGCTTGTCTATGGATGGTGTTAAAGGCATTTTTGGTATGAACCAGCAGAATTACTTCTGTTTCTTGTAATGATTGAATCTCTTTCATGGCATGAATTGCTGCTTCACATCCAGCCTCATGTCCTGCACATGCCCGCTGCTGCCTGGATGTCATTTCCTATTACGCCAAGAATCGATTTTGCAACTATACGCCTTGGGACTTCACCAATCCCAATCGGACGTTTTCCAGGGTTCTTATCCAGCGGAATTAAACGACACGCCACAAAGGCCGATATACCTTCAGGATGAACAACCGAAGTGCACAAGCGTCGTACAACCCCAGCCAGGGCATTACATAGATCCACCGATGCCCCCTTGAATGAAGAGCAGAATCTTCGCCACGCATAAGCATCTATACCAGAAGGACCAGCAGCACTTTGGGTCTTGATTGCTCCTTGTTGAATTAATTCGCCAGTAATTCTTTCAAATATGATCGGATCATGATGAAGCTCGTCTGTGTTTGAATCTGCTAGAAGTATTTCCGGATCTGGAGTTTTTCCTTCTGGGTGCTTCTCTTTCAGAATATTGCGTGTTGTTTTCATCTGAATATTCCCATCTTCATCCACTCCCACGGGTATCAATTGATCTAGAGATAAAAGACCTCCTTTGTTTGCATTGGATATTATACGCACTGCCTGGCGGACTCTTCCTTGTAACATTAGGCGGTTAACATTATTATTATTATTATTATTATTATTATTATTATTATTATTATTATTATTATTATTATTATTATTATTATTATTATTCAGAGTGTGGACGTTATCGCTGGATATCTCAGAACAATAACGTCATTTATCACGTCATAAAGTGTGGTCGTGCATTGTGTAGCTCCGTAGTTTTATCTGGATTTTTGCCTTTTTTCTTGGATTTTGGACGGGATTTTCAACTGAGTGGTGGATAAAGTCTTCCTACATAGAAATTTATAAACGCTGAGTAGAATTTTTCGCTATCTATCGAGTTTTTTGTGGATATACTTGTTCATTTATTGAGATTTTCGCTGTTGGTGTTCATCTACGCGAAAACAGGACGGTTGTTTATCTACACGTGAGCAAACGAAAGACGTGACATCCGCGTACGACAGTGCGCGTGCTTCATTGGTCATTTGAATACATCCGTGACCGTGCGCGTGCAGCCGAGATGGCATACGTAACAATTTACCGTATGTTTTTGTTGTCTGTCGCTTTAGCCTATTTGCTTCTCCAACTGTTTATGTTTCAACTCCAAACCTCCAAAGTTGTTGCTGCACACAGTACATGCACACATGTTATAAACAATAGGATTCGATTCGTCGTACTTATCAAGCCAAATTTATGCGTCGAAGACTCCAGCACTCTACAAAAAGTATTTCGACCTTTAATCCTACAGTGTTATCGGCTTTACTATTAACGTGTGGAGATATTCATCCTCATGCTGGACCAACAACTTCTGGCATCACAAACAATTCTAACAGTACCAATAAAGCCGCAAACGGCAATAGATCTCATGAATCGCACCTGTGCTGTATGCAAATGAATGCAAGGAGTTTAAAAAAGAATATATACATCCCAGGAAAACTACCTATTTCTAACTTTATGAAATTTCAAGAGGTTGTCTTCGCAGGGGCTCTTGATGTAATTTTTGTATCTGAAACTTGGTTAAATAGCTCAATTTGCAACACTGAAATTCTTCCCAATGGCTACGATAACTTTAGAACAGACCGTGCCTTAGAACGCACTGGAGGGGGCGTTATGATAGCCATCAAACACGGCATTTTTATCAACTCTAATCAAATTATTTCCATCAGCACTACTAATCTAGAGGCTGTTGCAGTTGAGTGCACCATGCCTAATCATTCTAAATGGCTTTTAATATGCTTCTACAGACCCCCGAACAGCAACAACCTGCACGATTTCAGGTCATTGGTTGATAATATACTTCCAAATTACGAACAAATCTTTATTGGAGGGGATTTTAACTTTCCAAATATAACATGGACGGAACCCATTCTAATGCACTCGTGTGAGCAGGACGTGTTTTGAGCCGCTCGTTGAAATAAAAAAGTTATTTGCTTAATGGCCTCGAAATGGCAACTGCGAAACTTCGTAAAGAAAACCAACAGCTACGAAATGAGATTATAGAGCTACAAGGAAAATTAGACCGAGTCACCGAAGATCTTCTGGGAAGAAACGGCAGTCTGACCGAACAAGAAGCCAGGCCATGTTGCCCAGTCGACCGATAAAGATAAGTCCATTGAGTTTATTCGTGCTCAAAATGACGACCTTATTTTGTTCAGAGATAATACAATTAAAGAACTTAAACATGTGAAATCACTAATTAACATTATATCAAGGAAATGTGAGGACATTACAAACTCCATTGAACAAATTGGAGATTATAGCTACCAATATAATCTTAAAGTCGTGGGTATACCACAGCAAAGCCAGTATGAATCGGTTGAAGAAACAACGAACTTGTGTCTGAAATTATTTACTGCTATCGGGGCCGATGTCTCGATACAGGATATAGACATTGCTCACCGTGTTTCTGCGAGAAGACAAACCGATCGGCCAAACGCAGTCATCTGCAAGTTTGCTCGCCGTCTGGCGAAAGAAAAGGTAATTGCCGTCAGGAGGCAAACTGTTAATGTACAATCAGAGCAACTTGCTTTATCTTCGGATGTGGAATTGAACAATCTTGGTATCTACGAACATTTAACACCACGCCTGCAAGAACTCCTGTTCGAAGCGAACAAATACAAGAAGGTCAACCACTTCAAATTTTGCTGGGTTAAAAATAAGACTATCTGTCTTCGAAAGTCTGAGAATGGTCAGGTCATCAAACTCGCCAAATTAGCAGACCTTTCTGCATTATACCAAGATACACAGATGTATGATATACATCTCAAGATAAGTAGATTATATTATTATTTTAATTAATGGCTGTTACTAGTTCACCTTCTGAGTCACTTCTACCATTTAATCATTTAGACGATGTAAGCTTTAACGCGGTTATATATGAATTATCGCATGGACCATTAAATTTTGACCTAGACCGCTTGGAATCTCTAGTATTTAACCCTTTTGAACATCTAACTTCAGCTATGGACTGTCCTTTAATAACTAATCTTAAATTTTTTTGCATCTTCGCCACCAACTAGTAGGTACATGGTTGAAAATGAAATCAACGACCTAACCAGTGAGACCCTGAGTGAATCGGATACCTCTTTGTTGCATCTTAATTGCCTGCTTGGCAATTTTGACAAGTTTAGAGCTTTGACCATGAACTTACTTAACTCATTTTCTGTAATTGGAATATCAGAAATTTGGCTGAACGATGAAACGTCTGATTTAGTAAACCTTCCTGGTGGTGGAGTAGGTCTTTATTTACACGACTATTTTCAGTATAAATCAATTCAAGATTGTATAATTTCTAATCCTGATGTAATTGAGTCTCTGTTTGTTGAAATTATCAATCCTTATGGGAAAAACATCATTGTAGGAACTGTGTACCGACCACCTAATCAAAATCTTTAGATTTTAACAAAATTCTTTCGATTATTTCCAAAGACAACAAACAATGCTTTATTATGGGTGATTTCAACCTGGACTTATTTCACTATGATCAACATGCATTTACACAGGAATTTATGGATTCATTGTTTTCTCATATGTTTATTCCCCTCATTAATAGGCCTACACGGTTAACTTCCCACTCGGCTACACTAATTGATAATATATTTACAAATTGCTTCTCACAAAACACCGTGAACGGGGTTATTCTTAATGATATGTCGGATCATTTACCCGTGTTTGCATATTTTAGTACTGAGTCTGTATCACGCAGAATAGAAACTAAGTCCTATATACGAAACTATAATGAATTAAACCTAATCAAATTTCGAACTAGCCTTTCACAGGTGGACTGGTCTAGTGTTGTAGTGGGTCAAGATCCAAATGAACTTTTTGATGCTTTTGATGTAGAATTTCATAGACTTTGATGACTGTTTCCCTCTAAAGATATCCAAACAGAATTCTTCTAGAAAATCGAAATCTCCTTGGATTACCAAAGGTATATTGATTTCTGTCAGGACGAATAGGCTATATAAGAAATATCTCGCAAACCCAATTTCAGCACGTGAATCACAATATAAGGTATACAAAAACAAATTGAATCATTTAATTAGGATTGCTAAGAGAACTTCTTTTGATAAAAAATTTGAACGAGCAAAACACAACTTGAAAGAAACTTGGAAATTAATAAACGAAGTTATAAATATCAAAAGCAAGAAGCCGTCCTTACCGTCTTTATTTAGATCGAATGGTACAACAATTACCGACCCCCTTGAAATTGCAAATGGATTTGGTAAATATTTTACAAACATTGGCTCATCCCTAGCAAGTAAGATTCCCCCAACAAATTGTCCATTTCAGGACTTCTTAGGATCTACTGTAGGAGAAACAGTATTTTTGAAACCTACTACTGAAAACGAGCTGAAAGAGATTTGTATGTCATTTAAAAATTGAAAAGCACCTGGTTTTGATCATATACCTATGCATCTTATTAAAAACTCATTTGAATTCATTTCGGAACCATTAATGCATGTAATTAATATGTTTCTGGAGAAAGGGATATTTCCAGATAACTTAAAAATGGCCAAAATAATTCCCATTTTTAAAGCTGGCGATGTAGATATATTTACAAATTATAGACCCGTTTCAATTATGTCGAGTTTCTCTAAAATTTATGAAAGAATCATGCGTAATCGCCTGTTAGAATTCACTGAAAGATTTGAAATTTTGTATTGTTATCAGTTTGGCTTTCGTACCAAACATTCAACCGATCTTGCGCTCATCCATCTGATTAATAAAATTGCAACTTCTATTGATCAAAATAAAATTGCTGCTGGTGTATTCTTAGATTTGTCTAAAGCGTTTGATATACTTAATCATGATATATTGTTTTATAAGCTTGAACGTTACGTGGAGTGGCGTTGAATTGGATTAAGAGCTATTTTGAAAATCGAAAGCACTTTGTCCAGTATAACAATCAGGGGCGCCGGAGCCACGGGGGCAGCTGCCCCCCTTGCCCTCACAGCACGGGGGCAACCAATTGCCCTTTCATGTGAGAGGAATGTTTTCTACAGGAATTGCCATTTGTATTATTGCATTAAATGACTTTTGTATTAATACCTCAAATGTCTCACAAGCTAACTTATTACTGCAGACCATGCAGAAGCAGCAAACTAATTTTGCCTTAGGTTAGCTGTGTCCAACCTTGTTCTCAGGGCGTTTTTGAGATTTGGAGGGTGGGAAAAAGCCCTGGCATCGGCTAGTCACATCATCCAAAAATACTGGGTGTAATAAATTAGCAATTTAGTTTAGTATGCAAAATCATTCTGAGCAATGCAGCCCCATGGGAGAAGTTCATTGTAATGGTGATCCCATTTGTCCCGTTGGCGGTCCCGTTGAAGCTTTTTGATCGTAACTGGCACAAAACTATGCATAAATATGTTTCACGAGGAAAATCCAACAGCCGATGCCAGAACCTTTTCTCACCTTACCAATTTCAAAAAGGCCCTGAGAACGAGGTTGAGCTGTGTCTTGTGCCCAGACTTTTTTCATTTGGCAGGTGTTTTCTGATCCATTAACTTGCCATATTTTCATTTATTTATTTATACAGCTTTCGTTGTGAAGCAAAAATAATTAATGATATTGATAGTTATAATTATAGTTAACAATAATAATGGTAATAATAGGAATAATAATGACATTAACAAAGCAGTTCACAACGTGGGTCATCAACAACAGAGCGTTACTCCAACAGGGTTGATGCCCTTTTTTCTTAAATGTAAATAGGAATGTAGCATCAATATGTACAATTCAGTCGTTGAATTTTCTTTCTCAATACATTGTCATTCATTATATTATACTGTTATGCTTTTTGGTTATTTTATGCTATAGCAAAATTGACGAACATTATTTCACGTGCGAAAATTAATGCTGAGGAAAAGTGCCCTTTGTATATGGCTGCCCCCGCCGCCTTACATGTAAGTAGCTTCCGGCGCCCCTGATAACAATGTTTCTTCTTCTGAACAAATTATTCAATATGGCGTGCCTCAAGGCTCAGTTTTAGGTCCACTCTTTTTCATTTTTTATATAAACGATCTACAGAATGCCTCACGTTTAGCTGAACCCGTACTATTCGCAGACGACACCAGCGTCTGTTATTCCCACTCTGACCGTTTAGTGTTAAGTACAGTATTAAACGAGGCATTGCACAGTATTAGTTCATGGATGAGGGCTAATAAATTGTCCGTTAACATTGATAAAACCAATTATGTTATTTTTCAATCGAAACAAAAGAAAATTACTTACGATATATCTCTTTTATTTGATGACAATGTGATTACTCGAAAGCAAAAAGTTAAATTTCTTGGCGTCTTTCTAGATGAAAATCTCTCATGGAAACCTCACATTAGTCATGTCTGTAAGAAAGTTTCAAAATCCATCGGCATAATTCATCGAGCTCGTTTCTATTTATCCGCGAGCACTAAGTTATCCTTATATTATACATTAATCTATCCATATCTTACCTACTGCAACACTGTTTGGTCGTCTACCTATGTCTCTAATTTAAGACGCATATTTTTACTACAGAAGCGAATTGTCAGAGTGTTAACTAATTCTGATTTTCGCGCGCATACCTCTCCGCTTTTTACTAATTTGAATTTGATCGATATTTATAAGATTAACTCCTTTCATATTGGTAAATTTATGTTTTCTTATCATAATCAGTTACTGCCGCCTTCTTTCCTCAACTTATTTACGATTGGTAATCAAGTTCATGACCATAACACAAGAAACGCAAGCTCATACCGATCTTATCCATGTAGAACTAATATAAAGCAGTTCACCATCCTTTTTCAAGGCCCTAAGCTGTGGAATTCTCTTCCCGATAATGTTACAAATGCAGAGACGTTAAACTACTTCAGGAATAGAATGCTAAAATATTTACTTGAGTTTTAATTATTTTTAATTATTCTTAAATTTGTCAGTGCCATGCTATGTAATATATTACCAATTTAAATTTTACATACTGCCTTGCTCCAAGGAGACATCCTATCTACAAGCCGGATGGTTTCTGGATGCCTCCTTGCCACTGATATGTACCTTATTATACTATACTTGTGCTTATTATCCTTATTTGTAAATTTGAATTAGTGGCAAATATTATTAAATCCTATTAATACAACATCCGGTTATTTGGAACGACGTTCCTGTGACATTTTAGACGACCATTTTATGTCTCAGCTTTGCCTCTTTCCTACAAGACGTTCCAACATCTTGGATTTACTGATTACTAATCTTCCTGAGCTAGTGTCTATCTGCGACGTCTGCGACCCATCAGCTTTAGGCATGTCTTCCGACCATCGCATCATCCAATTTCGGATTTCAGTGTCAGTCACGTCTTTGGTTCAAACGAAGCGTTTTGTATTCGATTATAAACGTGCCGACTTTGAAGGCCTAAGGAACAGCCTAACAAAAGCCGACATCTGTTCCTTACTATCCAAAAATGACGGAGAGTCCAACATCGAAAATGATTGGTCAATATGGAAAGAAACCATGATGAATGCGGTTCGTCATCATATTCCACTCAAGCAAGTAGACCAACGTCGCATACGGCCATGGATAACTCCAAACATTTTGCATCAAATACGCAAAAAAGCTACGGCTCGCAAAAGATTCTTAAGTAAAGGAACTGAATACTTAAAGCAACGATTTCGTAGCTTAAGGGCCTCAGTTAAAAAAGCTGTTCAGGAAAGTAGAGAGTCTTTTTTCTCCTCCCTCGGTGCCACCTTGCAGATATATCCCAAACGTTTCTGGTCTGTGTTCAAAATCAAGTCAACTTCAGGTAGTGTACCTAATTCAGTTTCCACAGTCAACCCAAGCAACCCTAAAACAAGAACATATGCCAGCACACCTCACGACATCGCGTCAACATTTAATAAGTACTTTCATTCTGTTTTCACCTTTCCTTTTGGTCAACCATCTTGAACAGAAACTGGTTCGATTCCTACTCTTCATTCCATGTCTTCTATCGAACTATCTGTCGATGAAGTTTACACAGTTTTACATGATTTAGACCCATCCAAAGCTCATGGTCCTGACGGTATTCCAGCACGCATTCTTAAAGAATGTGCCTTGCAACTATCACCCTCGCTTACCTTATTATTTAACAAATCTCTTGCCCGTTCTATGGTTCCTACGGAGTGGAAATATGCAAACATTATTCCACTGTTTAAAAAAGGAAAGGATCATGTTGAGAATTACCGGCCGATATCTCTATTGTCAATCGTCAACAAGGCCCTAGAACGTTGTATCCTTAATCATATCAAGAGCAACATTCATTCACTTATCCACGCTGCGCAATACGGGTTCGTAAATGGAAAGTCTTGTGCATCACAATTGGTCTCAATACTGAACTTCATTGGCAAAAATCTAGATAGTGGGAAGCAAACAGATGTTGCTTTTATGGATATTTCCAAAGCCTTCGATTCCGTAGGTCATCCTAAATTGCTCCGCAAATTGCAAGAGTTTGCCATCTCGGGATCCCTTCTGCTGTGGTTCAATAACTATTTATCAGATCGTTATCAGCAAGTAACTGTTCACGGCGCAACTTCAGGATCATTGCCTATTTCACCAGGTGTTCCGCAGGGTTCCTTGCTGGGCCCTTTCCTCTTCTTGATGTACGTCAATGATCTGCCTACTTACGTATCTAACTGTACAGGCGTTGGTCTTTTTGCGGACGATACCAAGTGCTACCGGACTATTCAATCTCCTAACGATGCATTGGCCTTGCAAGAGGATATCAATGGTTTACACTCGTGAAGAGCGACGAAATTCATTTTAAATCTAGGGTTTACAACCGACGTTCCTTATTTATTACGACTTAAAGATCTCGATTTACTACCTATAACCTATTGGCACGAGTACCTGGACTTAGTTTTACTGTACAAAATTATACACAACCTAACTTCAATTGATGCATATGCTCGTCCATCATTGGCACTGCCTGGAAATACTAGAAGCTCGTCAGTCGATGATACTATTAAACTCCAAGTGCCATTTGCTAAAACTGTTACTTTCCAGACATCCTTTTTCATAAGAGCTTCTAAGGCCTGGCACATTTTAACTAAAAAACTTCGTCATGGTGACACTAGTTTACGCGCTTTCAAATCAGGTCTTAAAATTTACTATAAAAATGCTTTACTAAATGTTTATAATTGTGATGATCCTCGTACTTGGAAATCCGTTTGCATCAAATGCAGAAAGACAAGGCCTCTTGACACTTCTCCAAACTGCTGTACAGTAACGAGCACAGAAATATTTGATTCAATCATGTAATTAGCAGTTTAGTTAGATTAATTTTGTGTTTGTAATTAAGTTTCGATAATGGGATCGCCGTAATTGGGGTTACCTGTGGCGAACTCCCAAGCTCTGATTATTTCTAATGTAGTGGCTGAAGCTATCATTAAATCATTAAATCAACAGGACTGTCTACAGCCTGTAGGCTAAGCCCCGTCCTTGCTGCATACTTTGATGGTTGGGTTTTTGTCGCATGAGTGAGAAGATTAAGATCATACAATCTTTTGAATGAACAAACCAACCAACTCGTAAGAGACCAACCATTAACCAAACCACAAACCAATTGAAAGTTAACTAACCAACCAACTGGCAAGGAACTAATCATGCAACCAACCAACCAAGGTAGATAACACCCCCCCTAACTCCACCCACCCCCCACCCCCCCATGAATTATTTTGTCTCAACAATGATCAACGCGCTTTTTGAATAAGTATTTTATACGGTTACATGTAATTCAAGCAGTACCAAGTACAGTTGATTTCTTTCTGCGTATATATCAGAGGCGGATCCAGAGGGGTGCTATCGTTGCTTGAGCAACGGTCAGAATTTCCAAATTAATTTATTCAGTTTCTTAGATTCAATACAGTAGTGAATTGGCAGGCGAGTATTTATAATTTTGAGTTCCTAACCTGACTCACTTCCGCGGCGATACGCAATTATTTGCGCGAAAAATGCAGTGAATTATGAAATTGGATCTCCTTGGAACCCGAGAACGCCCGAGCCTGTCTAAATCATTAGCCTGTGTAGCAGCCCGCACCTTTGAGTTCTGGCTTAGTTTAATATGCTAGTTAGCATCGATTGTGCAAATGGCGGGAGCAACGGTTGATGCTAAATTTAGCTTTTCTGAGCAACAGCATGGGGATGCTGGCCAATCAAATGATCAGATTTAGTATGCTGAGCAACGGTGAGCAACGGTAGAGAAATAAGCCAATCATGTTTCCCCATTATTCGGGTCTCAGATGATCCGAAGTAGCAACGCACGATATTGTCACATATTGTGATCACTTTCACAGACTGATTCTCGTCTCGTTCAGTGTCAGTGTTCTTTTCAGTTCGAAATGACTTCGAACAGCGTTTTACAACGATTGTTGGATGCGTTTGATGGGGGTGATTCACCAGCGATAAAGGAGGTGAAGCTAACCGCTCTGAAGCATTACTGTGAGCAAATGATTGCTTCTGAAAGGAAGACAGTTCTCTGTAGCTGTGATCCACGCCATGTATCTTTGTGTCAGTTCGCGAAGCTACAGTTTCCGCGCAGCCAGGAATCGCGCTGCCGAAACTACTACCCAACCCAGTAAGGTAGGCATGTTAAATAGCTCATGAATAATGTATACATAAATAATGGTAATTACCTCAGTTGGAATATTATTTATATTTTCAAATACTCGACTGCCAGCCCTGTCTGATCTGATCAGACAAGCCAGGCTTCGGTTAATTATTATTAAATGTATTATTATTATTTGTCTTGTGCAAGTGTGTGTTGATTTTGACATTTCCAACGAATAATAAAATGCTGTAATGTCTGTATGTCTTTAGTGTACCAGTCGCATATACAGCAACACAAATAAATTTTTAATAACTAATATCAAAGTTTTTATTGTATAATTATGAAAATATAAAAACAGACTTGCTGTATAGCTCTTGTCTCAAAGACTCAAACGGCATAGTAATTTAAGTTAGCTGATTAACCCATTGCTGCTTAGGCTGTCTGAAGGTTCTACCTTGGACAAGTAAAATTGTCTGGCATTAGACAGAGTAAAATATTAAAGGGGCCAGTTCAGGCAGCAATGGGTTAACCCTTTATAGCCCATTGGCCACCTTTAGTATTTTACTCTGGCTAATGCCAGTTGATTTGACTTGTCAACTGGAAACCTCCTGGGTTATAAAGGGTTAAAGGGGCCAGTTCAGGCAGCAATGGGTTAAAAATATCAAGACTGCAGATTCAATTTGAGAAACATTCTGTACTCTTGATACCAAATGCTTTGGGTTATAATTACATATCCAAATAAATTGTTTTTAAATGTTTCAAGTATTGGGTTAGCTGTCTATGTCAAGATATTATACTATGGCATCTCAGTGCAGTATTTTACCCTGAATAAGTTTAGATATTTTCATTAACTGTACAAAAGGAGTAACTTCCATGGGTTTACTTATCTAATGATTACTAGATTGGTATAGAATTATAATGACTGCCAGTACATGTATAATAATGTTGGAAAATTCTAAATTCTACAGGCTGGCAAATACAGTGTATTGCATGTTGTATTAAGTTTGGTATTCTAATACTCATTCTAGAACTTTAGAGGATGGTAATTGCTTTTACAATGCTTGCTCTCTAGCCCTCTGTGGCAGTTAGATTATAGCTAAGTATTTGTGTTGCCTTACAAGTATTGAGCTTTACACCAATCCTTGTTATTATTCATTGCACCCATTGATTGAACTTCAGCACAATAAGGGTGCATTTTCAAGTCAAGCAAATGCCATGTACCTTTGTGATGTTGCACTTGATGTTTCTACAAAAAGGGACCCAAATGTTGCTGTTCTTGCAGAAGCTTCAAACAATGCACACCATCGCACTTATTCTTCATTTCTATGCATCTATCGAGTGCTATTAAACTTCCCATTGAATCCTATGGAAAGTTGAAATGTTGCCTTTAAAATTGAAAAAAAAGAAGCCTTCCAGAGTGACTTAAAATCTCCCTCAGAACGCGGGAAATGCGTTTTTAGAGGTCCTAATTTTCAAAATTTTCCGGGGGGGGGCATGCCCCCGCACCCCCCTAGATATGTGTACCACACCTCAATAGCAACGGTAAGATTATATTCTGGATCCGCCTCTGTATATATACAGACAATCAGACATATAATAGCTAAGACATCTTGGCCAAGGGCCTAACATGTCAACAGTACACTTGAAACATTAGTTAAAACATGAAACGCGGTCCCTATAATCGCATTAAAAAATATGATACTTATATCGCTTTAATTTCGCTCGAGTGTAATGTTAGAACTCAACACAATAAGCGTGTGATCATGCCACAACGTATATTCGAATTAAAGCATTAGAGCCGGCGCAAAGAACAGGCTGAACATTTCTGCTTGTGAATTATAGTTAAACATCTCGGCCCAGTGCTTATCATGTTAACA
Organism: Corallium rubrum; assembly: GCA_964035015.1. Lineage (NCBI taxonomy): Eukaryota > Metazoa > Cnidaria > Anthozoa > Scleralcyonacea > Coralliidae > Corallium > Corallium rubrum. The sequence continues at coordinate 294,434 of CAXIUP010000120.1, forward strand.
CTTCAAACATTAACTCAAAGGCTATTCAGGTTTCAGAAATTGATTCGAACTGTTTAACACTCTTGTCTGAGCAAAAACGTTATAAATTGACTACACCCTTCAACATGTACTCTTACGTCTCACATATAGAAATAACAATCGTTAATTTCTAACCATTAACCCCACTCTGGCAATCTCTAACCCCTATACTAAAATGTTTGAACACACGGTAGGCCAACCGCCTTTTATATTCGCCATTTTGCTCCCGCGTTGCCACTTTTCACACGTACACCTTTAAATCAAAACATAACCCATCTCGAAACAAACCCGTCTCGAAACAACAAGAGGCAGACTTGGAGCAAGTCTAGGTAAACCATAGTGGTAAATCGGCAAACAACAGGAAACGCGGACGCTAATCGCATTGTTAAAGAATATGACATTTTTATGTTTTATATGTCTATGTTTTAGACTCTGGTAACATGTGCATTGATGCATCTCAATAAATCAATGTTCTACGCGTTTTTTGAATAAGTATTGAATATGTCTACATGTAACATAAACAGTGCCAAGCACGGTTGGATTTCTGCGTGTAAACCTATAGCTAAAACATCTTGGCCGAGCGCCTAACACGTAAACACTTCAAACATTTAATAGTTAATAGTTTAGGGCATTCAGATTTCAGAAAGATCTTTAATCCGAAGCCAAACAAGCGCTGACGCTGTTTCTTCGTCCTTGGAAAGCTTGTCGTTTAGGCGACAAAGTCGAAACGCGTTCCGGAATTATTAGAGTATGAACACCTTGTATGGTTTGATAACACGATGCTGAGATGAACACGAGAAAGTATTGCATGTAAATATGCAGTCAACGCGCGCTTGCATTTATAGTATAAAACAACAGTACATACAACATGTACATAAAAATGTATTAAAATGCTGAAATACATATGTTTCGAAACGAGACAATCCGCAAAAATTCTCAAACCGTTCAAATTTATACCAACAGACCAGTAGCCCACTGTCAGCTGTCGACTTGTCATATATTTCTTGGCGTCTTGGGATAGCGCGCAAATGTTTATTACTTTAGAAATTTATTATTAATAAATTTAGGTTAATGCGAGGGAGTAAGAGATAATGTATCTCCTGCCTCAAAACGATCATTAAGTGTAGTTCCTGTGACAGGTGAACAAGGTCAGATGCAAAAGCCAGATAAATAAAGTGCATAAAACATGTGCCAAAATGGATAAAGCCGAACCCAAACCTTTATCTAAAGATTCCCCCTTATCAAAACAAAATTCCCCCTTGAGGCAATGATATAAATGAATGCGGCAAGGGTGACGGTGGTCATTCTATCACAGACTCACAGTCAGAGAGCTCACTCAAATCGTTCTGTAAAATAGCAGTTTAAGTTTTTGGGGATTTTTATCCCACCCACCACAACCCCTTTTGTAACAACATATAAATAGTCGATACTTATAGAAATTATAATAGTAAAAAAAAAATGTAATAATTTAATTATCTAATAAATGAGTGGCAGGAAGTGCTGTCATCCTTATCACTTCACAGAAGTGCTGTGCTTCACACACTTCACCCACGTGAAGGATTTGGATGTGGTAAGGCATTTTCTGACCTACAAGTGCTGAGCACCCCTCAGACTTCGTCATGTCTCTCTCTAAAATGGGCGATCCCCATTTTAGGCCGCCGGACAGGACACCCTCCTCCCGGTTCAGTTACTTCCTCGCTATCTCCTTTTGCCACAATTCATTACAATCAATGCTTCTGTCTCAGTTTGTATAATTAAAATACGACCGTGTTCATTAACTGAAACTAAACTAAACTTTCTATCTTCCATTCATTGTTCTGGTACACGTTCATAAACCCTTCGGACATACAAATGAGACTTCTGAAGTATGCTGATTCAGATCCGCTATTGGTCGTTTGCGTTGATCACGTGATTGACGAAAACATTCGTACACACACACAAACACACAAACACACAGACACACAACCGCGCTCATGACATAGCGGATATGGTTTAGCAACCAGTATCCGCAAAAATATAAGAAAGAAAAACGAAGGAGAGTGGAGATCTCGAGCACCTACTGTGAGTATTAAACACTTTTTTCTGACAGTTCGCCTGTGCACGGCGTCTAGATTGTTCTCTCAAAATCACTTTATTACCAATAAATACTGGCTCAATATATGATATAGAAAACATAATCTAAATAGCGCAGGTGGTTTCCTTATAACAAGTAATAATAACTGTTGTGGTTACCCTGCCTATATACTTTCACATCATTGTTAATATATATATATATATATATATATAATAATTTTATTATTTTTCTCTGTAAGTTGTAGGCAAAGTTAAATAAAATAAACAATAAAACAATAAAACAAATAAAATAAGACTAGGTAGACCAAAAATAATTCTAAAACTGAACCTTTTCTCAAAGAGTAATCATCCCCATAGCAGAGTTTACATTTCGCAATGATATTAAGTTTTGTAGTCACGCGCTTGACTCGTGATCTAGTAGTATTTCACTTGATGACGTCTCCCTTAATATTCAGCGTGACGGACGGCATCGCTCACGCGTGGGGAACGCCTTATTCTAGAGGCATATATTACAATATTAGTTCGTACAATTTTGGGCAAAGTAGCGATCAGTGACGTAATCTAGCATAAAACATCGATTACATAGTTCAGAGCGGTTGGTTTAAAAGAACTCAGAGTTAGGAACCAAGGAGGCTCGACTCCTAGATCTTGAAACCACAAACTTCCTCAAGGGTACCCCCATCATCCCCGGGTATTACCAAACACCCCCAATGGTACCCAATGGTACCCCAGTGGTACCTCAATCACCCCCGGGGTACCTGTACCCCATTCACCACCAAAACGTCTCCATGGATACGCCAAACCCCTAACACCCCCGAGGATGCCTTAAACTCCCACTAACATGTAGTCATATAGTCATAGACATATAGTCATGTACTCATAATCCTAAGATCGCAGTCATCGTCATAATCCTAACTAAGAGTATAGTCCTTATCTTCCTCTTATCTTCCTCTTATCTTCCCTTTATCTTCCTTATTTTCTCTTTATCTTCCTTTATCTTCCTCTTATCTTCTTTTATCTTCCTGTTATCTCCCTCTTATCTTCCTCTTACCTTCTTTTATCTTCTCTTTATCTTCCTAATCTTCCCTTTATCTTCCTCTTATCTTCCCATTATCTTCCCTTTGTCTTCCTTATCTTCCTCTTATCTTCCCATTACCTCCTCTTTATCTTCCTCTTATATTCTCATTATCTTCCCTTTATCTTTCTTATCTTCCTCTTATCTTCCTATCTTCCCTTTATCTTCCTTATCTTCTCTTGATCTTCCTCTTATCTTCCTTTATCTTCCTCTTATCTTCCTTTATCTTCCTCTTATCTTCCCTTTATCTCCCTTATCTTCCTCTTATCTTCCTCTTATCTTCCTCTTACCTTCTTGCTATCTTCCTCTTATCTTCCCCTTCTCTTCCTTTATCTTCCCTTTATCTTCCTTATCTTCCTCTTATCTTCCCTTGATCTCTCTTATCTTCCTCTTATCTTCCTCTTATCTTCCCTTTATCTTCCTTTTATCTTCCTTTATATTCCTCTTATCTTCTTTATCTTCCTGTTATCTTCGGTTAACTTCGCTTTATCTTCCCTTTATCTTCCTCTTACCTTCCCATTATCTTCCCTTTATTATCTTCCTCTTATATTCCCATTACCTCCTCTTTATCTTCCTCTTATATTCTCATTATCTTCCCTTTATCTTCCTTATCTTCCTCTTATCTTCCTACCTATCTTCCCTTTATCTTCCTTATCTTCTCTTGATCTTCCTCTTATCTTCCTTTATCTTCCTCTTATCTTCCCTTTATCTCCCTTATCTTCCTCTTATCTTCCTCTTATCTTCCTCTTACCTTCCTGTTATCTTCCTCTTATCTTCCCCTTATCTTCCTTTATCTTCGCTTTATCTTCCTTATCTTCCCTTTGTCTTCCTCTTATCTTCCCGTTACCTTCCCTTTATCTTCCTTATCTTCCTCTTATCTTCCTCTCATCTTCCTTATCTTCCTCCTATCTTCCTCTTATCTTCCTTTATCTTCGCTTTATCTCGCTTATCTTCCCTTTGTCTTCCTCTTATCTTCCCATTATCTTCCCGTTACCTTCCCTTTATCTTCCTTATCTTCCTCTTATCTTCCTCTCATCTTCCTTATCTTCCTCTTATCTTCCCTTGATCTCTCTTATCTTCCTCTTATCTTCCTCTTATCTTCCCTTTATCTTCCCTTTATCTTTCTTTATATTCCTCTTATCTTCCTTTATCTTCCTGTTATCTTCCGTTATCTTCGCTTTATCTTCCTTATCTTCCCTTTATCTTCCTCTTATCCTCCCATTATCTTCCCTTTATCTTCCTTATCTTCCTCTTACCTTCCCATAATCTTCCCTTTATCTTCCTTATCTTCCTCTTATCTTCCTCTTATCTTCCTTTATCTTCCTTATCTTCCCTTTGTCTTCCTCTTATCTTCCCGTTACCTTCCCTTTATCTTCCTTATCTTCCTCTTATCTTCCTCTCATCTTCCTTATCTTCCTCTTATCTTCCCTTTATCTCCCTTATCTTCCTCTTATCTTCCTCTTATCTTCCTTTATCTTCCTCTTATCTTCCTTTATCTTCGCTTTATCTTTCTTATGTTCCCTTTATCTTCCTCTTATCTTCCCATTATCTTCCCATTATCTTCCCTTTAGCTTCCTTATCTTCCGCTTATCTTCCTCTCATCTTCCTTATCTTCCACTTATCTTCCCTTTATCTCCCTTATCTTCCTCTTATCTTCCTCTTATCTTCCTTTATCTTCCTTTATCTTCCTCTTATCTTCCTTTATCTTCCTTATGTTCCCTTTATCTTCCTCTTATCTTCCCATTATCTTCTCATTATCTTCCCTTTAGCTTCCTTATTACCTCTTACCTTCCCATTATCTTCCCTTTATCTTCCTTATCTTCCTCTTGTCTTCCTCTTATCTTCCTCTTATCTGCCCTTTATCTGCCTTATCTTCCTCTTATCTTCCTCTTATCTTCCTCTTATCTGCCCTTTATCTTCCTTATCTTCCCTTTATCTTCCTCTTATCTTCCTGTTATCTTCCTGTTATCTTCCTTATCTTCCTCTTATCTTCCCATTATCTTCCCTTTACCTTCCTTATCTTCCTCTTATCTTCCCTTTATCTTCCTCATATCTTCCATTTATCTTTCTTATCTTCCTGTTATCTTCCTCTTATCTTCCTCTTATCTTCCTTATCTTCCTCTTATCTTCCGTTTATCTTCCTTATCTTCCTCACCTTCCCGTTATCTTCCCTTTATCTTCCTTATCTTCCTCTTAACCTCCCTTTATCTTCCCTTTATCTTCCTCTTATCTTCCTCTTGTCTTCCTAATATCTATCTTATAACCTTATCTTCCTCATCTTCCTCCCATCTTCCTCCTCCTCCCCGCTCTTTCTCCCCCTCTTTCTCCCCCTCCTCCTCTTTCTCCTCCTCCTCTCTAACGTGAGACGGTGTTTTTTAAGAAGAGGTACATCAAATCCTCTCAGAAGGGAGAAATATCTTGATTGGAATCCTATAAGATTGAATCCTAAGATTGAATAATTGAATCCTAAGATTGAATCCTAACATTGAATCGTTGAATCCTAAGAGTGAATCTTATAGGATTCCAATCAAGATATCCCTCCCTTCTGAGAGGATTTGATGTACCTCTTCTTATAAAATACCGTCTCACGTTAGAGTGGTATTTATTTAGTCATAAACGCTACCAAAACACATATTTTAAGGGGAGTAGGAGGGGAAATAGGAGGAGAAAGAGGAGGAGAAAGAGGGGGATGGGGAGAAAGAGGGGGAGGGGGAGAAAGAGGGGGAAGGCGGAGGAACATGAGAGGAAGATGAGGACGATAAGGTGATAAGAGGAAGATAAGAGGAAGATAAGAGGAAGATAAAGGGAACATAAGAGGAAGATAAGGAAGTTAAAGGGAACATAAGAGGAAGATAAGGAAGTTAAAGGGAAGATAATGGGAAGATAAGAGGAAGATAAGGAAGATAACAGGAAAATAACAGGAAGATAAGAGGAAGATAAAGGGAAGATAAGAGGAAGATAAGAGGAAGATAAGGAAGATAAAGGGAAGATAAGAGGAAGATAAAGGGAAGACAAGGAAGATAAAGGGAAGATAAGAGGAAGATAAGTGGAAGATAAGAGGAAGATAAGGAAGTTAAAGGGAAGATAATGGGAAGATAAGAGGAAGATAAGGAAGTTAAAGGGAAGATAATGAGAAGATAAGAGGAACATAAAGGGAAGATAAGGAAGATAAAGCGAAGATAAAGGAAGATAAGAGGAAGATAAAAGAAGATCAATTCTGCATGTAGTACGCCAAACGTTTTGCAATATCTCCAATGTATACAATCCTTGTGCCCTCGGCAATTTCGCCCACCCCCAACCCTAACCCGAAAATACGGCCAGTTAGACAGGCTAACAAAACTCCAATTATGTGAAAATGTTTACCTTCGTAGTGCCTTCTATCAAAGCTTTCTGTGCCAACGCTTTGGGTCCGCGTATAGTTGCACCATCGTCCAATGGCCCCCAGCTGTTTGAGAATATGTCAATCGTATTAACTAGTGAATCCCCTGGATAAAATGCTTTTGCTTCAAACGCGTCTGTTGCCAGAAGATTTTTAAAAAGGCGAATTCCTGAAACAAATGGGCAGAAAATTAACAATAAAAGTAACAACGTCAATAAAAATAGCGATATAACACTTTATGGAAAAGTGAACTATGAATTAGTTCAGTAATAAAATGCTTAGTTTCTTGCCATAAGTGTTTTAGCTGGAGTAACAAGTCCTTTTTCATCAATTTTGGTTGAATTCATAAAGCATGTAAAAAACTTCAAGTTTTCTACAAACACTGTCTAAATTTTCAACCTGCATGTCTACATTATACTAGTGCAGTGTTTCACTTAATAGGCGCGACGACGTGAGATGGCGTTGGGTGACTACAACTACCAGAATGCTTTGCCAGTATTCTAGGGTTGCGGCTAAAAGGGATGACTCAAAAGGACCCGTCCAGTCCTTTCGCGGCTTTTCCAAAATATGTCGTCAAAATTGTTATTTACAAATTTGTCGTTAAGTTTCAGTGAGCCTCGAGATTTTACCAATCTTTTCGATACCCTAACCACAACATAAACCCAAACAGACTAATCAGAAATTTGGTTTACCGCCTAGCTTTTTGGAAAAACATGTTTGACGACATATCCCTTTGAGTGATTCCTTTTAGCCGAAACCCAAGAAACCTGGCAGAGTATTTTTTTGACTACCGCTGACCTGTCAGCGGGAGCCACTATGTCGGCGAAATCTTGCTTGAGTGAATGTCTTGGACCTCACTTACGTCATACTCGACACCTATCGCCAGATGTTCGGAACGATCGCCATATGGTCGAGAAGATCGCCATTGATGGCCAGGTATTCGAGAAGTAGTCGAGTTGTTTTCGTGGGGAATCTCGTCTTTGCATTTTGGTTGTCTTGATTTTTGAAAAGTATTTTATTACGTTGCAAATATTTTCTTCTTGGAACGTCGGTTTCTGTCATTGATCAGTTTATACTAGGTACGAAGTAGTTTCAAAACTGTGACGTTGTTTATCTTATATATACATAAATCTTTAATACTTGATCGGAAACAAATTATCTCAAAGCCAACCTCGTTACATGCCGTCTTTATTGGCGGTGTACAACCAATCCCTTGAGATTCGAAGTACAAAGATATTTTCGCCATGTTGGATGATATTACAATTGCAGATGATGAAAATCTTTTGAAATCGTCAACCAACATGGCGGGAATGACGTAAGATGCACACAAGCAATAGCAGTACTAGAAGTATTCAGCTTAAAGTTCGCTAGAAGTTGGGCCTTCAATTGTGCCCTGTTTCAAAGCTCTTCTTCTCAGTATACACCAATGTCTTGGGTAGAAGTGATTTATAATCATTAAATTGCTTTATGGGTTTAAGTTTAATTTTGGTTGAATTGTGTGTTGTGCTATTGTATAATTATACATACACTAGGAGAGACAAGTGTGTTTTAACCAACTTTGATCTTGGCGTTTTGATATTAGATCAAATACAACTTTCGTGTGTTCCAAGATCAAACAAATCAGGAAATGAATCAGTATTTTAAGATATGTTTGAGGTAAAAGTTGGTTAATTCTATATCCAAGTGTTTCATCACATCAAATCTTTGTCTTGCTTATGATTTTCCTATGTGTTTGGTTTATGAATTATTAATCAGGTTCAGAAGTACAGTATATATCACAGTGCTATGTATTTACACTATATGCACGTATATAAGAAATTTATGCGGACAAAATATGTTGCCTGTTACATCGACATTACCAAATCTTGACTTGGTGCTTTGTTTGCATGTTTTAGGTGTTGTTCAATATCTTGTATAATAATGAAATTGAGAAACCAAAGTTTGTGCACACCAGAGCTGGTCTAGTGATCTGACCATAGAATAGTAGATACACCAGAAGTCTGACCCTTGTGAAAACGTCTTTTTTTTTCAATAAGAATTGTGTGGTGTAACTTGCTAGGATGATGAGTGATGGTGATGCGATAATGCTGATTGAAATGCCAGAAAGGTGAAAAATACCAGTGGAGTTTACCAGGGTAGTGTAAAAATAGAAATGGTGATGAATAGCAATGCTTGAGATGTACAAGGCAATTCTTCTAGGGGTCGGGGGCATGTCCCCCGGAAATTTTTGAAATTTAGAGTCTCGGAAATGTTGTTTCCTGCATTCTGAGGGGTGATTTTTTAAGAACACTGAAGGTCATAAAATGTCATCAGCATGTTCACTTTCAAGTATAATATGGAAAATGTCGTGAGAAACTATAAAAGATTATTCGTCACCACATACCACTTATCAAAATAAAAACTATTTAACTAATACAAAGATTTATCTATACCTTTGCAACAACTGAAATTATCAACAACTGACTTGCTTATCCACACACATTTTATCCTGGGGCAAAAAGAGACTTATTGCGGGGCCAAACTTTTTTTTCTTCTTTTTTTTTCTTGGGGGGGGGGGGGGGGGGGGCTCAAGGGGGGACTGGGGGCCTTGCCGCCCTCCCCATTTATATAGCAAAAAGAGGTCCTGGTGTGCGGACATAAAGTTCAAATATGTGGATGGAAATCACACTTCTGGTGAAGTACTATATATTCTATGATCTGGTGTCTAAGTGTCACTCAATTGTATATTTTGATAAATGGTTGAGAAGTTGTGAACTGTTGGGAAACTTAAATCCTTGAATATATTGAAAACATTGAAATGAAGAAACATATCTGTTGAAACTACAATACTGAGTATTGTTGTACTGTCTTATACTGTATATTTAAAATACTAGCAGAATCACAAAATATTAGTGATGCGCATTACACTTGAATATTTATGACAGGTAACACGTTGTTTTGTTACACAATATTGTTGATGATCTGGGGGCAGTTGTATGAAGCCTGGATAGCTTATCTAATTGATATTAGTCCTAGCTAAATAACAGCACTAATCATGCTTTGAACAACCGAATTTAAATTTTATCCACTGAATAGTTATGAATCTGATAGAGCAGTTTAGTGGCTAAAAGTATCTATACAGGCTTCATACAACCAGCCCTAGATGTTTTATTAACATGTGTGAAAATCGGAATTTTATAAGTTCCCTTCACGTGAAACTTGGGGGCATGTTTATAATGCGCTATGTTTTGGAAGCAGCCAGTAAAATGTTTGTATAATATGTGCCATGTTCAAATTAGCAATACATGTATGAAATGATTTAAAATAACTATCAATTCCTTTGTGTGTATTTTAACTTATACAAATTCTAAAAAATAATGTGATGGGCTCAATGGTACATTGCTGTATAATTTTATTTAAGCTCTACATCATATTGTCAAAACATATTAAGAACTTGGAATTGCATTGACAATTTTGCCACAGTATCAGAGCAAGAGGTGTGATTATTTAATTGTGTGTATATCCTGTCAAAACCCTTGTTTTTAATCTTATAATTAAGAAATATAGAGATGTGTAAATACTCTGACTATTGTAATTAATATTACATATTTGGACTTCCCAGTCTTCTTCGCAGGCAACTCTGTGGGCTCTTATGGTGAAGAGGTGAGAAAAAACTGGAGTGGGAAATCTTAGGTGGAGTGGGAAATCTTGGGTGGAGTGGGCAATCTCGAGTGGAGTGGGCAATTTTGGGTGGTTTGGGTAATCTTGGGTGGAGTGGGCAATCTTGGGTGGTGGGCAATCTCGGGTGGAGTGGGCAATCTCGGGTGGAGTGGGCAATCTCGGGTGGAGTGGGCAATCTCGGGTGGAGTGGGCAATCTCGGGTGGAGCGGGCAATCTCGGATGGAGTGGGCAATCTCGGGTGGAGTGGGCAATCTCGGGTGGAGTGGGCAATCTCGGGTGGAGTGGGCAATCTTGGGTGGAGTAGGCAATCTTGGGTGGTGTGAGCAATCTTGGGTGGTGTGGGTAATCGTGGGTGGAGTGGGCAAGAGGGGTGTCACGTTGGTTACGGACTGCAGATATTTGCCTGTGGAGTAGGCTAAAGGTTTTTGTCCCTTTCGAAGCAGCACTTCACTTGCGGTAGTAACTTCTAGTTTAACTTCCTTTTTTACCCTAAAGATATCTGTATATTCGAAAATGTTTGATTTTTTATAAAAAAATTTAAACTTATTCACATGTGTTTTTTAACAAATATATTACACGCTTGAATCAAATAATTTAACATTTTCGATCTTATTAGTTATGAGTTTGACTGGCTACTTTTAAAATGTCAATGAAATGAAAATTCCTCCCACTTTTTCATGATTGTATTTGAAAGAACATGTAAAATAATGAGTAATGACTTTAAAGGCGGATTTCCATTCCGTGCTTTTTGTCGCGTAATCGACTTTTTGCGATCGAATTTTGCAATTGATTTTTTCATATGAATTTCCTATTGTAAATTAAAAGCGCGCGTATTATTAGAAATTCATAATTCTCAAAACAAACATGGCTGCAATCAATCGAAGGTTATTATTTCGTCGATTGCTTTACTTCTTGCTCTTAAAATTGAAACAAAATCAAAGAAAAATACCTAGTTGTATACCGGAAGCATTTATACGTAAGATAACTTCGTGCAAACTCCAAGCAGAGAATTGCAGAGGTAAATAACTAATAGGCGAAAACCGACCTTTTGCTGTCGGAAACATGCATCTGAAACCGCAAGCGCGTAACTTCAAACATAGGACAGTGGTTAGGCGTTAGTGGTACGTTAGCGGTAATAGGGGAGAAAATGTCAATCTAAATGTCTCTATAGCCGTAAACTACATAAATACAGCATTAGAACTTTGACGACTCGATCGTCAAACATAAATTTAGTGCTGTCAAAACTGCAAAGACAGACGATGATCATACCCAGCTCAGGCCGTCAAATCGAAAATTTAATTGTATCACAAAAACGCATTAAATTCAAACGACTTTGAAGTAACAATTACTAAATATTCACTTACTGGGTAGTATAAATAGCTCGAAAAAACTACGAACAGGTTCGGGAGTGTTGGACAGACTCGAGAGACAAAATCTTAACAAAATCCTAATTTGATCAACACCGCTGCCAAACGTTTTGCGCATGCGCGACGTCCGATCTCGACCTCAGAAAAAAAGCGGGAAAACACTGAAATATTTGGACTGGTCCGAGAGTCCGACACAAAAGTTAAAATTATAAGCATACTACCAAAACGTTAAGGTAGGTAATTTGTGCGTGGCTTCTTTGTCAATATTGTAACATATTCCGAATTTACTCCTTCGTAATTTTCTTTACCCTTTCTTTAAAACACAAATGAATAGTCGAGTCTTACTTAGTCTTCACTGTCTGGTTGTTGTCGCCACGGCTATTTTCCAATTTCTTGCAATGTTCACTGCAGCGAATTCACGCATGCGCAAACGTTTGGCAGCGGTGTATATTATTTGCAATCCAAAACAATGAAAACTGAAGAGGCGTTGGCGTTTCTTTACTTTACATACTGAACTGACCAACAATCACGTAAAACCCGCCGCTCGGTGAACGTAAAAACGTAAAACCAAAAATGCATAACATTCGAGCAGGCTCTCGTTCACTCTCCGCCGAGCTTGCACGCATGTAGCACTATACTTTTTTTACACTTTCCAGAAAATTCGACGGAACTGACCTGCTATCTTCGACTGAAATGCTACACCAACTCCACACAAACCATTATCTCCTGCTGCAGCAATCACACCAGCGCACAGCGTTCCGTGGCTTAAAATAGATGTAGGATTTCCAACATCAACCAAGTCTAAACTTGAAGTATTATCCTAAATTAAATGTACAAAGTTTTACACAACTGACTTCAATTTTGACTACTCCAGTTCCAAACCCACTTTCCCCCCGCATGCACATGCGTCAGCCAAGTCCAATAAATGCGTTCGCACTGGAAAAAAACTTTCAACTATCACCCAGTGCGCTTACTAAAATCAAGAGAGCATAAAGGTTAGAGAGGCGATGTATAGTTATAGGTGTAGTTCTATCCTAATTCCTCTTAATTTATTTTTAGACACAGCTATCTTGTGTTTTGCGTGAACATTAGACTTGCTCCAAGTCTGCCTCTTGTTGTTTCGAGACGGGTTTGTTTCGAGATGGGTTATGTTTTGATTTAAAGGTGTACGTGTGAAAAGTGGCGACGCGGGCGAGCAAAATGGCGAATATAAAAGGCGGTCGGCCACGGGAAGAAAAGCGGGCGAGCGAAAACCCGCGGGCGGAAAACCTGCGGGCGGAGGAAAAAGGAGGGAGGGAGAGGCAGACTTGTTTCCCTTGCAGCGCGCCAAATTTACCGGGTGAGTTTTCAACCGGAGGCGTAGCCTATTGCTCATTGGGAAATAATCGATTATCAGTGACATCACGTGAAGGTCAGTGGAACAACACGTGCACAGTAACAGAGTGATCAAGCCCGAAAATGAGATCAATAAAGGATGCTATTATTTACGGAGCCAATAAATGTGGTTATAGAACGATAAGAGATCAGCAGAGGCAAGTTGCCGAGGCATATCTTTCTGGACGTCTTGTGATAGTTCCACTTATCGCGTTGATGAATGGCGAAATATCTAGGCGAGAATGAACTACGCGATGTATTTTTGTCTGCCCCTACGGTCTGGTAGAAGCTTTACCTTTGAAATTGCCCCTTACGCCTTCGATTTCATGTCAAGCAAATCAAACACAGTTGTGGAAGAAACCCGATCAGTCTGTCTTGTGATAGTTCCACTTATCGCGTTGATGAATGGCGAAATATCTAGGCAAGAATGAACTGCGCGATGTATTTATGTCTGCCCCTATACGGTCTGGTAAAAGCTTTACCTTTGAAATTGCCCCTTACGCCTTCGATTTCATGTCAAGTAAATCAAACACAGTTGTAATGTGGAAGACGCCCGATCGGTCTGTCTTGTGATAGTTCCACTTATCGCGTTGATGAATGGCGAAATATCTAGGCGAGAATGAATTGCGCGATGTATTTATGCCTGCCCTTACGGTTTGGTAAAAGCTTTACCTTTGAAATTGCCATTTACGCCTTCAATTTCATGTCAAGCAAATCAAACACAGTTGTGGAAGAAGCCCGATCGGTCTGTCTTGTGACAACCGCGTTGATGAATGGCGAAATATCTAGGCAAGAATGAACTTTCGTCGGCGTACTTTCGTTGTCCTCCATGCAGCGCGTGAAAACACAGTGAAATCGACACCGTAAATGACTGATCTCTGCCGCACACTTGTCAATCAATTTTCGCGCCGAATATATAATATGATTCGAATTTCTTCAAGGGAAACAAGTCTGCCTCTCCCTCCCTCCTTTTTCCTCCGCCCGCGGGTTTTCCGCCCGCGGGTTTTCGCTCGCCCGCTTTTCTTCCCGCAGTCGCTGCCATCTTATGTAGTGGAGCATACTACGTATTGCGGCCTTAGAACTTATACCCAATCCCAAACTTGACTGGCATAAGCAATCTTGGCACTCCCCTATTAAATCAAAACAAACCATGAATTTGACTGCTCCTTGCTTATTACGCTCAGATTCCAGCCGTTGGGTCTCGGAGCGCCCGCGATCCCTCACCCTACCAACGCCTGGGCACATCGGCTTTTGTCTTATTCGAAAATGTCAAACTGAACAATTCTCCATTACCTTTGGGCCAATGTTTTCGTGATTTCATCACTCGTCTATGAATTTTAGCGGACGCCATGTTTGACCTAGTTTCCAGGTTTTGCTCGCAGCGTGAATATGTCGTGGCTTCTCATTGATCAAATTAGGACTATTCCAGCTATAAGAAGGTTTGTCATTGGTAACCTACTAGTGGTCTATCACCAATAGACCACTAGAGTAGTTTAGCCAATCAGAAAGCCGAATTTTTTAAGAGACCACTAGTTGGTTGATAATATATATATATATATATATATATATATATATATATATATATATATATATATATATATATATACATACGAGAGACAGATTCATTGAAACGAATAGCTATAATAAAAAATGCTGAATAGGATTGAGCAGCTTAAAGACATGCTAGAAATCATGTAAATATTTCCATAAAAAAGAACAATTACTGTTGTAAATTTACCACAAATACGAGTGATATGCGTAGAACTAGAACTTGGAAGAGAATAAATTCTATCCTGTCCAAGAATAAGTCTAACGTGGGAACCTTCCACACTTGAAATCAATGGAGAAGTTGTATAAAATCCGGTTGATATTAGCAATGCTTTTAATCAACATTTTGCAACATTGGGCCAAAGCTGGCTTCCTTAGTCCCATCTCCAAATTCGAATTTCCAAAACTACGTATGGTACCCAGGAGTTTTTTTTTTTAAATTGGTGTGAACAAATTGCTTTTTATGCCATGTTATTACACTCAGTAAGGGAAATTGTTTAGACAAAACTTTTAACAAAAATGGTTACCATGGCAACCATGCCACACCCATAAACACTGTTTTATGACCCTTGCGCCAACACTTATATATCTGTATTGAAGCAACATTTGATTCTAAAATTTTGGTAGCATGTTTTATTCATGTATATCTGTGATACAAGCCTAAAACAATAACAATCCATATTTAAGTTGCTCCTAAATTCCATGGTGAATTATAAGTAATTAATTTCCGGCCAAACTCATCCATAAATGAAGCAAAAATTAGTTGAAAAATTGAAATACACAACTTTCTTTAGGTTCATATCATAGAACTATTATTGATTAAAAAGTGTACCAAAATTCATTGAAATACATAAAATATTTAGCACAGGGGAAGCGTTGAGCTATGAAGCATGCTGTGAAATTTGATCTTTCAGAAAAAGGACGTTAAAGAGATGAGGGTTCACCCAAACTATTGCGATATACTATAATTACTGTAAAATGTTTGGTTTTATTCTAAACCATATCAAATCTAATAGCAATAGAAAGCTTATGAAGCATAGATTCTCAAAATTTAATCTATATAATCAATAACTACATTGTAATCTGACACCAGATACCACATACTGTGACAGCATTGTTTGTCTTTGAGAAATATTTTAGCTACTAGCCGGCTATTGCATAAAATCGTTTGTTTAGTTTAGTGTCAAATGAAAGAATACAGTTACTTTTCTTAATTGTTGGATAATATAACTTTTTGTACTTCAAAAAACATATTAGCGACGATTACTTTTGTCTACGTATGTTTCCGACAGTCGTCTGACGATCATTATGACGGTAATTTTGTTCAGGAAACTGAATAAATATGTATCAGACTGTATCCTGAAATAAAAATGGCATGAGCCGTAGCCCAATTTTAACTAGAACCCACGGATAGTGCAAAGTTTCGTAGAGCAATTAACAGTACTGTACTGTATTTCAACATAAAAAAAGTAAAAAACACTTGAGCTTTTTACATTTCAAATGATTTATTTTGCTTTAAATTTGACGATACATGTACATGTAATACATTGTACAATTCAATGAAAAGTCTTGAGGAAACAACATGAAAAAATTTTTCTGATAGTTACATGTTTCAATTTAACTGCTGTATTAGTTCTATTTTACATAGATTTTGATAGAGTTCACAATTGCTCACCGTTGTGATAGACCCATGAACTTTTGGGTCTGTGTCGGTGCACGTTGACACCTCGTCACCTTTCGCATCTGAAGTGCTAACGTGGCAACTGAACCTTGTGTCGATGACACATTGGCCATCTACTCGCATTTCGCTACCAACTGAAGCTTCCTGGCGAGTCGCAGGATTGTAAAAAGCCGCAGAGAACACAGATATAACTTCACTTCTCGAACACCTCGTCGAAAAGAAAGAAAACGCGCAAAACAACAGCATATCATGTGACCAAAAAACTCATTTCCGTATTTAGACAGCCAATCACGTTCCCGTTGCTAGGCGTCATATGCCTCACATGATTTCATCTCTCATATCCGGTCGTATCAATGACACGTAAACAACTCATTTGACCTTCGACTGTTCTGTTATTATAAAATATCTGTTTTTGTTTAACTCTTTCTTGTCCGAATTGGTCTTTAGTATTTTATTCTGGCTAACGCCAGACGATTTTATTCACCTCTGGGGAAGCCCCCGGACAGGAATGAGTTATAAACTATCTCTTTAACTCTTTCTTGTCCGAATTGGTCTTTAGTATTTTATTCTGGCTAACGCCAGACGATTTTATTCACCTCTGGGGAAGCCCCCGGACAGGAATGAGTTATAAACTATCTCTTTAACTCTTTCTTGTCCGAATTGGTCTTTAGTATTTTATTCTGGCTAACGCCAGACGATTTTATTCACCTCTGGGGAAGCCCCCGGACAGGAATGAGTTAAATCTATTACGCGAATTGATAAAGATTCAAAGTCTGGTACTCGGCTGGCGGCTGCTTTACTAGAGCTGACTTTCACTGAGCCCGAGGTATCTTGACATAAAAACAAAAGAAGGCGAGTCGGCTATATGTTAAACTCGACTGCGAATTGAAATTTCATAAAAAAATACGCCGTCTGTAACCAGCCATTAAATGTCGTATGATATTTATACTATAAAAGTACAGCGATGATGCAATTATGCAAACAGCCGACTTCTCAAGCACAGCCGACTTCTCAAGCGGTACACATTACTTTTATATGTCGGCAAAGAAAAACTAACTACGGCAGCCTTGAGAATCGACACAAAATAAACTGGACTATGAATCTATGATACAGCGTATCTGCGTTATGGGAAACACGTCGTTTGTGACTAGTAATTTTGTCTGAGGCAATTGTCGTAGGCCTTAATAGTATGAAAATATAGTTGTGTATATAAAGTATTTGGAAATCACCAAACCGTGAAGAGGCGAAAAAAAGATGAATTATGTTAAACACGGCAGCACAAACGACCAAAACAAAAGACGATGATTGTACTGAGTTTATCGTCTAAGAAAGTTTATGCACTCAGCGCCCTTCGTTCATCATACCTGAGCGGCTAATATCATACCACCCTTAAGAAAATCTCTAGTTTGACTCTATAAATTTCAAAATTAGCAGTTGGGCGGCTGGGCGCGATTCGTCAACAGTGAAATATAAACTAATAAAAACTACTGAACATACGCTTACCTCGAAATACATGTGACAATATAATCCTTTCGCTCAGACCATATTTAATTAGACCACATAGTCCTTATTTTGACAAGAAAATTCATCGCCTCCTCTCTATTAATCGCTTGTCGGTCGCGCCTTCTTTGTGTCTCCGCCATCATATGGTATTCACTTTTGTAAAATTTAGTTTCGCGCGTGCGCAGTAAGATTTCTACATAAACCGGGGGGAAAACACCCAGAGGAAAACATTATATTCTGATTTTAGACTCGACATACTTCAAGATTAAAATGTAATATTTAACTTAAGTCTTTCAAGAGATATCCACAGATACTTTACTAAATTGCCTTAGTTATCAGTGAAACTCTTTAAAGTACCTATTGACAACGATATTATTCATCCAAGCACGACAACTTATATGTCGCTAAACTTGGCACACCCCCCGGAAAAGTTTACACTATCTATTATCTATCTATCGTGTGAATTTTCGCCACCATCACAATACTGCAAAGTTTCTGCGAAACTTTGCACTAAAAACGAGGGCAATTAGACCGAACTAAAACCGGAAGTCCAAAAGGGAAACCGAAACAACACCTAAGCGAGAGATTATACAGTCAGACTTATCTTTCTAAGTTTTAAAAATCGGTTGTCTTCGACACTTTTTGAGCTAGGGACAAATTTGTATTTTACAACATGGCGGACGCTCCTAGTTTCCTGCCGTGACAGCCTCCCCCGTTAGCTCGAAGCCAGTGGATCTGTATATTCTTCTACAAGATCAGGAGATCGGTATCATAGGACTTTATGATGTCCTCGCCAGCTAGAACACGACAATGTGGAAACTGAGAAGTACTCGGAAGTAGTTCCACGAGAACCGTGAAACACGTCCACTCGTTGCAAAACTCTCTCGCTGATCAACCCGAGTAAACAAACATATTTGGCAAATATTCCCGCCCGCAAGCTGTGCATCACCTGATATACGTTATGCAAGGGTAATAAAGCTTCATTTTAGACCAAAAACAATTGTTTCTAAGGGCGTAGCTCAGGCCAACATGGTAAACGTTCACGAATGTGCTTGATTTCTTGGATTTCAATTTATTTGTAAACGATAAAAACCTATAGAGATGATTAAGATCGGTTTAAAGAATGTATTTTTTCGTTTTTTTGAAATTGATGGATTTCACTAAATTTATATATTTTTGGTACCATAGCACCTTAACTCTACTTTTGAGTTGAAACAATTATCTCAAGCTGAATTAGTGAAATTTTAAATAGTTTGCAAACTAACAAAGCCAGTGGCATGGATACTATTCCTGAAAACCTGTTGAAACTTAGTTCTGCTCATGTCTCTGTATCCTTTAACGCATATTTTCAATCTGTGTCTCGACACTGGCATTTTACCTTGTGATTGGAAAAATGCCAGAGTGTCTCCTATTTTTAAAGACGATTATAAATCAGACCCAAAAAACTATCGCCCCGTTTCAGTATTATCAGTTGTGATCAAGGTGCTCAACCAAGGGCGGCGGAACAGTTTAAGTATAGGGGGGGGGGGGGGGCAAGAATCGAGGACCGTAAGGCCCGAGACATCTAAGGCGTCCAGGAACACCCCCCCCCCCCCCCCGAAAATTTTTGAATTAGCAAGTCTCGGATGCAGCATTTCCTGCGTTTTGGGAAATTTTCGGCATTTTGAAGTCATTTTGCAGGCACATGGCTGATGGAATGACAATAATTAATAAATTATGAGTATAAGGCAGGGCTCAATCGTGGGGGCGATGCCCCCACACACACTTTAGGTTTCGTGGGGGGCGGCTGACCCCAACTGCCCTCCGTTTCCGCCGCCCTTGTGCTCAACCAGTTATACAGTTATCTAACTCGTAACAACATTTTATCTAGGTTTCAGTTGCACTTACCGGTAACAGCACTTGTAGATGCCACAAACGAATGGTTTTTGAAGAGACACAAAGGCTTAACTAATGCAGTCTTGTTTCTCGATCTTAAAAAAGCGTTCGATACTATCGATCATGATATCCTTATAACTAAAACTAAACATTCTTGATTTTGTTTTTCAAATTAATAAAATTAACGTGATATACGCCATTGTATCCTTAGGTGATTTAATAGATCAGTTGCTTAGTTGATAAATGACGTGAACCAACAGCTTATTGTTATTGCTCTGACGAAGGCCTGAGTCAACAGAAATATTTTACATGGTGTTTCCACAAAACGTATCTATATTATATAAAACTAAACATCTATAGGATACAATCAAAAGCATTAGCATGGGTTGCAAATTATCTTTCAAATCGCACTCAAAAAACAAAAAAATAATGGCATTTTATCTAATTTTCATACTCTCAAATGTGGTATTCCACAAGGATCTTTTCTAGGTCCGCTATTCTTTTTATTATCCCCGTCAGTTACTGTAAACTTAATCTAGCAACTATCATATAAAGTTTTATCCTTGTCCTTTAATATGTTGTTTTCAAGTTTTTGCTTAACCCATTAAGCAGTATACAGCTTCACGTTTTCGTGCTTTCCCCTTGCTATTGTGGACGTGATGTTTTTCATTGACTTAATTGCAAGCACTTATCATAAATACTCATAGGCTTTGTCCATTTTCTTTTGTCCTGTATCATACAGACTGAAATTAGGTTGTCTGTTGTTTTTATCTCCTATAATAAATGTAGTTTTTGAGCTGTTAACTTTTAATCCTGCCTTTGCAAAACATAAAAGTAATTCCTTTGGAACCCTCCTAAATGGCTAAAAACAATATATTTTTACAAGAAGAGTTTAATATGAAATCTGTAAGTTTTCCTTTGATATGTTCAACTTTCATTTTAGTCATCCTAATCATAAATTCTGTAATTATCCTGAGGATTATCATTTGTTTTTGCTGTATATCAGGAGTGCTTATTTATATTGGAAGGTTGGGTGGGTGGGGTGTATTTCAAAACGCAAATAAAAGCAGGCGAGGGGGTTGCTCCACCTATGTATTTCTAGTACATTAATGACTTGCCTCATTGTAATTTATCATCTAGAGCACGAATGTATGCTGATGATACCAATCTTACATATGCTTCGGATGAGCAAAATGAAATTCAAATGTCAACATACCGAGATCTGGAAGCATTCATGAGTGGCTGAAAGCCAACAAACGTAGTCTACGTGTAACCAAAACTAATTATATGTTAATAGGGACTCATCAAAAGTTGCATCTCTATGCAAATAGAGAAAACCAACTCCTTCAAGTGCCTTGGTGGTAAATTTGATGAAAACGTTACTTGGAAATCTCACATAACTTATATTTCTAAGACAATTGCTAAGGTTTTTGGGGTATTACGCAGATTAAAACCATACTTGTCTGGAGATATCTTAATAGTAATTTATAAATCGTTAATTCAACCCCACTTTGATTACTGTAGTGGTGTTGGGTAACATGGATAAAACGTCCACAGCTGAACTAAATACAAAACAGAGCGGCTAGAATCACTGTCAGTTCAAGTTACGACATAAGATCGGACAGAATATAACAAATTGCTAGGTTTTGTTCAAAGAACATTGAGAGAAGTGCCAAACCAACAAGTTCGACGAGCCTTACATCTGTCAATAGTCCGCCCACACTTTGGATATGCCACCCAAGTATGGTCTCCTCAATCCGTACAGTTAATGAGAAGAATACAGTCGGTTCAAAGACGGGCTACCAAAGTAATTTTAAATCTTCCCTTCCGCTGTTCACATACCTACAAAGATTACAAACATTGCACTAACACCAAGCACGGGTGGCGTGTGCTGTTAGCGCGCTGCCTCTCACCAAAAAGTTAAGCCCGGTTAGACGGGGTTAGTACTTGGATGGGTGACCACTTGGGAAGGACCCCGTTGTTGGGCTTAGGCTCATGTGAGTAGAGTTGTAGTTGATCTCTCCTGTGCTTCGAGGGTTTTTCGCCGGGTTCTCCGGTTTTCCTCCCTCCATAAAATCGACACCTAACAT
Organism: Corallium rubrum; assembly: GCA_964035015.1. Taxonomy (NCBI): domain Eukaryota; kingdom Metazoa; phylum Cnidaria; class Anthozoa; order Scleralcyonacea; family Coralliidae; genus Corallium; species Corallium rubrum. The sequence continues at coordinate 316,077 of CAXIUP010000120.1, forward strand.
CTTAGCTGTGATCCGTGGTCTGAACTGTGTCGTTGGCGGCAGCTTGAAGCGCCTTTGATATGCCCCGACACGGCCACGTTGATCTGCGTCCTTCGCAATTCAGCCGCTGGCTGCAAGTAAGGACGATTAGCCACCCAGTCCTTTATCCTTTATCCTTTATCCTTTATCACTATCTGGCATTTAATCTTCTTCTTTAAAGCTATCAACGATCTTGCATGCGTCTATCCTGAAGTTTTACCTACTCCATACACCTCCATCAAGAAAAAACAGACTTACTAACAATCCAGATCTTTTACTATTTTGTCAACCAAACTCACTAGCATTCATTTTGCACAAGAATGGCTAGGACATGGAACTTTTAATCGTTTAGTTTATGGACCGCAGTAATTGGCATATACACTGCTGCGATTAACATGCCACAATTTTTTCATCTTGGTGTTCAGGGGAAGATTTAGGATTTTGAAAACGTCAGTCAAAGTTATATTCCACAGATCTAGGGGGGTGCGGGGGCATGTCCCCCGGAAATTTTTTGAAATTGGGGTCTCTAAAATGGCATTTCCCGCGATCTGACAACACATTTGGGCAAAATTTTGAAATTTTTAAAACATATTTTTAATGCCACATTTTATCATTATTGCAAAATATTTTGTCCAAATTGGATGTTTCTTAAACTTTATTCAGAAAATTATACAGAATTTTATTATATGGCTGGGTTTGATTTCCGGTCCGTACGCAAAATGACGCACGCTGATTGGTTCCTGAGAGGTCGGGATTTTACGATATTGACCGATCGGTCAATACGCTTTTTTCTCGGCCCTGTAATACAAATAAAAGAGAAATAGGTATCTTTATTCAAATATTCTGAACAATAAAATGTGTTGGAACATCACTGCTGGTTTTCTTTAAAGCTGTTTATCTGAAAACACGACAAATAAAAGCCGAACTGGTGTAAACAAGAAGGCCAAGAAGCGACACGAAAAAGTCAACAGGTAAGGTAAACAGCATACTCCGAAGACGAAAACAACGCTCGAAGCTTAAAAATAAAATGAACCAATAGCCATATAATAAATTCCTTATTAACCTCGTTTGCTCGGTCTGTACTGGAAAGTATTTGCCCTCGGTTTTCTCCCACAAACCTCGCTCCTTCGTCGCTCGGTCTGTACGAAAACCTCAGGCAAATACTGTGCTGTATGTTTACCGAAGCAGAAGATTTTGTTGATAAACAAGGCTGATGTAGTAGAATAACGAGAAAAGTCAACAAAATTAGGTAGAAGAGTGTTCACAGGTATGTTTCCTCACAATTTTCTAGCCATTAATATATTCAAAAGCTGTAAAAACTGTTTTGTCGACAAATATCAGTACGCCGTCGCCAAGTGCCCAAGTTGCTAGCAGCCGTGTCTTGTATAAAAATACCGAAAAATATAAGAATGTTAAACTTGTTATTTCATTGGCGAGGTGAATATCCACACTATTCGCCGACACTGAGGTGAATAATTGTTAAAAGAACATAAGTGCATAAGTACATAAGTGCATAAGTGCATAAGTACATAAGTGGATAAGTACATAAGTACACAAGTAGATAAGTACATAAGTGCATAAGTACATAAGTACATAAGTACTAAGTACATAAGTACATAAGTACATAAGTACATAAGTACATAAGTACATAAGTGCATAAGTACATAAGTGCATAAGTGCATAAGTGCATAAGTGCATAAGTGCATAAGTGCATAAGTGCATAAGTGCATAAGTGCATAAGTGCATAAGTGCATAAGTGCATAAGTGCATAAGTGCATAAGTGCATAAGTGCATAAGTGCATAAGTGCATAAGTGCATAAGTGCATAAGTGCATAAGTGCATAAGTGCATAAGTGCATAAGTGCATAAGTGCATAAGTGCATAAGTGCATAAGTGCATAAGTGCATAAGTGCATAAGTGCATAAGTGCATAAGTGCATAAGTGCATAAGTGCATAAGTACATAAGTACATAAGTACATAAGTACATAAGTACATAAGTACATAAGTACATAAGTACATAAGTACATAAGTACATAAGTACATAAGCGCATAAGTGCATAAGTGCATAAGTACATAAGTACATAAGTACATAAGTACATAAGCGCATAAGTACATAAGTGCATAAGTACATAAGTGCATAAGTGCATAAGTGTATAGTACATAAGTACATAAGTACATAAGTACATAAGTACATAAGTACATAAGTACATAAGTACATAAGTACATAAGTACATAAGTACATAAGTACATAAGTACTAAGTACATAAGTACATAAGTACATAAGTGCATAAGTACATAAGTGCATAAGTGCATAAGTGCATAAGTACACAAGTACATAAGTACATAATTACATAAGTGCATAAGTGCATAAGTACATAAGTACATAAGTGCATAAGTGCATAAGTACATAAGTACATAAGTACATAAGTACATAAGTAAATAAGTGCATAAGTGCATAAGTACATAAGTAAACAAACAAACAAACACATGTACGCACTGCGTACCTATATTTTCATTTCCGATCGAGTACGCAAACAGAGCTTAGCAACCTTCTGAAAAACCTGAAAAAGGTGGTAGTGGTTGACGCAAGTGCATGCAAAAGACTGGACCCTCTTTCTTCGCGAAGGGAAAGTGGGTATGGAACTGGGCTACTTTCTGATATGAAACAGTTAAATGTACAAATCGGAATCAACAGGTGAATAACTACAACTGTATTTCATTTTACTATATTGTTATCTACGTAGGCAAATAGGCTCACTAGCTTTTAAGGTAGCTCCCGTAGTAACCTTAAAGAGAGACTGGGAACAAGTATGTCCTGGTCATGACGTTAAACTGTATCCGCCTGCTGCCTTGCAGGTAGTGTCTCTTTAGGCAAAGGCTAAGGGTCCTCCCCTGAAAGGCTGGCATCAGGAAGGGCATCCGGTCATAAAATCTCAGCCTCAAAAAGTACTCAACATGGCAGTTAAAAGGCATGAGCAGGGTACAGCCCGAAGTATCACGTGGGGATCCCAATCTCCCCTCGTTAAAACTCAAGATGGGGAACCCGAGAGAAGCGTGGGTGGGGGAAACCCATGGATGAAGGCAACACCCCTGATGTACCGCGTGGAACTCTGTTTATTAGGTTTGGGTCATGGAATGTAGGGAGCATGACAGGAAGATCGTGTGAAGTGGTGGAGGTGTTGGAAAGGCGGAGAGTTGATGTATGTTGTGTGTAGGAAACAAGGTGGAAGGGTGGAAGCACAATAATGGTGAGAGGAAAGAGTGGCCGGTACCAGTTTCTGTGGCAAGGATGTCCGGAAGGGATTCATGGTGTGGGGGTGTTAGTGTCAGGGGAGTTCGTGGATAAGGTAGTGGAAGTGACGCGTATGAGTGAATGGTTTGATGATGGTGAAACTGGTGATTGGGGAATGTCTGATGAATGTGATCTCAGGTTATGCGCCACAGGTTGGACGAAGTCAGGTAGAGAAGGATGCATTCTGGAATGCTGTGTATGACTTGGTGGTAAGGCTGAAGAAGGAAGAGATGGTGGTTCTCGGTGGAGACTTGAATGGGCATGTTGGTTGAGAGAGCGATGGGTATGAAGGAGTACATGGAGGGTTCGGCCATGGTATGAGAAACATAGAGGGTGAAACGATCTTGGTGATTGTGTGTGGAACGCAGTTTAAGAAGGATGACAACAAGTTAGTGACGTAACAAGTTAGTGACGTATTCATCGGGTGGATCGACTACCACGGTGACACATAAGCAGGACAGAAAATGCCTCTGGGACGCGAAAGCAATTCCTGGAGAAGAGGCAGTATCACAACACCATCTGATGCTGCAGTGAAAGCTCAGAGGAAGAAATTCTGTCCGAGGAGAAGGGTCTGGAGGCTGAAGGACGAAAATGAGCGAAGGCAATTCCAGGCTAAATTGGTTCTGCAAGAAGCCGGGGAGGGTGACGTGAATGAGGTATGGGAGAAGGCGAGAGATGGTTTGTTGAAAGCGGCAAGTGAGGCATGTGGGTGGACAAAAGGCCCACCAAGGCATGTGCAAACAAGGTGGTGGAATGAAGAGGTTGGGAAGACGGTGAGTGAGAAGAAGTTGAAGTTCAAGGCGAGGTGTCAGGCAAAGGGTACTGCTGAGGAGAAGGCAGCGTTGCAGGAGTATGTGGTAGCGAAGAAGATTGCAAAGAAAGTGGTTGCTCGGGCTCAGCAGGAGGAGAGAAAGAGATTAGGAGAAAAACTCAACACAGAAGAAGGGCAGAGATCTGTGTTCAGGATGGCAAAGCAGATGGTGAACTGGTAAGTGAGATTATCCGTGCAGCTGTTCAGGTAGGGGTGAAGAACATGACGGAGATTTGTAATATGGTGGTGGACGAGGAAAAGATACCAAGGGACTGAGAGCTGAGTAACCTTTTACTCATATATAAGGGGAAAGGCGATCCATTGGAGTGTAGGGCAAATCGGGCAATGACGCTGTTAGAACATGGGATGAAGGTATTGGAGAGGGTTCTGGAGAAAAGGTTGAGAAAGAAAGTAAATACTCATGGCATGCAGTATGGATTATATGCCAGGGAAGGGGACGACGGATGCGATCTTTGTGGTATGGCAGATACAGGTGACGTTTATGGGAAAAAAGGGAGCATTGTATTATGCATTTGTGGATCTGGAGAAAGCATTTGATAGAATACCGAGAGAGATGGTTAGGTGGGCGTTGAGGAAGCTGGGGGTTGAAGAATAGTTGGTTAAAGCAGGGATGACAATGTATGAAAAAGCGAGAACAATGGTGAAAACGAAGCATGGAAACAGTGAAGAGTTTGTGGTGAAGGTTGGGTACATCAGGGGTCGGTTTTGAGTCCATTATTGTTCGGGGTTGTGATGGAGGCGCTGACGCAAGAAATTAGAGAGGGTCTGCCCTGGGTGCTGTTGTATGCCGACGATTTGGTCTTGATGGCTGAAAGCTTTGAGGAACTTAAAGAGAAAGTGCTGCGGTGGAAAGAGTGCGTGGAGGCCAAAGGGCTGAAAGTGAACACTGGTAAAACAAAACTGATGGTGTCGGGGAAGAATTGTGGTGATGTTGAAAGGCTGGGGAAGTTGCCATGTACTGTATGGGGAAAGGGTACTGGGAATAATTATATTTGATGTACGGGTTGCAGTGGATGGGTACACAAGCGGTGCTCCGATGTGAAGGGCTCGCTTGCTGAGTTGAGGATACGTTTGTATGCAAGGTGTGTGAAAGAGCAGGTGATGTGGAGGATAGTGATGTAGATGAGAGCATGGATCTGGGAAATGGGGTACATTTAGAGAATGTTAGAAAGTTTTGTTATCTGGGGGATATGCTGAATGGGGGTGGAGGAGAGAATTCGGCTTCTGTGTCGAGGGTGCGTTGTGCGTGGGGGAAGTTTAAAGAGTTGTCTGGGATCTTGACAAGGAAGAAAGTGTCATTACAGCTAAAGGGGAAGCTTTATGTGATGTGTGTGAGCAGTGCTAGGGTGTATGGAAGTGAGACATGGGCCATGACTGCAGAGCAGAGGGGGAGATTGGAGCGGACAGAAATGAGGATGGTGCGATGGATGTGTGGTGTAGCGCTAAAGGATAGCCGAGTGTGGAGCTGAGGGAAAGAATGGGGATTGAGTTGGTGTCCTTGGTGTCTGATGTCATAAAGCGGAACCGGTTGAGATGGTTGGGACATGTGCTGCGGAAAGACGGTGGTGACTGGGTGAAGAAGAGCATGTCGCTCGAGGTAGAAGGTACAAGAGGACGAGGAAGGCCGAGGATGACATCGAGTAAGGTGGTGGAAAGAATATGAGTGTGGGTTAAAAAGGGAGGATGCAACGGAGAGAGAGAGTGGAGGAAACTGCTGTGGGGAGCCGCCGGTCAATGACCGCGTAAGCGGGGAAAACGGCCGCAAAACGATTGTTGTTAGTTGTTTATATATATATATATATATATATATACTAATACTTTTATTTTCTAACTTACGTAACGGCCGCTAAATTCTTTATGCGTGCCTCTTACTCCATCGTCAATAACAGCGATTGTAATACCCTTTCCAGTAATTCCCTTATTCCAAACAGATTCCACACGACTAAATGCGTCTTTTTTCTGAAAAAATAATGATCATACTCAAGATTAGAACACAGCGACAATCATTAAAGGAAATACCAGTCAAAAACTAAATAACGTTTAAGTAAAAGGCCTCGAAGTATCATATTTAAAAGTGTTGGTCGTTTTACAATGTCTGTTTTTTATTTTCGTTGTCTGCTTTTTGTATTTTCCGGTATACATGCCGGGACCTTACAAGAAATTCGATGTCTGGTAAGCCATTTTTCTCTCCGGAGGCAAATACTAATCATTTTTAGTACTAGAAATACATTAACGCAACAACCCCTCGCCCGCTTTATATACATTTTTAACACCTCTTTACCGCGGCTTTGAACAGTTTCAGGACACATCCTTCTTCTTTCAGTTACATTTTGGTCGGCATCGTTTTCGGTCTTTATCGTATTAATTTTTAGGCTTTTTCCAGTGGTTTTAAGTCGTATTTATTGTTGTCTTTTTCTCGCTGCCACATCTCTTGTTAGCCTTCTTTCTTTGGTCTTTTTTCATAGTAATATTAATGTACATTTTAGCTGAAATCACTTTTTTCTGGCAAAGATTTCTTTCGTCATGATCGTTGAAGAACTATTTCGTAATCCAACTGAACTTATAAATTATAATTTGCTGACGTAAATTTAAATAATTTGAATAATTTAACAGGTTAGTTACCAGTACCCTGCTATTCGAACTGCGCAAGTTGTGGATTTGATGACATAAATATAAATATATATATATATAAATATATATATATATAAATATATATATATATATATATATATATATATATATATATATATATATATATATATATAAACATCTCGCAGAATTTCTTTCCCACTTGCGTGTAATTTCGCGTGTACTCCACGCGTGTCGAGATTAGCACCCCCATCCGGGCTCCGGGCCTTCGGCCCTACGCCCGGGCTCGGGGATTAACCAACTAGTGGACTATTACAAATTCTGCATTCTGATTGACTGAGCTACTCCCTGTCTATTGGTCAAAGACCGTAACAGTAGCGAATAAGTCAATAATAGTTTGCCCAATTATTTGGTTCATACTGAAACAATTAAACAACCCGTCCTCGTTGTCTAATTGTTAACAAGACGCCCATTAGGCGTTAACTCGGGCTACTTAATAGTGAGCACTGGGCAGTGCAACAGGCTGGTATGGGAAGATTACGCTATGCAAATAATTCAATACACCATGATTCTAACCTGTGTGCTAACAAATGCTATTAGGATAGTTGTCAAGAAAAATTTGAATTTGTTCAATATAATTCTTAAGGTAGGAATTCTGCGCACACAAAAAATTTATCAATCATTTCCTGTAAACATTATGCAACTATTAACCCTTTACCAGGCAAGATTACCAGGAGGTCTCCACTTGACAAATAAAATCATGTGTCATTAGACAGAGTAAGAGTAAGAAGTTGCTAAATGGCAACCACGCCAAGAACAAAACTAACATTAGTACAAGCGTACAATGAAATGTTGGCCATACTGGTGTACCAAAACAATGAAATGGTGGCTATACTGATATCCATGCCCCAAAACATTGAAATAGTAGCCATGGTGTACCAAAACAATGAAATGGTGGCCAATCGGCCATATTGGTGTACCAAAACAATGAAATGGTGGCCATACTGGTGTACCAAAACAATGAAATGGTGGCCATATTGGTGTACCAAAACAATGAAATACCAGCCATACTGGTGTACCAAAACATTGAAATGCTCGGGCCATATTGGTGTACCCAAACAATAATACACACTTGATGAAGTAATATGTAAAACACGAGCAGGAGTGTTTCATCGGATTTAAAACCACGAGGGCGCAGCCCCAGTGTTTTAGATCTGATAAAACACGTGATGCGAGTGTTTTGAATGGCTTCAAAAACGATTCGTTATTGGATGTTATGTTCATTAGTATTCTTTATATAAAATTGTATGTTCATTAGTATTCTTTATATAAAATTGTATGTTCATTAGTATTCTTTCTGACGTCAATAACTTTTATCAGGTATAAAACCACGGACATGGTACTGATTTCCCTTGTGTTTTCCTCGTGAATTAATGAGTTTTTGGAAGTAATGCATAAACTGTTCAAAAACACCGACTTTTAGTGCAAGACATCAGTACAATAATAAACAAAACAATAAAATAAAGCAAACCACAAATATTAATACAGTTACCTCAATACACTAAAGCTTTATACATACAGCATTCACAGACACAAATCAGTTCAGCTAAATGACAACTTCGATGAAGATGTAAAACACAGCATGTTTACCTTTCACTTGCAAGTTGGCTTTATCAACATCAGCTTTCTTTGTTCTTTGATTTACAGCATTGAGCAACATTTTTCAGTACCATTTAATTAATAACACATGTAAATTGATCGAGAACACATTGATCGAGAATTATCGTAAAAGTTTGATCGAGTACCACACATTTTTAGCGTACGGTTATCGAGATCGGAAAAACCCAGGTCTACGCTATAGTATAAAAGCATTGCGTGCATGTTTATCATTAAAACACAAATTCACTTCAACAACAAAATCAAAGGCGTCAGGAGAAGAAAAAACTCGCCACTCCTGCATGAAAATCAGCCATGATGAGACATCAGCATTTGAGCTGTGACGTCACAAAAAATAACATGCAGTTTCGCAAAGCCTCTTGGGGCAATATCTCGACCAAAAAAAAACAAACCGATCCGAAACCTAGACTCGGCTACCACAGGTAGCCCGAGTAAATAGACCCGAAGCGAAGGGAGTTCGATGAAATATTACCCTGAATTATGACATATCTCAGGAGAGATATATTATGACGAGGGGTAATATTTCGTCGAATTTCCCGAGCGAAGGGTCTATGAATGATATATTATACCGAAAGATTTTTTCCGAAAACTTAAAGGGACACTCTACCCCCAAAACAAGTGGTGTTGATATGAAAGGTCTATATGTACTTACTTTGGAATGGATATTCATTTCCTTCAAATTTTTTTGGTTTTCGAGAAATCTGACTTTGTTTGTCGTATTTTTGACACACTGTAGGCCGCCATGTTTGCTTTGCTTGCGGGCGAAAGCGGTCGCTCCCATTAGCGTTTTGACATCATTGAGTGATAGAAAAGAAATTGTCCTTCGACAGCGTGGTGTTTATTAGCATAAATATCTTTGGTTCATACTTTTTACAATGCCTCATTGCATGGTGCCCGACTGCACAAATAATTCACGCAAGACTGTGGGAATACGTTACCATCGACTTCCTCCTGCAGATGATCGACTGCGACAAGTCTGGCTGGCCAGAATTCGCCGTACTAATCCACGTTCGCGCAGCAACTCGTTTGTTTGTTCGTAACATTTTACGCCTGATTGCTTCGATGAAACTATGCCTGGATTAGTGGCTGGCTACCAGAAAAGGAGGAAATTGAAAGGTAATTCGCTTCCATCAATATTTCCTCGAAGATGTGCCGAAAAACCTAGAGTTGCCAGCGAACGAAGAAATTTCCGACGCTCCAGACAATATGTATTGCGGGCCGTAATACATAGTTGATCTGGCGGAGTTTATACGTTGTGTATATATATTATAAATACTCGTACATATTTAAAAAATAAATAAAATTCAAAACAAACACAATGACTGAAATATAAATAAGTTTTGTGGAAACACCACGTAAGAAATATTTTACGGTGTTCCACAAAACTTATTTATATTACTTTATCGCCATGAAAACGTTCAAAGAATTAACAATGACTAAAGTTTGTTTCTATGTGTTTATTGTAGTTAAATGATTATCCAGACATTACATTCAGACATTACATATTTTCTTATTATAAGATATTAGACGACCTTGTTTCATTCGAAACAACGACCTCAAAGGCAGAGTATGTGAACCCAATACCTTGCGAATCACCTCAAAACTCTGCTAGTAGCACTAACGATGTAAGTGAAATGCAATTCACCGATGAAGATCTTGGTCTGGCGAGTATCGAAGAATGCCGATCGTCTGATGGTACTTGTACTAATGCTCCTTTAGTTTTATCAACTACAACTGTGCTGAGATCCAATGTGAACTGTTAGTGAGAGCAACTAGAAGTGTTGAAGTGCAAACGGAACCTGAACTTTTGGCCTGTCAAACAGATAACAACCCCCAAGTCCACATGAAGTTGCACATTCTGTTGCTGTTGACCACTGTTATAGCCATAAAACTCCGCCTTCTTCACCCATTCCTTCTACAAGTGAAGCTCAGTATATAACTCCTTCAAAAAGCATTTCTTCAGGGCCAGTTGATTCATATTCTGATGGAGATAATACTGAGCATATTTATTTGCCTGGTTCTGCAGACAGCCAATCTGAATCAGAAGCTGATAATGAACCAGATATAGGGGCCTCCTGCAACAGAAAAGGTTTATTGTGTTTGAAGAACAACTCGATAAGCTCTTTGTCAGTTGTTTCACTTGTGGTAAACCCATAGCTGAAAGTTCTAAATCTTTTGTTGGTAGTATGGTTGTGGTAAAATCATCATGTATTGATGGCCATGATAAAACATGGCAATCGCAACCTATGATTCATTGAAAAATTGCAGGAAATAAGATGGTCTAGCAGTCTTCAGTCGACAGAGCACAGATGAATAATCAGAGATGAACTTATCTGTACCGTCTATTGGATCATCTGATTTACGAGTTACTATAAGATCAAGTATGTGACCATGTTCGTGCGTTGGTTTCTTCACACGTTGAATTAAACACATTGATTCAAGCATGTCATAAAACTTATTAGCCTCAGGGTTATTATAGTCATCGACATGAATATTGAAATCACCAGTTATGCAAAGTGATTCTCTCGATAGAATAATAGACTCGAGGTAGTCAGTAAACTCGTTGATGAAGCTACTTTTAGTAACGGGGTGATTAATGGAATATGGTGGTCTATAGACGATAACAAGTTTAAGCCGTAAGGAACCAGTGTCGACAAAATATTCAGAAAATTCAAAAGAAGCATTCTCACCACCAGCCACGCTGCTGATATTCAAGTGTTCTCTAAATATCAGGGCTGTACCGCCACCGCAACGTTCATTGCGAGGACAGTGAATCAGTTTATAACCCGGTGGAGTAATCTCCTTGGCCGACAGCCATGGCTCAGTTACCCCAAATATATCAGCTTTACAATCACATACATAGTCAAAAAGCTGATTTGTTCTTTAGAGAACGGGCATTCAATATACACAAAGTCAGCTGAGTGTTAGTTGCCGTCAGATGTCGCTCAGCGACGCATTTAATCGCAATTAAGTTGTTGACATTACGATAAGATTGAGAATTTTTCCGATGATGCGTTTGTAAAATTCTCCCTTGCATATTGACAGGACCGGGATTGAGTTTAAAAACAAGATCTACAATCAAAGGTTGAAAAATAGCCAAAGAATTTGCGTAATAAAAACAAGGACGTTTGCATCGCTTGAGCTTGAATTCAAGCATAGCCAAGGGCTTCCAGACCCAATTTAACCATTTTCGCTGAGAGCATTTACATGTTTTTGTCTTTGTTTCAGAATCCCAAAAGGGAATTGATGCGGACGAACGTATGTAAATCTCGATCGGTTCTGTAGAAGTAAGATTGTTCCTCATCATTTTTCGAAAACTCTTCATCGCTATTCACCGTCTCATCGAAAAATTCCAGGGGACGACGCTTATTGATATAACCGAAACCAGCATGACGGTAATGTTCCTGATAATGGACAAGCTTACATTGTTTTACCTGCAAAGTCAAAACCACTGGCAGCATTGTCTCGACTTTCTTTATGTCCATATTCGGGGTAGAAACTGCACCAACAAGTCTCTTGTATCCTTGCCGTTCGATAGGGAAAGACATTTGATGTTATATGACAGTCCAAGAGCCAAAGCTAACAAATATTACGGAGGTCAGAAATGCATTTATTTATTTTTTATTTATTTATTTATTTTTCGCCCATATATACATTAAAATTAAACTACATAGTTCCAGAATTATCTAATGTTGAAGGCCTAGGGACCTACTAGAAACCTTCTCAGACTTTTCATTTAAGGCCCCTAGTTTATGTTCTATTTAATTTTTCCTAATTAATGTTAGTCAGTTCAGAGTTCTTAAAAGAAGAAAGAAGATAAAAAGATGTAATATTAATAGATATAAAGGATATGTGCACATAAAAGGATGTAATTAATGTATTTACTATATATAGAGAGCAAAGTGAAAAGGCGGTGCACCGCCGAGACCCCCAACAAGACACTGGCGAACCGAGCGGATGAAAGGCTGCGCCCGAAACGTCAGCATCCCACCAAAAATCTTGGTAGCTCACCACTCTTCTGCCCTGTAATATTAATAAATATAAAGGATATGTGTACATATTCAGTGAGAAATTTACATGCAAAAACTTGGCTATACATATGCCAAGCTGAAGTGTATAATATTTACAGTAAAAGAGTAAGAGGAAGCCAATATATAACTATTATATACTATTAAATATATAACAATTATACAACAACTTTTTTTTAAAATTATATATATATATATATATATATATATATATATATATATATATATATATATATATATATATATATATATATATTACGTGCTGTTGTTCAACAAAGTCTATTTACTTTGTAAGAAATATTTTTTAACTTTACTTTTGAAGATGTTATAGGATTTAATATTTTTATATTTGGATTCTAGGTCATTCCAAACATCAACTCCTTTATTAGAAAGAGTATGTTTTGCGAGATGCCTTTCTTGTATTGTGATGATGAATTTCATTATTACATACAAAATAATTTGTAAATATTTCTGGTAAATTTTGTAAGTGATAATATCGAAACATGAATAAACTGGTTAAATAGTCATTCATTTTGTAAATGTTTAATATTTCTAAATCCTTAAATATTGGTTCAGCATGTTCAAAATAAGTATTAAATGTCATTAATCTAATAATTTTTTTTTTGATATTTACTAATTTTTGAGTTCTTTTTTTATATGTATTACCCCACAATAGATTGCCATAAATTAGATATGGATAGACTAATGCATAATAAATTAGTTTTAGAGCATTCAGATTTGTAAAATGCCGTATTCTGGTTATCACCGCTGTAGATTTAATAATTTTTTTGGATATTAAATCAAGGTGGTCATTCCATGTTAAACATTCGTCGATAACAATACCCAGAAATGTTGTCTTTTTAACTTGCTCAATAGTTTCATTGTTCAAGGAAATTGTTATGTCTCGTTTCTGTTTTTTCTTTGATGACCTAAATAAAATAAACTTTGTTTTTACAGTATTTATAGATAGTTTATTGATATTTAACCAATCAGCTATTTTATTGATTTCTATTTGAATTATTTTATTTAATGTTTTAAGGCAAGTGTGACTAGAAAATATATTTGTGTCATCAGCAAATAATATAACCGAAATTATTGTACTGCAATTTTCAATATCGTTTATGTATAAAAGAAACAAAAGTGGTCCAAGTATTGATCCCTGAGGAACACCGCTTGTAATTGTCATTTCTTTCGATTTTACTTGATTGTATTTTACAATTTGCTTTCTATTTTCCAAATAACTGATATGCCTCTTATGCCATAATATTCTAACTTTTTAATCAGAATCCCATGATTAATTGTATCGAATGCTTTTGATAAGTCAAGGAAAATACCAATAGTGTATTCTCCTTTATCTATTGCTTTGGTAATTTTGTCAACAAGTTCAATGATTGCAAGTTCTGTTGATCTATTTTTTCTGAATCCGTATTGATGTTTTGATAAGATTTTGTTTTTTTCAATGAATTTAATTAGTCTTTTGTACATTAGCTTTTCTAATAATTTCGAGAAACAAGTGAGAACTGATATTGGTCGATAGTTTACAAATTTATTGTTTTCATTTGCCTTGTGAATGGGTGTTACTAAGGCTATCTTTATCTTGGTAGGGATAATTCCATTTAGAAATGTCAAATTGAATATATGTGTAAGTGGTTTAGAAATTTCTTTTGCAGATAGTTTTACTATTCTAGTGCTAATTCCATCGTATCCGGGACTTTTATTAGAATTCATGTTAATTAATTCGGTTTCTAGTTCGTTTTCGGTAATTGGGTAAAGGAACATATTATTTTGGTAGTTATAAGTGAGGTATTTATCAAAAGTTGTATCTGTGTTATTGTTAATTTTTTTTGCTAGTTTAGGTCCAACATTGATAAAGTATTCATTGAATCTGTTAGCTATTTCCAATGGATCATTTATTATATCTGTGGAGTTCATTCCAACAAACGTTTTGGGTATTTCCTTATTATTCTTGTGTTTATTAAGAATTCCATTTAGGGTTTTCCATATCATCTTTGTATCGTGTTTGTATTTTATTAGTTGCTCCTCATAATACATTTTCTTTGATACTTTTAGTATATGATTTAATTTGTTTTTATATCTTTTGTGTTTGTTTTCATTTGTTTCACTTGGATTTATTAAGTATGCCTTATAAAGTTTATTTTTCTTTTTTATTGATTTTAATGTGCAATTTGTTATCCACGGACTCTTTTCTTTATTAACTTTCTTTTTAATTTTTTTAATTTTTTAATTTTAATCAGTTTCTAAATTAGCATATTACAGAAATAATTATTTAATATTTATTTACAATAATAATGCAATTTATGGTCAGTTTAAAACAGAAATCATGTTTCCATAACATAAACTGCCAATTACAATACAATAAATCACAATATTGCTGACAGACGATACAAATACTAATGCTTTTTAAAAACAAACAGAAAGTTTCGAAAATAATTATTCGAAAAGAGAGATATTAGACAAAAATTTATCGAAGTAGAAATTAATAAGCTTTCTCCTAAATCCAAGAAGTGATTCAGACTCTCTAATATGTAAAGATAAAATATTCCATAAACGACACACGCGGACAAAATAAGAATTCTTAAATGCTTCAGTTCTACTAAAGGGGATCTTTAAAGTAAGATAATCAATATTTCTAAGAGGCTTATCACATGAACGAAAGGTCACATAGTTAGAAATGTCAACATGACATAAACCCCTTAGACATTTGAACAAAAAGATGATATCACAAATTTCTCTGCGATAGGTCAACGGAAGCAAGTGCAAGTGATTAAGACGTTCGGGATATGATAGTTCCCTCCCAACAATAAACCTGGTGGCCCTTCGCTGAATACGTTCAAGTGCTATTATGTTTCTCTTAGTATGAGGTGACCATACCACACTGGCATATTCCAGTCGAGACCTAACCCACGTAATATATAGCAACTTCTTAATACTCGAGTCACTGATGTCCTTACAAGAGCGATATAAAACATTCAACATCTTTTGCGCCTTAGCTGTGGTATAATCAACATGATTATTCCAGCTTAAATTGTGGGTTATAAGAACTCCAAGGTCCTTTTCAACCTCCACACGTTCTAACTTCATATTCCCTAAATAGTAATCCCTTTCAAAAATTGACTTAATACGAGCGATACGCAGTACCTTACACTTCTTAACATTAAATTCCATACCCCAGGTAGATGCCCATTTGCACAAATTAGTGAGGTCATTCTGTAATTTGATTCCATCATCCTGACCAAGAATTAAGCGGAAACATTTGGAATCATCCGCAAAAAGCGGCAAGGATGTGCCCTGAGATATTGAACTAGGCATATCATTTATGAATATCAAGAACAACAGGGGTCCTAATATGGACCCCTGAGGAACTCCAGACATTACAGGTAGGAAAGTGGACTTCTCGCCGTTAATTATAACTCTGTGCCTTCTACCAGTCAGGTAGGACCGGAACCATGACAGTAGCGAGCCCTTAATGCCAAGGCATTCAAGCTTGATCAGTAATCTTTCGTGAGGAACCCTGTCAAAGGCCTTTGAGAAATCAAGGTAGATAACATCGACCTGTTGCTTATTTTCGAGAGCCAAAGAGAAATGATGAACTACCTGAGTCAGCTGGGTAACAGTAGATTTACCAGGCAAAAAGCCATGCTGCCACTCAGTGAGATGTGGGGAGACAAAGTCATACGTGTGATGGAAAACTTGCTTCTCAAGTAATTTCGACAAAACATCCAAAAGAGATATTCCTCTATAATTGAGCACTTGTGACTTAGCCTCACTTTTGTAAATAGGAACTAAGTTTACATCCTTCCATTTCTCAGGAAATTGCCCCAGATGTAATGACATATTAAACAGTTCGCACAAAGATGGTGCGATTTCGTCAGCACAGGCACGTAATAATTTTAGAGATATACCCAAAGAAGCTTTAGTAACATCAAGTGATTTGAGTTCATTAAGCACACTCTCATTGCTAACAACAAAACCCATAAGCTCAGAATCAACACCATAATTAGGAATCTGCAGAGAATCAATATCTGACATGTCTGGTGGAACAAAAACAGAGTGAAAGTAGGCATTAAATAAATTCGCCTGATCTAATGGCTTAGATGCATGTACTGAACCGTATTCGACAACTCCGGGGATACTATTTGAATTAGTAATGCACTTGTAGTATTTCCAAAATTTACGCGGATTAACCTTAAGAGAATCACCAAGATCGTTTAAGTGACTACGCTTCTTGAACTTAATAAGTTTCTTGACTTGATGTCTAATATTGCGAAACTTAGCCCATTGATAAATAGAGTCGTTCTTCTTCGCTTTGCGTCTAATTCTGTTTTTCTTCTTCAACAATTTCATTACTTCACCGTCGATCCACGGCGGTCTATTTGCATCTTTTATAATTATCTTGGGAACAAATTCGTCAATGCATGTTAACAATAGATCTTCCCAACAAGCAAGGCTGCTGTCAATATCACCTTCCACATTAGCTGTGTCCCATGGGAGTGATCTCAATGTTGACTTTAAACCGCATAAATCAGCTTGTTTAATATTATAAACAGTACGCCGATGTTTTTTTAATCGATTTGTTTTGATAAGTAAAGTAAAGGCAACCACATAGTGGTCTGAGAGTATAAGGTCAGCGTTTACATTGACATCAGATATTTCATCAGGATAATTACTTAGGATTAAATCCAAGATAGCCTGGTTGCCGTTGGAAACTCTGGTAGGATCCGTGACTACTTGAGTGAGATAATTAGTGTTAACTAAGTCACAGAATTCGGTTCCGAAAGCAGAATTTTCAGTATCAGTTACAACATCCCAATCAATGTGTGGCATATTGAAGTCACCAAGTATACACAGCCTATTGGACTCACCATGCAAGTTATTCAGCATTGTTCCAAAATAATCAATGAATAAAGTACAATCCGGTGGACGATAGCAAACACAAAGGGTAACTTTCACGCTGTTAGAAGGATAAATTTCACAAACCAGTATTTCAGAGTTCGGGGGTTCAAGATCTGGTCTTCTGAATGCTAAGATGTCAGCCTTGATTGCTAGTAAGACTCCACCACCTCTCCGGTTTCCCCCTCTGTCCCTTCTAAAGATATTGTAGTTGTCAGTAGGAAGGATTTCATTATCAAAGTAATCGGACCTTAACCACGTCTCAGTCACAGCAACCACATCCAAATTATTCCCATAAACCAGGCCTTGAAATTCAATAAGTTTATTACATAAGGAGCGGCTATTGAGAAGAGCACAGTGAAGACCATTACTGCTCTTGGAGGCCAAGGCATCAAATGCCCCTAAACAGGCAACAGGTGTAGACGGTGTAGATTCATCGATATTTCCAGCAATTGTAAAATTAGAATTAGACACAGGACTACTGTTTGTTAACTCCGCAGATGGTAAAATACAATCATTACAAATCCACTGAGATGTAGACGAATTTGCGAGACCGTTGTATTCAGCCGACGACTTGCCCATGCACCTTGCATGAAACCAAGTGATACACCGGTGGCATTGAATAGCCCGCCGACGACAGCTCTTGGAACATAAACCACACAAGTCTGTTGTTGGGCCGGGATTTCGTTCTAAATCCCCAGCCATATACAGCAGGCACAGAGAAAATCCCGTTTGTTTAAACAGTCGAAGGCCAGTAGAAACGGCCAGCTTCAAAGACAACGAATTCAGATTGCGACATCGAGCAGACATTCGAAGTGGTCGATTAAAGTTGATATGTGGCGTAGATAGAATAATTCCTTGAAGCAACTTGTTCGCAGGGGAGTTATAAACAGCTTGGCATTGTTTCAGGTTGCCAAAAAGTAGATATAAGTAAAGGACAGCAATCACCTGCCGGAGCCCTAGAAATTTGTTTCAAAAGCTTTAGTAAAGGATTTGGAAAATTCATCAAAGGCATCTTCAGGGTTGGCATTATTGGCAAGTACATTTTCCCATGATATATTTTTTATTGTATTTGAAAACGATTTAATATGTTTACATTGTTAATTATTCTTTTAAAATTTGAGTTATCGATAGTTTGTTTGTTATTGCCCTTATCAGTATTCAAAGTACAAATATGAACTATTGGCAAATGATCTGAGACGCCACTAAATATAATTCCGTTAAGGCTAGAATCGATTTTTTTTTGTGTTATTTATAAAAATATTGTCAATTAGTGTTGCAGTATGAGCAGTGATTCTTGTTGGTTTTGTTATAAGTGGAAAGTAAGCAGACGTAAAAAGTTGTTCGACAAATCGATTTGCATAATCACAAGACTCTGATTTAAGTAGATCAATATTAAAATCCCCCATAAGATAGCAAATTTTGTTTTCTTTATCAATTTTGTCTAGTATTTTATTCATTGCATTTTCAAATATTTCAATTTTATTATTTGGTGGTCTGTAAATTACCCCTACAATTATATTTTTACCAATAGATGTATTTATTTCAATAAATGTGGTTTCAATTATGTCTTCTATATTAGTATTTAAATCGTTACGAATTTTATATTGCAGCTGTTTCGAGACATATATACCTACTCCTCCACCTTTTTTGTTTGCTCTATTTGAGCCAATATAAGCATGCTCTTGTAGTTTAAAGTTGTTGTTGTTTATATTGTTCAGCCATGTTTCTGTTAAACCTATTATTTGAAATGATTCGTTTAACGAATTAAGTAAGTCTTTTAAGTTATCAAATTTATTTGAGATACTTCTTATATTTAAGTGTAGTAGTGCAAAGTATTTTTCTTGGTTTATTTCTGTAGATTTTTCTCTGAATTCGTTTGGCAGATAATAATTACAGTTTATTTTATTTATGTCAAAGGACATACCCAGGTTTGCATTGTTTCCGCACAATGATATATCGTTATTTGATTGAAAAGGATTAAATTTCAATTGGTTTAGTCTATCCATATCACTTTGGCTAAATCTACTTTCTGATTCGTGGTTTATAATGTTGAAATCACTGTCGGAGAGTGTTTGAAATGGCAAGGAATTATTATTATTATTTCTACTAGACATAACTAATTATGTTAGCGTTACAAAAAAAACCAGAATCAAAGGTATAAATTTGAAAGGATACTCGTTGTCAGTGAAATGTGACTCCATGTTTACTGTAGCTTCATGTTAGGTTAAATACTTGTCCCTCGATAAAAAGTTTATCCCGCATCATTCTCGCTCTCTTGCCAGCAGCTTTCGCTTTCTTGTATTCAGGATATAGTCTCTTTCGAATCCTCGCGATTTCTTCAGGGAATTGTTCGGAAATCCCGATCCCCGTTCCCTTGAGTTTTCTTGCATTCAACCGGATCTCTTCCTTGTCCTGATGGTAATTGAACTTCACCACGATAGGTCGCGGTTTCTCCGTTCCCTCTCTTTTTCTACCAAGTCTGTGTGATCTGTCTATCTTCACTTTCGTTGTAGCCTCTTCTATGTTCATTTTGTCTTCCAAAACTTTGTGAATAATGTCAGATGTGTTCTCTTTCTCGCTTTCCTTAATATTATAAAAGATAAGATTGTCGCGCACTGACCTTGCTTTAAGGTCAATGATGCTATTGTTCAACACGGCGTTCTCCTTCTCCAATTTATCTACGCGAAGTTTTGTTTCTTCATCTTTTATCTTGCGTAGTTTGTTTTCCTCCTTCAAGTCGATTACCTCTGCGTGAGCAAATTCTATTGATTCTTTCACGTCCCTTAGATCTTTTTCCACAGTCTTTATTCGGTCTTCGATCAACTCCAGCTTGTCCAATTTGTTCATCATTACTTTCATCATCTCATGTATATCTTCCAGTTTTACGGGTTTTGTTGTTTTTTCCTCTTCCATCTTGTTCGGTGTATCGTTCGGTTTTAAAATCTTAGTTAGAACTGACTTATTGGGCGTACTATTAACTGAGTTACTTAAATTTGCGCGCTGCGCTTGGGAGGCTGTTGCTTCGACGCCATTTTGTTATGCTGTGCATGACTTCCCATTACTACGTGGGGGGTAGTGGTAACTTAATATATTAACAGTTATGTTGTATATTTATGAATGATTTCATAGACACACATATATTAGCTTTATTAACTCCTATAATTGAGACAAGTAGTAGTCCCTTACTAACCATTTGTAAGTAATTTTTTTAAAGAATTGCGAAGATCTAATGGTATTGAATTCCAAATATGTGGACCTTGTAACCTAAGGGTAAATGAGTATTTATGGAATGTAACATGAAGATTATGTCTTTGTCGAGTGAAATAATGGTGGGTTTCTAAATTAAGATTAAACAAGACGCCTGGTCAGGCGTTCACTCGGGCTACTGCAAAATCACAGTTGCTATGCACTGCTAAGATCTAAAGTCCATTAAACACATTGGTCACAGACAAAAGTCAAAACACAATCCAATTCTCCGATAGAAAACACAATTTGCAATAACAAAACACGATTGCCTGTATTTATTAACGTATTTCCACACATGTACACAGCGTTCATATGTCGAGTCTCTTCAGGTATTAAATATCAACACAACTATCAACGGCGTGTGCGATTGTAAGTGTATATAATATCAAGATACTTGCCAGCGACATTACTGACAAATAACTATGTCTGTGAACACACAGAACACATCCGAGACGAGTGATCAGACATCAGGAAAGCAAAGAAAGAAAGTATTATTTCCACACATGCTTATTACACAGCTTCATGTTTACCTAGAAAGTATCACCTGCAAGTTCACTTAATGAACGGCGTGTGCGATTGTAAGTGTATATAATAATATCAAGATACTTGCCAGCGACATTACTGCCCAATAACTATGTCTGTGAACAAACAAACACATCCGAGACGAAAAAGCTCACTCACTCACTCAGTCGAAACTCGAAAAGAAAGAAGGCACTGGTCACATGCATATGGTCAGTTAGTCACATGGCTCAGTTTCGCAAAACTTATTGGTCAATATCGCAAGCGGCCGCGCGGAGGACTAATAACGCGTCGCAAAAAAATAAAAATAATAATAAAAAAAAAATCGCGAAACCTAGACTCGGGTACCACAGGTAGCCCGAGTAAAAATAAAGCTATAGGTTGAGGTAATAAATTGTTAATATGTTTGTAAATAAAGCAACTGACTTGATATTTAAATATATCATAAATGGTCAGAATGTTCAGTTTTTTAAAAATTGGTAAAGAGTGAGCAAGAGGTGGAGAATAAGTTAAGGTGCGTACAGCCTTTTTTTGACATATTAGGATACGATTTAAATGTGTTTTACAGGTTGAGACCCAAATAATAGTACAGTATTGGAGATAAGGTAGTATGAGAGAATTGTATAATAAATGGAGAGTAGGTATCTCGAGAGAAACTGTCTAGATTTCAATAAGATACCTATAGTTCTAGAAATTTTAGATGTTATGGCTTGAATATGAGATGTCCACAACAGATTCTGATGAATAATTATACCTAAAATTTTTGTCAGTTCTACTCTCTCGATGCTATGTCCACCAATTAAAATGTTAGCATTTTCAAAGTTTGGTTTCTTACGACTAGGGTGAAATAAAATAAATTTTGTTTTGTAAGGATGAAGGGTTAGTTCATTTGCATTACACCGTTTAAAGTGCCTTTCTCAGGGTTGGGGATTTTACATATTTAGGATATTTGGAACATTTTAAGATTTGTAATATACCTTCTTTTCCAAAATTTCATCTTCATGGACTTTCCTGCTGTTAAATTTGGCGATTTTGACGATGGCCGTGAAAAATTTTTACTGGGTTCTAGTCGCCGGAAGTGACGTAGAAGCAGGGAAACCTTCTCAGACAGTAAAAGTGTTTACATTGGGAGTTTACGGGTCACCTTGGATTTTCTTGGCTTTATTCAGATTATTTTGTCGGAAATTCTTTTAACAATTATGCCAAACAGGTGCGTAGTGTTTTTACTCTGGAATGTACCCAGTTGATACGCTAGAATAGCGCTGTATGCTATTTTTTGTGACAATAACGATGTACTATCTCGACTCACGGGAGACGAAGAAGACAAGGATAGTTTAGTGTGGAAAGAACGCCGATTTCGTCAAAGATAAATATGTGAAATGGACGCTGACATCTACTTCTGTAACCTGTTCGTGCTTCGAAGTAGTTTCAACGGGAATATTTGGCACTAAGACGATTCACAGCAGTTTATCACGAGGAAAACCCGTCGGTGTGGCGATTAGAAAACGACAACAATAGAGCATGTCATCAGTCTCATATTTCTTTTTATCGAAGTATTGTTTGCCTTCGATCTTCTCATCTTCTATCAAGAGTATATCGAAATATACTTGACTTGGTAATGTCGTCTACCTCTGGTTCTAATGCTGATAGCTAAAATGACTAGACTAGGATGTAAACATTCCGGGATACGTAATCGAGATCGAAGACGAAGTAAAACTATCTAGGCCATTACCTGAAGACGAATCATCAGAATGCACTGTCAAGCCGTATGAAGACAAGTCGATTGCAGATGAATTTAGGATCGCAAATTTAATGAGCAAATGCGACTTGAAAAATATCTTCTACGATGGCCTATAAATTCGCTTTGCGGGGCACAATAAGGTGAACGATTTGTAAGTTATGAAAGTTTGCTTTATCAGTGAATTTATGTTTACATTTTATCGAATGTTGTATACTGGCATGCCATATTTGCAATTGGCCATATTTGCTAAAACAAAATTGTATGCTGTCAAAGCCATATGATTCGCATGTTTATATTTGTTATATATATGGTCACTGAGTCCAGCGTGCTGCAAATATCGAAAAATTGACGAGGCAAAGTACAAAATAGAAGATAGAGAAAGCAGGTAGATACTGTCAGTACTGATTAATAGAATAATCGTTCGCTTTCCGATTTCCATTTGCAAATATGCCAGCTGCGCATAATTCACCTAGGCTAATAGAATTGATTCGTTCTTCAAAATTGCCACAATTCAGTGCTCGTCCAATTCGATAAACCACAACAAATGTGCGATTTAATCTTCAAACTTGAAGAAATTGACTCTATGTATACTGTCGCCTGCAAGTTCAAATTTCAAAAGTGGATGCAAGTATTCCATTAATCTATAATCAACAGACAGTTCCTACCTGTTTTCTGCACTGATCTTTTATTTGATACTTTATCTTGTCAATTTTTCGATGTAAGTGTAAAGAACTTGATCACTGTTATTAACTGTTTCAATGCAAGCTTTAAATTACTGACATTCCTTCGCATTCGCAAGCTTTCGCGCCATCGCCAGTTCCGTCTGGGGATAAACAATCATGTCGAATATACATCAAACTTGTATTGTCTAGCGCCAACGCAATATGACACCAAACGCTGTTATTTCGCTCGTTAATTGCTTCAATTTCTTTGTTTCGTTGCTGTACTTTAGCCTCCCATTCCGTTGTTTGTTGAGCCGTCGCTTCGGGGCTTAACGGAGCGATTTCTGCTGGTATAACTTCCTTACCAAGTAACGATTTGAATAGCC
The DNA here is from genome assembly GCA_964035015.1 of Corallium rubrum. NCBI lineage: Eukaryota > Metazoa > Cnidaria > Anthozoa > Scleralcyonacea > Coralliidae > Corallium > Corallium rubrum. The sequence goes on from CAXIUP010000120.1 coordinate 339,980, forward strand.
CTTTTGTTTGTATAAACGCTGTAAATTTCGTGCTCCATGCTGGATAATCCTCAACATTTCCGCTGAAACTAAGCCACTTTACTGTATGACTGTCCATCTTCAATATCATGGGCCCATAACCTGTTAACTTTTATGGTTTATAGCGTATTTATTGAAGAAAAAGTTCGCTTATACAAAATCTGCTTAGCTCGGCATTAAAAGGAAACAACAACAATAAAACGTTCGACATACGTTCAGATCACGTGTCCGTTTCACTAAATGTACCTATATGTCCATAAATGTCTATATATATATATATATATATATATATATATATATATATATATATATATATATATATATATATATATATATATACCAGTTAATACTTGAATACTCTAATATATCAACAGTAATCGTCTGACACAAGCGTTTTGTAGCCAATTTTTTCATACTTGTGTAACGCATTAGATTGATTATCCGACAGTTTGCCCAGACCGTGTGGTGATTTCAGCTCAATACACCTTTTCGATAATTACGTCACGCTTCATGAAAACTAGGCTCTCGTGCCAAGTTTCGCAATATTGATTATCAAAGTAATCCCGCCATATTTATTTATGGAAGAAAATGGCTAATAACGTCCAAACTATATATGGTAGAAATATGTCGTGTACGTATGTTGTTAGGCATTTCATAAGCTTTCATTTGATGTATAGTTTAAGTTTCTGTGTTGTGTGTAACTTTTTAAAATGTCAAAAATGTTCGCACCATATATTGCTCGTCAAGTAATACAGTAATAATTGAACTCCCACAACTGTTGTAGAATTTCGAATAATGTCCCCGAGCCTGGGCGTAGGGCCGAAGGCCCAGAGCCCGGTGAGGGTGTTAATCTCGACACGTGTGGAGTCCTTTTACACGCGTGGACAAACGTGATATTGGGAACGAATTTCTGTGATCTGAATATTTATTTATTTATTTATTTATTTATTTATTTATTCATTTATTCATTTATTATTTATTTATTTATTTATTTATCTATTTATCTATTTATTTATTTATTTATTTATTTATTTATTTATTTATTTATTTATTTAGTTATTTAGTTATTTATTTTTTATTTATATTTTATTTATATTTTTATTTATTTATTTATTTGTATATATGTGTGGACGGACCACGCGCGGTTAAGATTGTGGGGCACTGGGGACAATTTAGTTCTTGACAAAAAGATTTGAACCAACAAATAAATAAAAGACGTGAGAAAGGAGTTTTGGGGAAACGTATATCACTTTTGAAAGAACAGAAAATCAACGTCTACATATAAAGCAAAACAACGTCTTGAGTAGAAGGAAACCCGTCAAACCGAAACTCGAAAGGAGGAGAAAGCACGAGTGAAACTTGAAAACCAACGAAGAAATATTAATTACTGCTGAAATATTTGCTAAAAAAAATGGAATCCGACCAAATCGGAATGGATATTTGGCTTGTCTTGTACACAAGAAGAAGAGAGAGAACGAAATATTTATTATTTAAATATTTATTAACATGTAGATGAAAACAATTTCAGCACTTTGAAATGTCATATTAAAATGACTATTGCCGTGGCAGGCTGCCAGGTTTGAAAAATGTTTTCAGATGCTGTAGTCTAGTGATGTTTTTTTGTAAACATGGAAAGAAAGAAGTGTACAGTATAACCCTAAGATTTTGATAAAAATTTTCCGCCTGCCTCGGTAGTCTGATGGTTAACGTAGTCAGCTTGCACGATAACATTGAGTTCAAACCCTGGAAGCAACGTGCAATTTTCTTTATCTCAATATTTTTCACGAATATCATCCATAAATTTTCCTTTGTTCCTCGTTACCTTTTTCTTCAAAAAAAAGAGTTATTAAAAAGGGAGTTTTTTTTTATTTCAAATATTCTACTAGAATTAAAACTATATTTTGATTAACTGGAGTGGCTATTTCCAGGCCCCCAATATAAAAGAGCGCAAGTGTTTCTAATCAGAGGGAATATCTCAATATCAGGAGGTATTTACAAAAAATTCATGCAAATGCGGGCGAGGGGTTATTGCGTTCATGTATTTCTAGTTTTTAAAATACATAACGCACAACTTTGAAACATATATCAAACAGAAGATACTGTGAAATGCTATTTGCGGTAGAACTTTCAAGTTTCTAGCTGAAGAGAAAGTATTTTAAAAATGGGAAAACGTACTATTTTCTTGGTCTGAGTTGTAAACAAAACAAAACAAACTTAATAAATTCATCCAACAGACCAAGAAGGGCCTTCGCTCGAAACGTTAGACTCCTACGTTCTCTGTTTCGGCAATATATCTAACCTTACTATATTTCAAGATAATATAGTACGTTTTACTTTTCCCATTTTTAAAATACTTCCCCTTAAGCTAGAAACTTGAAAGTTCTCCGTAAATAGCATTTTACAGTATCTTCTGTTTGATATATGTTACAAGGTTGTACGTTATGTATTTTAGAATCAATATCCGAAATTTTACAACAGTTGTGAGAAGTCCATTATTACTACTTGACGAGCAATATGGTGGGAACATTTTTGACATTTTAAAAAGTTACACACAACATAGAAACTTAAAATATACATCAAATAAAAGCTTATGAAATGCCTAACAACATACGTAAACGATATATTTTTACGATATGTAGTTTGGACGTTATTAGCATCTTCTTCCATGAACAAATATGGGGGATTACCATGATAATGAAAATTGTAAAACTTGGCCTGGGATCCTCGTTTTCATAAAGCGTGACGTAATTATCGAAAAGGTGTAATGCAAATCCTGAGTGTTCTTTGCTTGCATTCAATATTGTTAGATCGGGTTGCCCACCTCTGTATCCCTTTTTGTAAGCATCTGTTCTCTTCCAACGTAGTATACTGCAATTCACAGAGTCCAGGTATAGTAGAACTACTTGTTTGTGAAAGCGTCTAATGTATTCCACTACTTTGTAATGCAAATCGGTTTCACTCATTAAACTGATCTGGCTGTGTTTACATAGCGTGTAGCTACCAGTTTTCATGATGCTAGGCAATATCTCTTTGAAGACCCAATTTTTGAATTTTTCAGCAGAATCTAGTTTTGAGCTAAATATAAGTCTATACACCCCTGATTCGTTAATAAACAGTCTGAGGATGTCCTGTGAAGGGTGCCAATTTGACACCCTTTATTTTGTCAGTCTTAGGAACGTGTTTTGCTATAGCTTTGCTTTTGGTATCATAACATAAGCATTTTGCAATGGATCTGGCTCTGAACCAAATATCATCACCGCTTTTTACAACGCTAACTTGATTAACACCAAAGCTGAACTTTACTGAATTGTTCATTCTATATACTATAGTGAGATATTTTTTTATGTTTTCAGACGCATTAAATTAATCTGTAAACCAAATATTCTGAACCAAGCCCAAGCCCAGGCTTTCGACAAAGTAGACAACGGCTTGCTACTTGAAAAGCTGAGAAACATCAACATTCATGGCAGTCTATATTCTTGGTTCAGCTCATACCTGGAAGGGCGCAAACAACGTGTTACCATTCCTGGAGCTATCTCTTCCACCCTTCCTGTGACCTCAGGTGTACCACAAGGATCAATCTTAGGACCAATGCTATTTTTACTTTACGTTAACGACTTACCAGACTCCGTACGGTCATCAAAAGTTGCCTGCTTTGCTGACGATACAAAGCTTGTTGGGAAAATTGATTCCTACAGTGACGCAGTCAACCTTCAAAAAGACATTGACAGTGTAGAAACATGGTCAATACAGTCTGGTCTACAGTTTAATGAAATGAAAACAAAAGTTCAAAGCATAACTCGAAAACGGAAAGCACTTGTGTACCCGTACAACATCAAAGGCAAGCCAATCAATATGGTAGAAACCGAACGAGATATGGGGGTTTGGATAACCAAGGAGCTTACATGGGCAAAGCAAGTTGTAACCCAGTGCTCGGCAAATAAGTTGTTAGGTTTCGTGCGAAGAACAGTGAGAGCAGTACCAAACCAACAAGTCCGACGAACCTTATACTTGTCAATCGTCCGCCCACACCTTGGATATGCAACCCAAGTATGGTCTCCTCAATCAGTAGAGTTAATGAGAAGAATAGAATCAATCCAAAGACGGGCTACCACAGTAATTTTAAACCTTCCCTTCCGCTGTTCACCTACCTACAAAGAAAGATTACAAACATTGAACTTACTACCAATCACTTTTTGGCATGAATACCTCGATTTAATCTTCTTCTTTAACTCTTTCTTGTCCGAATTGGTCTTTAATATTTTATTCTCGCTAACGCCAGACGATTTTATTCACCTCTGGGGAAGCCCCCGGACAGGAATGAGTTATAAACTATCTCTTTAACTCTTTCTTGTCCGAATTGGTCTTTAGTATTTTATTCTGGCTAACGCCAGACGATTTTATTCACCTCTGGGGAAGCCCCCGGACAGGAATGATTTATAGCTATCAACGATCTCGCATGTGTCAATCCTGAAGTTTTACCTACTCCATACACCTCCTCTAGAAAAACCAGACTTACTGATAATCCAGACCTTTTGCTATTCTGTCAACCAAAATGCAGAACACTTACTCACCAGCGTTCATTTTGCACAAGAATGGCTAGGACATGGAACGCATTGCCAAGTATTCTACGTCGCAAGACAAACAGCTTAAATAACTATAAAACAATTTTATTTAAATACTACAGAACTGCTGTATATACATCATACGACCCAGATGATCCCAGGACATGGAGGACAATTTGTCCGAAATGTAACACTGCACGTAGTTTAATTGAGTGTCTCCGCTGCTGTTTCTAATATTGTATTATTCTTGCAGTTCGTAAATCCGTTATTTTCTTCGTCTAGTTTATGAGCCCGCAGTAATTGGCAAATATGCTGTTGCGGTTACCCTGCCACTTTTAGATACCTTTTATGTACTTTAAAATGTGATTACCTAATACATATGTGTATGTAAAAGCTAGTGGCAAAGCTTAATAAATAAATAAATAAATAAATAAATAAATAAATAAATAAATAAATAAATAAATAAATAAATAAATAAATAAATAAATAAATAAATAAATAAATAAATAAATAAATAAAGTATTCCAACAGTGATATATTTGTACTCTTTCATTTCTTTGCTGGGTTTATAAAAATCGTTTAACTGTGGTTCTCGTGTGAATACCTTTCCACCTATCTCTTAAATCTGCCTCAATTCATCCATTGCTTTGTTAGTTGATTGATATCAGCGTTTGCATCTGATAATTGTTGCCTATGCTGCTGTATACGGTCTTTTTAGCTACCTCGTTTTCGTATCAAGCTTCCTTTGCTTTTACCAAATCTTCAAGGGTAATAATATGCCTTTTCATTTCTGCTTCATAACCACTATGGTTCAATTTACTGAAGAGGAAGACATGGAGAACAATCTGGCATTATTGAAGAAACAATTCTTGAACTTCTACAAAAGTCTTCTGTCATTCACTCCGACGAGCAGCGAATTTAAGGATATTCTATTAATGCTTCGAAATGTATTTCTACAGTCAAAAATTCGTTTGGTTAACAATCGTTTGAACATCCATTCGAAAGAAAGTGTGGAAATTATTTCACTGCATCTCTTGCAACGCCCAACGCTCGCAGAATACACGGATTGTCTAGCTATCAGTATCGCGTTTTACAGTATTATCACATCGCGCGCTGAACGTTGTTGCTAGCTTGTTCAATGTTTTTCTTGTCACTCTATTACAAACAAGACGCCTGCTTAGGCGTTCACTCGGGCTACTCATAGCAATGCAACTTGGCGTAGCCTATGCACGAAACAGTGCAACAGCGTGCACATATTAAGCGTTTGTTAAACAGTACAAAATAACCTACAGTGCTAGATTCGGTAGATTAGACAACCCAGGTAAGTTAGCTACCAGTTCGCCAGCCGTTAGTGTGAAAAAGCTGGATTGAACGAGCTACAAGACCGGCAAAACATTGGTGCAGCGGCCGAGCGGCGAAATGGCAGCTAACTTCACGGCGTTAATTTAGACGTGCAAACAGTTCGACATAGTACACGTTTATCAGTATTTTTTGCATTATTTGGTGCTACTCAACTCAGTAAGCAGTATATTAGACGATCGACAACAAGCGAACGTACCGAGGAACTATTAAAACTATGCACACACTCAAGAATCACATCGAGTTCATTTGGCAAACTCTATTAACACAACAATAATACATAAGCCAGGCAATAACAAAGCGAATTACAAATACTAAAATTACCTCAATACATTTAAAGTATTCCCTTTTAGCGTATTAAAACTTGAGTCTCTTCAGCACGAAATGTCAACACAGCATGTCTTGATCGAAACGGCGGAATATTATCAACCCAGATCGAAATTTATAAAAGAGCTTACCATCTTTTTATAGTGTAGAATACTGCCATCAATGTCAGCAGTTGTAAGCGTAGTTAGCATATTTAACATTAACGCAGTTGTAAGCCACATGACTGATGAATAACAGTGTTCAGTAAGTCACTTGTGATCTTCTAAAAGCTTCAAATCAGGACACCAGGTCATCGAACACTCAAGCAACAGCGACCAGATAAGATGGCGGCGCATGAAGATGAGGAGCACATGCGTGGTTTCGCAAAGCCTATCGGGATGATGTAATAATTGCAATTTGTCGACACAAAAAATAATAATAATAACAGAGCCGAAACCTAGACTCGGCTACCACAGTAGCCCGAGTAACAAAACTTACCACTCGACCAGCGCGAATGTTACCGTTCTATGTTTCCTTAAATGATAGAAAACACTTCGTTATAAACGTTAAATTTCGAAAGATGCAAGTCAATGCATGACCATCGTTTAAATAGTATATTTTAATAAATATGTTTACTTTGCTTCAGCCAACGTAATTATATATTTTCGTTCTTGAGACTCCTTAAACAACTCACATTTGTATTACCTTTAACTCTTTCCTGTCCGAATTGGTCTTCTTGTATTTTATTCTGCAGCCAACGCCACACGATGTTGTTCACCTCTGCGGAAGCACTCGGACAGGAATGAGTTAAATATTACTTTGCTCCTGTATTCTAAAATCTTCATAATTTACTGATACTGTCTTTCTTTTTTAGGCAAACATTTTGTATAAACGCAAACAGCTAGTCGCGCGCAACGAAACGCTTGAAAACATTGACACAATAAGAACAACAAAGCGAAGCGGCGGGACACAAAACGGCTAAACGAAAAATTGGCGGTGTATTCGGGCAAACTTCGACGAATAAAACCCAAGGCGCTAATGAACTGAAGAGATTTATACGTAATACAATATTTCAAAAAGCCAACCGACACTTAGAGGCCTTCAAGTTCAGGACGGCGACTTCTGTTTCTACGGCACAGTTATACAGTATCGCACAACACTGAGGAAACGTTAACCAACGTGAATAAACATCGATTTGGGCATGCAGTTGGTCTTTCTTGAGAATTATTAACGTACACCTTTTCTTGTCACAATAAAATAAATCATATTATAAAAACATTGCCTTTGCGTGATTCGATTTAGCTTACGTTTCTAAATAACCCACCCCAGTAAGTTATATTTTTGCTCTCACGAAACACGTGACAAGCCCAACACTCGAATAAATATACTAAACCCGTGACCAGCCCTCTTTTCGAAGTGACGAGTGGAGATAAGACCCCGGTTACGAGGTTGCAATTAGGTTTGTACGCTGTTATGAATAGGACTACGACAGGTCTTCATTTAACATAACATTTTTTTTATTATCAAACAAAATGAACTATTATAAATAAACAATACCCACAAATAGCAATGCTATTGTGAGAACGTATACTCAGCACAAGATATCGATGAAAACGTTACTGTGTTTAATAGTATTGTGATGGATATGCTAAACAAAATTATGCCGGAAAGAACTGTCAGATGCCATTCCTCTGACAAACCTTGTATGACTGCTCAAATATCAAATTAAAGCAAGACAGTGCGCCTTAATCGTGGGGATGAAATAAGCTATGAATGTTTATGCCGAAAAGTCTCTAGTCTTGTGTCTAAAGCTAAAGCCACTTATTATCATAATAAAGCAAAAGATTACCGCACAACAAATCCTGACAAATGGTTTAAATCCATTGTCATATTTGACTTGATTGATCAAGATTCTTCTTCATAAATTAGCTGCAATGAATGTTACAAAGTCCGTTTGGCTATGGATAAATATATGTTATTTACCGGCTGGGAGGTCCGTATAGAAAAATATTTGCCCGAGATCTTAAAAAAGGCCCGAGGCCGCAGGCCGAGGGACATTTTTGAGACCGTGGGCAAATATTTTTCTATACGGACCGACCAAAACGGTAAATAACGTATTTATTTTTTTGTTACATAATTATATAAATTAAATAATTATAATTGAATTAAGCTGCGTAATCGAGATGACGTTCACGTGATATTCAAAAGTCCAAAGTTTATTGTTCGACAGTAAACAACTGCCGACAGGCAGTCTTACATGGAAGCTTGGAACCTTGTTGTGATAAAAAAAACATTCAAAACTTGAAGCTCTAGTTAGGAAGGGAAGTCAAAATGCAGTCCAAATGTTTTTAAAGTTTAGTTGATAACGTTTCTTCGTCGTTCTTCTTCATCGCTTGCTCGTTCGGATAACAGAAGAAAGACAGTTTAGTGTCAAAGGTTTCAGCTTTTCTATCTTAATCTTTTGGTATGATTTTTTATATATACTTCTATATAGTTTCATTTAATGATTCAAAATACTGTGTTCACAAGTTTATGCAAGGGAGCACGCCAAACTGACCTGTGTTTCTTCTTCTTTGTTCGGAGTCCTTCGTTTGGGAGTCCTTCATTTATATTCAGCCATTTTGAATAATGCGGTATATATCATTAGCGTATCGCAGGCGCGGGCTACGGGCCGAAGGAAACCCGAGCGCGTTCCGAAAATTAAATAACGGTCGGAAGGAAGATAAATAGAAGGGGAGTGAAACGCCAGAGATTTTGTAACATGATGCTGGTTGACCGTTGCTAGGAACATTTCCGTCGCTAGGAACATTTCTAATTATGGTCGATATACAGGTATGACGTCACTATCCATCCAAAATGAAATAGTGAAATAAAAGCAGCCTGCTGCGAGGGCAGTGTTGAAATACAAGTCGCAATATAGCAAGGTTGGTGTACTGCCGAAACATGAAACGTCATGTCTAACATTTTGACTTATATTAAAGGGCCTTGGCTCCAATCGCTGGAAACGTGAGACATCTACGTTCTATGTTTCGGCAGTACGTAAACAAACTAATACTATCAGTAGATCGAAGGTGGTTTTCAGTTGATAGATGAGTAAATTAAATATTACAATTCTACGACGTGTCTGGACGATGTAATTTAAATACAGTATTTTCTTTCTCTGACTCTGTCTTTGCAAGCGGTTCGCTGTTGGCTAGCGGTTGTTTTAATAGTGTTTACTAATACTAGACAGGAATTGAGGAATATCAGAAACGCTGGGACGGCTGGGTCATGGGTTGTAAACGTCTGGCAGACTGGCAAATTATAAACGTTTGTTAAACTTACCTCGCGCGAACAACCTAATTGATTGTTGACAGATCAAGGGTTACGAGCATAGCTAGATTTCAAAACCCAAATAACGCATCGCCATTGGTCAATACTCCTTGACGTAACGGTTGTTTCCCTCCTCTCCTTTTTTCTTCCCTCCTTTCTCGGTCCTCGTAAACGCTCGGGCCTCGGGTTTCCTTCGGCCCCGTAGCCCGCGCCTGCGATACGCTAACGATATATGCCGCATTATTCAAAATGGCTGAATAAAAATGAAGGACTCCGAACAAAGAAGAAGGAACCCAGGTCAGTTTGGCGTGCTCCGTTGGTTTATGTATGTTTTCCCTACCGTTTCAAACTTATTTCTTTATAAATATCGCTCGCAAATTTTGCTTTGTCACAGTTTTCCCAGCGTTTCTTTTAAAATTCGCTGTTTACACATGAAGTTGTCAAAACCCTTTGGATTATAAAACTCATTTGCATCACCGTAGCTCTCTGTTGAACATATTTTTTTTCTGTGGCAAGCGAAATAGTTATGAAAATCGATCAATTTTAAATGACAGAATGCAAAAAAATAACTTTTTGGTTAAAAATTTTACGGAAATTTAGGATTCCATGACCGTGGTCAGATATCGTAAAAAACTGCCCGCTCACGCAGCCAACCAAATTGCGCATTACCTAGGATTCCACCGCTCAGGATTGATAAAAAATAAATAGTTTTCTCTCAGGGAGGATTCAACAAGTAAATGTATGGGGGAATTCTATCGTCCATCGCCCTGTGTCTTACATCAAAATCGCCAAAGGCAAAGGTAAATGTACCATTCTTTTCTCGCATACGTCAGCAATTTTGGAAGACTAGTGACGAATTAATTTCTGAAAAAAATGCGCCGTCTTTTTATAGCTCTGTAGCGCTTGGGCTTCTATGTTAAATACGATATGGGGGGGGGGGGTAGGGGAATACAAGAGGATCACAGTGGTACTAAGATTGCCATGGTGATCTTTGTTCTCGCGCGATCATGCCTTCATTCTTTGTGGGCACTTTTTGCAAATTTGGAAATTCGAGCCCGGACGCTAAAATATAACAATTTAAAGCTTCAAATAACTTTTTAGTCTTAACCGATCAGATATTTATTTTGTGCTTGTCGGAAAGCCAAAGTGTTAACTTAAGCTCGTTTCTTTTTTGTTTTTCGACTTTGGGTCTTATTAATTTGTTTGGAGCGATATTCTTGAGACGTCGCGCGCGGCCGAGGCATGTCTGTTGATACAAGCGCTTCGTTTTGTTGGTGGGATATATGATGGAAAACCGCCTGGAAATTGTATATCGTTACAAAATATAGAAGAAACAAGAAAACTAAAGGATATTCAAGTTGTGTCAAGACCATTGAAATCAAGACCATCGCACGCAGATTGAGAGCTTCTGCAGAGATTATATGTCTTTGCTGTACAATTGCCAATGAATTGTTTACATGAAGAAACGTGTTAGGTAGATTTGTTGGACTTACTTAGTTATTTCGAAACGTACAGAGATGCAAATGACAGCCCACGTATAAAGTGGTCCATCCATGTGCAGTAAAACAATGCCAGAGCTGTGTTTTGTTTTGTTTTGTTATGTTTATGTACATAATATAAAGTACAGTAAACTATAGTGTGCCTCATCTTAGCCATAGGTTATAGCACAGTTTGTTCAATCATAACTTATGCTTATAAATTATGTCGTTAAGTATGTATTATATATCATGAAGATGTGTCTACATTACTGTATGGCATGTTGTTTACTCAGTATCTTAATTTAATTAAACATTTACAGCTTCTCAATTTAGTGTCACATATATATTTTATATATATGCTTTTGTTTCTTTGCTGGTGCACAAGTACAGCTGGTGTACATGTATTATTGCTTTATTTATACTGTGCCACAGACCTATACTTACATATAATATTAGCAGATGATATAAATGGCAAAACATGTCTTTATTATGCTTGTTTTAGCTGTGCAGTTGTTATAGAGCTAGCTCATACTCAAAGTGTATCACAGCTGTTTATTTGCTGGTGTACAACATGTACCATGCTTCTTTTATTAAACCACTCGAAGGCTTAGTAATGTGAGTTAGGCTATCATTGCCAGGGTGCATACCATGTAGGTCACTCAGCGTGAGTTTAAAAAGTGCTCAGCGTGCTGGTGCACAATCACACTGCGGATGGTGTGCTGGTGTACCATATACATCCATACAACTATACAAGTCAGTGGGGTGGCACCAGCACCAGCATTCGCCTTGACATCCCTTGGCGCAGCACCTCAACGCCCATGGCTTATCTTCAGCATGGAGTTCAAACCCTCAACCTTCAGTTTACTAGCTACAGGTCAAGTTGCGAGTTGGTGGTTGGTTATTCTCCACCCAAGTTCATTGTCCCATAATAATTGTTCTATATAATATATATATATATATATATATATATATATAATATTACAGCTATTTCAATTACAACTAAGCTCTTAAATGAATCTTTGTCTTTGACACAGACTGACACAGAGCTATTTATATTATGCAATTGTCTTATGATAATATAAACTGTATCAAAGAGTTGTGCTTATTTGCTGAATATGCACATCTATAAACATCTCATATTATCTTTTACTGTTTATAATAGTGTCAAACAGTTGTGTTCCAGATGAAAACACCTTATCTATTCCAGTGTCACCCACCTGGCTGGTGTTGTACCTATTTACAGTTACTGAGGACTATCTGATTTATAGAGTTCTGAATATATGCGTTCACATTTATTGTCTTGATTTTATAGTACAGCAGCTTTTAAACCTATGCTGTGATGAGATGCAAAATACTAATTCTTCTTGTTTTATATATTAAACTGAAAATTTAAGCAGAGTTTGCATGAGTGTGTGTGGTGTGTGTGTGTGTGTGTGGGGGGGGGGGGGGGGGGGGGGGATAAGGAGGGTCTCCGACTGGCTAAGTTTGGGGAAAGGGGTTGATTGGTTTGATGAGAGGATGGCTGAGTTCAACCTCGTCCCCAGGGCCTGTTGCTCTGTGTTTTCATTGGTTGATCGCTTATCGTAAATATTCTTCGTAGATACAATTAATGCAAAGTTCAGTCAATTAATTTGCTCATGACTCATATTCGACAATAGCTGATAGCTCACAAAGCGTCCGCGTTTATAATTTGATCTGTTCTTGCACTTATGAGTAGCTATATATAATGGCGGATTCCAATAACGTTTGGTAAATTCAATGGCGAAAAACCGACTCTCGAGGATGGAAATCTTTGCTCGGAGTTTAATCAGTGCCGTCTTTCGAAAGTCGTCATGGTTCGGTATTCAGTAAAAGCAGCAATGACAAGGATTTATTTAGATCACCAAGGACGATTCGAGTTCCAAGTTGATATGCAGAAAGTGCGAGGTATTTCTTTTCAAGGTGAGCGGCTTTAGACAAGAGCCAAAATATGCAAATTAGAATATACATTGAAATGAAGTGCGTGAGGCTGGGAGCAATATGCTCTCCAAATTAAATGTTAATTTGGAGAGCACATAGGTACGACAGCGCGAGTGACTACGAGTTTGGAATTTTATACTGGTCAGTTAGTTCAGGTAAAAATATTGTGAGAAATTTAATACCATTAACGCGAGTATCACATTTCGAATTTAGTCAATTTGCAAATTCGAGGTTGTATATAATTATATATATATTCATTTTCCAGTTTCAAAACGAAAAATCTTAAAGAACAAAGAGTGTAGATAAACCTCTCGGAAACGCCGTTAAAATGTGGTCCTCAATGACTATATTTATAGTGGCAAATATTATATTTTAGTCACACAACTAAGATAACAAATGCAGAGTGACAAGGAAAATAGCTGCGCAAAAAATCGTATGAAAGCTATAGTTTAAGCATGTCGCTTTTCCTGATATAAAAATATTCATATATCTACGCCAAATAATAAAATATACGTGTAGAACTGAAAAGTTAGAACGCTTCATGCAGCCTTGTATTTCTCTGGCAAGCTTTGCATGACGTCTTGTCAATTTCACAACATTCCAATTTATGTGATTTCGACTTTAGGAAAAACCTGACAGACTGCGGATTATAGTAAACGTTTCATATAACACAATTTTAAGTAGAATGACTAAACAATCTACAAATTAAACACCGTTCATTTATGAAGACTGAGCGAGTATAAAGAAAGTTATATTTACACTTAATTCATGATTTGTTGTTTTGACGGCCGCGTATTCGTGCGACCAGACACGGCGTTAAAAATATCTATGAGTAAAGGTACGTCTGCTTCCAAATATTCTCAAAATCAAATTCCTTAAGATTCTCGTAACTGTTGCCACACAAAACTGAACCATCCAAACGTTTGCAAAGACGTTTGCGGGCTGATTTCATCTCGTCTGCGATGGACGACTTAAAGATGGTGTCAGATGAAAGCACACAAATTGTTTTCTTCTAAATTTCGGTCAACAAAAACTTGTGAATTTCAGGAAGCTGATTCATGTTTGTCTCTTCCTGTGATTTTGGTAGAAGAAACTGCGCGAGAGCTTCTGCTGTTGTTACTTCTTGAACTTCTTATAAGCGGCTTGGAAAGCTACCTTCTTAATTAATACCGCAATACCTGACTTCACTAGTTTAGCTTGAGCTGTTCGTTTTGTCGGCTGCTTATGGACGATGAAGAGATCTCTATGTAACAAGTATTCAAAACACTTTACCTGAAGTGGTTCTAGACAATACGAAGAGGAGTTGCAACTATTGAACGCCAACTGAAGTCGACGAAGCAGTCAATTTCCTCCTCGAAGGTACCAAATGTATTATAATTTATGACACCCAGAATTTCTGGGTGTAAAAAACAGCCGATGCCAGGGCCTTTTCGCCATGCCACAGGGCAACAGGCCCTGGGGACGAGGTTGGGCTGAGTTTAGGGAAAGGGTAGGGTAGAATAATAATGATTTGCAGCTATTACCCGAATACACCATTCTTGAGTTTAAATATGTATTTCCTTGAAATATCTCCATTTACTGTAGTTGATTTAGTGCCACAAGGTTGTCTACATGTATTTGCTGATAATGCAAAAAAGAGCTGCTTAATATAATGGACTTATTTGTCAGAACAAAATTGTTTACTCCATATGAAAATATGTGAATATTTTCCCATTTTCACAATAACTATTTTTTGTAGATTCAGTTATGGTGTGAAGGCACTGAAGCTACGTTTTAATTATTTTCTTCTACAACTTTGATGTTTTTAGGGGGTACCAAGAAACATATTTAGAATACTTCAACTACAGTATACTGTACAGGAAGTACAAAAATGTTTTACATTGATGTTTGCCTAGGTGTATGCTGTACCATATTCTTGACCCACAATGACTCTCTATTTTGAATTGAGAAGTGTGTCACTCATTGTCAGGACAGCTGATAATCTCTGTCAAGCAAATCACTCACCAGTCAATATTAAGAATAAATCAACTTGAAGCAGATCGTTGTTATTGTGAAAGTAAAATAATTGCATGGCACAATACCGAAAATCCACAGTATTTTTCTACTGACAAGCATATTTATCTAGAGTAGAGAACCAGATCTGAGTCATCTGATATTTCACCTCGAACATTTGTTATAAATACACCATACCGTCTTCTAGTCAGAAACTATTTTGTAAAAAAAAAACACAATCGGAGTAAGCTGAACAGTTTCTGGGCGATCACGATGCAGCGCCGTACAATTGTCGTACTTCTTTACTGCACAATCAAACTACGACCAGTAACTCAGTTGCAACTCCCCACCATTTTGTTTCTTTTTGGGAGGAAAACCGCTGTCCGCAATTGCGCATTACGACCTTCGGCGATGCCGAGGGCATTTGTGCCAAGCGTGCAAAGATCTGTCACCTCCCCAGCCCTATTTAATGTACATATTAATGACTTGGAGGATGCAGTCCCAAACCACTTGAACGTAGACACTTGCAAATACGCAGATGATTGTACCCATGATCAGGTTGTTAGTGTGGGCAAAACAAGTCACACTCAAAACGCTGGTGATGCAGTCGTAAATTGGGCAGAAACCAATAAAATGGTCATTAATGTCAAGAAAACGAACGATATGTGGTTGTGTTTCGACTATTATACCACCTAAGAGAATGCAGGAAATCAAACCTTCCTACGGAAGTAGGGCTGACATTATACAAATCTAAAGGAAGACCAATTGCAGAATATGCCTCCCCCGTTTGGGGTGGTCTTCCAAGTTGCCTTGAAAACGAGATCGAGCGGATACAGTCAAGAAGTCTTCGAATTCTTGGTCTGGAAAAGAATAGCTTACCTGAACTTAGCAGCAGAAGAGAGACGGCCACTAAACGCGAAATTGAGAGGATAGTAAATTATCTAAGCAATCCCTGTCGTAGCTTAATTCCTGACGCAATCAATAATACATACAATTTAAAAGCGAGCAATGCAAATGGACGGACGTACCTATTTTCAGGAACTGAAAGACACAAAAGATCCTTTCTTGCACGTGCATGCAAATTTTTGTTTCGTTCCCCGCAGGAACGAAACTGTTACTGTGTTAGCTTTCCATTGACGTCACAAAAGAAAGTGTCATCACAGATGAAAATAGACCAATCGCAGTGCAGTGTTGTTGGTAGCATAAGCCAAAACTTCGATCCAATGAAATCAAAATTCCGCATAAAAAATTTAGTTGGAGGCGTGGTTAAACGCCAAAACGAAGTGAAATAATATTGCTGATCTAGCATAATTAGCTGAACGACGTAAACAATCCCGTGTGAAGTGAATCATACAATACTATGAACAAGCGAATGCCAAGTACTGTAGCAACTTTCTCCTCTTTGGATTCTCCGAAATTGCATTCTAACTGCTCGTTGCCGCTTTAGATTTAATATTAATAAAGATTGAAGTTGGGTGAATAGCATGCATTGCCAAAGGTAGGGTCGAGTCAGTGGTTGAGTTGACCCTTATTTATTCCGTCAAATACAAACTTTGAAAGAATTACGCACAGCTTCAAGATTATTTAATAAATATCGGTGGCAAAAATGACCGCTAATGTAGCCGGCTTTCCAAACAGCGACATTTTATGTATCTACATATAAATAACCGCAAAATTTCCGTCGTACTGACGCCACATGTACATTTCTCCTAGGAAGAAAATAAAACGTTGCCAAAATAACTGCGTTCTCAAAAAAATTTCGAAACGCTAGCAGGTAAGGCCTGGTTTATATATCGCACAATCGTCGCATTTAATTAAGACAAATGTATTTTTCATTTCGTTTCAGTAAACGACGAAATTAATTCAGACAAATTTAATGTTTTGCACATTGTAAAACACCAAAAATTAAGGCCAATTAAAAAAATATTTCTGTTTTTCATCGCCGTCCGCCCCAAAAAATTCGTTTTATCGTCAGTTATCTGTTAGAAACCAAATATTTGGCGCCGTAATGCGCTACTGTTGTTAGAAAAGAGCGGTAAATCATGTTTTTGCTTCTGTTTTTGTTTGTATCGTCGTGCGTGAGCAAAGTACAATAGCTTTCCGAAGAAACAGGACAAGCAGGTAAATTGTGCAAAGCTTTGAAAGTTAAAATTAGCTTTAAACGTGCAATAGCTTTGGACAGTAATCGTTAGCTATGCAGGAAAAGCGTACGAAATAGAAAACATCTCAACTTTTAACCCGGTTTCTGCAAGAAAGTACGCTACTAATAAAAATAAAAAATAAAAAAAAAATCCGCACGCCCGCCCCAATTTTTTCAAAAAAAGTGATGAAAAACAGAGATATTTTTTAATTGGCCTAAGAGCAGGAAATTTATACATTTAATTCGTTGCGCCGTCACGTCGCATTTCAGTCTGATCACGACGGATGTCACGGATACAACGGCTAAGACGAATTTACTCCCCATTTAATTGATTAAATTACCATGTAAATTCGTCTGAAATGCGACGATTGTCCGACGTATAAACTAGGCCTAAAAGAAACAGGAAGTGTGACTGACCCGCTGTATGTTTTGTTAATGATTATCAAGAAAACGATTCCATTGAATGACATCAAGTTCAAATTCAAATTCAATCTGTTCAAATTCAGTTCCCCCGTAGGCCAACAACCAATTGTACTTATACGCAGAACGTTACCTCTCCGCGACAGCGTAACCATAAAAGATTTTGCTTCGAAAATTGTAGGCCTTGTCGCGTCAGACAACTGGCGGGAATTGGCCAAGCTAAATTTCGCCCCAATCGGCATGCAACAGCCTCTTATAAGAGGCGGACGGGAACGAAACAACTATTTATTTTTAGAAATAGTTTCTTGTTGCAACTTGGCCTTCATTTTTAACTTGTATATATAACATTGTATATTATGTTACTCATTTCACTATATGTTATAATCCAATTTTGTAAATCCGCTGTATTTTTCTAACCTAAGATGGATGATTAAAGATTATTATTATTATTATTATTATTATTATTATTATTATTATTATTATTATTATTATTATTATTATTATTATTATTATTATTATTATTATTATTATTATTATTATTATTATTATTATGACATTGAGCAGTGGCGTATAGACGCACTCTGTACATGTCCTTAGTTTCAATGAGAAAATTTTACTTGAATTAACAAATTACATCGTATTCTGGCTTTTATATTTACATTTAATCTATAATGATCCGTTCAAGCTTACTTGCACTGTTTGCTACCCTCATAATATGTGGATTTTGTGGCAAAGAATTTTTATCATTGGGTCGACATTCATGGCGTTGTAAAAGCAAAGTGGATTACGAGCAAGAAAACAACGTAAATGAAAATCCAGCTATTGAATTGCCTGCAAATGAGTGTCTGCCAGTTAAATCGTACAAGGCTGTTAAATGTTGCTGTGGTAAAGTCTGTAAAGGGGCTCGCGGTCTTAAAATGCACCAACGAAGCTGTAAAGTCATTGATGACCTTGAAGACGAACTACAACAACAAATGACAGACGCATTAAACGATCATCAGACTGATGAGGATAATGTAGAGCAAACCGACCCTGAAATCCCGTCTTTAATTCGCCAAGAAAACTTTCCTGTATTAAAGGAAGGAATTAAACTACCCAAATCGCCGTTACAATGGTCAACAGCCAACGAATTTTTCAAATTAACTTTTTTAAACCACCCAATCACACCGCACGATTTAAATAACAATATCAATACCATGGCAACAGTTATGTACAACTATTTTTGTGAAAATTTTGGATTTGTCGAAAATAATGATGTGGAATTAAAAAGAAAATATGAAAAATTCTCCGCCAAAGATTTGAAGAAAGCCTTAAAGAAATTAAAATCACAAAACGGAGATGTTCTAGAGATTAAATTCGTCGCGAAGCAACTGCGCAACCTTCTCAAATCTAATACTCATCAAAGTAATACTGTTAACCATCAACCAGGAGAAATTGATCATGACAACCTAATTAATAAAAATTTCTGAGGATATGTCAAAAGATTTTTTAAAAAGAACACAAGCTCACTTCCATCATTTAACATGGCTCAATGCACATCTTATTTCACTAAAACATTTTCCGCAATCAATCCAAGTAAAACATTCAGCATCCCAAGTTGGATTCCAAAATTTGCTTCACCGCAAACACCATTTAATCTTGACCCCCCGACCTATCAAGAGATTACTAACGTCATCCGTAAAATGAAACCGTCTGGCGCTCCATGTCCACTTGACCAGATATCTATAATCTGCTTTAAACGCTGTCCTTATTTACGCTCACACTTAACTGAGATAATTCACGCTGCCTGGTCATCCGGTGTTGTACCTTCAGACTGGAAAAAAGCATGCACAATATTAATACACAAGAAAGGGGAAACAGACGAACCTGCAAATTTTCGCCCAATAACACTTGAATCCATTCCGCTTAAAGTTTTAACATCATGCCTTCGTAATAAAACATTTCAATTTCTAGCAGAAAACAAGTACTTAGAACAAAACATCCAGAAAGGTTTCACCCCAAAACTCTCCGGAACGCTAGAACACACAGCTCAGATGGCACACATAATAAACAAAGCGCGTACCAAACAACGATCTCTCGTCATAACATTATTAGACCTTAAGAATGCATTTGGTGAAGTCCATCACAACCTTATTCAAGAAGTCCTTGAGTATCATCACATTCCCGATCACATAAAAAATATCATACACAGCCTCTACACTGATTTCCAAACTTCCATCATAACCGAAGAGTTCAACACACGTTTCATTACAGTTGATCGTGGTGTTCTCCAAGGTGACTCTCTCATTCTCCCATCAACTAAATTTCTTCAATGTCAAACTATATCTCGGAAAGTTTTGAAATCATCACCAAACGACGAGATAAAAAACCTATGGATGGCCACAAGCAATCACAAAAATGTACAATATGACAAGTACAAAAACACAAAAGACGTACTGAACACTATCAGGAAAGAAAATGAAAAAAGGCTTCAAAATCACCTCATTTCACAAGGTTCATTCTTCTCCAATATCATCAAATACTCTACACTCTCGCTCAACTCTATATGGTCCTCGGTCCAAAACAAACTTCCTAAGAATATCTTTAACTTCACCATCCGGTACATAAATAATACGCTCCCAACTCGCAAAAATCTGTTGAAATGGGGAATATCACCAACATCCGACTGTTCTTTCTGCTTGGAACCCGAAACCTTGCTCCACGTCGTCAATGGATGCAAGACATACCTAAACGAAGGACGTTTTACGTGGCGACACGATTCCGTTCTTAATTTCATTGCAACCTCTCTTAAATCCGTACAACACTATATTAACCTTTATGCTGACCTACCTGGCTTCATCAGTCCATCTGTTATCACCGGAGATAAGTTACGCCCTGATCTTCTGATAACAATCGAAAACAAATACATCTACATACTCGAACTGACTGTTGGATTTGAATCTAATCTTCTTACTAATGCAACCCGTAAGAGACAAAAATATCTAGAACTTATTAACGATCAGCACAAAAATTATGAAAAAGTGAAATTTATAAATTTATCTATCAGTTCGCTTGGAGTTTTTAATCAGTCATCTATAGACTTTATTGAAATGCTGAAAGACGTGAAATTTGACGAACGATGTAGAAAGTACTATACTCAGAAAATGATGAACACTTGCATAAGGACCTCTTACTATATATTTTGTAAACGTAACAAAGAATGGGATAACCCGACTTTAATGTCATACTAATATTTTTTATACCATTTGTTAATTCAAGTAGACATTGGTAAACTACCTGTAAAAGAGAGGTTTATCATTGTAGTATACGTAAATCATAAATAAATAAAGTTTCCATTATTATTATTATTATTATTATTATTATTATTATTATTATTATTATTATTATTATTATTATTATTATTATTATTATTATTATTATTATTATTATTATTATTATTATTATTATTATTGGCATTGAGAATACAATCGTATTACGCAAAAAGTACAATAGACATGCCCTATAAGTAATGCATGCATGTTAAAGCTAAAAGATATTACTATTATACAGATCTCTAGAGGAACATACCAAATACCATTGCTTTCCGTTATTCCATTGAGGATCATTAAATGAAAAGTCTCTGAGCCCATATTCTTCAAGTGTTTCTTGCTCCACCCATTTAAGCTGAAAGATAACATTACACCTTAAAATGTTTCTATTTTAAAACGAAAAATTTGATAATAATCTGTTGTTAAATAAAAAAAAGAACACGCGTAAACCAAGCTAATGACAAGTGTAGGCGAGCATTTCAATAGTAAAAAGCATGATATCTTTCCATTACGAAGATCGAAAAACAAGCCATTCAATTTCGCTTTTTACACTGTCGCACGAAATCAAACTCTTTTCACAAGAGCAATGCTATAAATATAGACAACTGACTCCACTGATTTCGGGTAAAGCGCTCTCAATTAGTCAGAATGTAAACCACAAAAATAAAATAGATACTGTTAGAAAGTTATTAATTTGTAGAATACAATATTGTATTTGATTTTGCGATTAACACAAACCAATAATAGTTGTGAATTGTTTAAGTAAAACCAGAGTGCTTCACTCGGGGCGACTCTAGACTGCGGGCAGCCCTCCTGTTGCTGTGAAATGTGGGCCTGCAACAAAGCGTCTGAAAGTGTCTATATGTTCATTTAAGTTAGGTTTTCGCACCTTCCCTAGCTACGAAGGAGCGTAACTCATTTCATGTTCGTTCGTATACAGCAGTTCGTGAAAGTCTTCGTTTTGACCTCTTGCAACTTGCACATTAACACGAGAAGCGCTATCTTGACGATATTCTGTCGCGCCATCACCTGGATCAGTGAATGCCGTGCAGTGAATCACAAACACCTAATCTCGAATAACGATTTGTCAATGTTTCTGTGCAAAATCAAAGTTATGTTCGTCTTCCACAAATTAGAGATAGCAAACATTTATTATAAAACTAAGATCTGAGGTTGTCATGATCCAATCTTAGTAGTAGCTTATCCTGCACGATTGGCGGCGGAAGTGACGTCATGCTTTCATACCGGAAGTGAGGTGCGCACACAGGTGTGCGCACACGCACACAGGTGTGCGCACAGGCTGACGTCATAGGGGTGTGCGCACAGGTGTGCGCACAGGTGTGCGCACAGGCTGACGTCACAGGGGTGTGCGCACAGGCTGACGTCACAGGGGTGTGCGCACATGATGTGACGTCATTAGGGGTGTGCGCACAAAGAATGCTGACGTGATAAAAATTATGCGGTGTATATCATTAACGTATCGCGGGCTACTTTTCGACAGCTATTTCGGAACGCACTCGGGTTTCCTTCGGTCATCATCGTATTATTTCAAGATGGGTGAAGATCGATAAATAAAAACAGTATTGGAACAGTTTGGCTTGCTTTTTTTTCCTTTCTTTTTTAGTGAATATGAAGAAAAAGAAACGGTGCGACATTTGCGGAAAACATACATCGAATTATAAACACCATAGACGAATACATACTGGGGAGAGACCTTTTTCATGCAAAGAGTGCGGTAGAAGTTTTACAGAAAAGAGGCTCATTTGCTCATAACTGCTCTGAGCACTTGCTCATTTGCTCATAACTGCTCATGAGCACTTGCTCATATGGCCCGATCAGGCCCGTTTTGGCCCTATAAGGCACTATACGACCCGATGGCCCGTTTGCTGACTAGACGTCTAACCTGGGCAAGCCCAGGCTTGTCATGCTCCAGGACTTATTATTGCTTAAAAAATGAAACAAGACACAATACAATTTCACAAAAGCATTACATCGATTCACTGACCATCATCACTATCTGAAAAACGTCCTTGGTCTTCTAAAAGCTGTTTCAAAAGAAACTTTCTTTTGTCAACCGCTGCAGATAAAGCTTCATCAGGATCAAACGAGTCTTCGTTCACAAGTGTCTGCTTCGTTTCCATGATCTTTCCATGCACAGGATCCTTTTTAAGTGCTTTCATCCAACGTAAATTATCCACGTAAACGTCAGCGAATTCTTTCTGAAGTTCAGGGAGAATTTTTTCAAAGGCTTTCTGCTTAGCTACACTTTCTTCTTGCCCTTCCATTTGCAACGTTTTTAATAGTTCATCATATTCTGGCCGAACCGTCACTTTTGCATCGTCAATCATGGTTGCCCAAGGATCAATCTCTTCCTTTATTTCACCATCATCTTCGGAACTCTGACTGTTTTCATCATACGACGAGCTTGACATTTCTTCATCAGATTCCATATCAGGCTCCTCGGTGTCAGTGTATTCCCTTGACTGGCAGTTCATTCTTTCAGCTCAGACAACCTGTAAATGACGAGTAGGGGCGGAAAGTCCTTATTAATAAACACCACTTGATTTTTGGACTAGGAATTTCTTTCGTCCATGCTTTCTATAGTTATTTGAACTTTAGCAACCGGTTTTTGTCGATCATTCTCTAACGCATTTAATCTTGCTTGAGTAAGATATGGCTTCCTTTTCTCGCGAGAAAGTTGATGAACATCAGCCAAATGGTTGGATAGCTTTACCAAACTTTGTTTCCCACATAAGGGACAATCTTTACGTCTTCGTGGCATGTTTCGAAATGAAGTTCTCTGATTCGCAAGCGCGTGTAATATAACTCATAAAATGACATTTAGACGTCTAGTCAGCAAACGGCCATCGGGCCGTATAGTGCCTTATAGGGCCAAAACGGGCCTGATCGGGCCATATGAGCAAATGAGCAAGTGCTCATGAGCAGTTATGAGCAAATGAGCAAGTGCTCATGAGCAGTTATGAGCAAATGAGCAAGTGCTCAGAGCAGTTATGAGCATGTGAAAACTGCGAAGGACGCTTTATATAACGCATTTTTGCATGCTAATCACTTTTTGTAGTGACGTCACAATAGTGGAGCATGACAAGCCTGGGCTTGCCCAGGTTAGGACGTCTCGTCAGCAAACGGGCCATCGGGCCGCATAGTGCCTCATCGGGCCAAAACGGGCCTGATCGGGCCATATGAGCAAGTGCTCATGAGCAGTTATGAGCAAATGAGCAAGTGCTAAGAGCAGTTACGAGCAAATGAGCCTCTTTTCTGTAAAACTTCTACCGCACTCTTTGCATGAAAAAGGTCTCTCCGCAGTATGTATTCGTCTATGGTGTTTATAATTCGATGTATGTTTTCCGCAAATGTCGCACCGTTTCTTTTTCCTCATATTTCGGGAAACCCGAGTGCGTTCCGAAATAGCTGTCGAAAAGTAGCCCGCGATACGTTAATGATATACACCGCATAATTTTTACACGTCAGCATTCTTTGTGCGCACACCCCTAATGACGTCACATCATGTGCGCACACCCCTGTGACGTCAGCCTGTGCGCACACCCCTGTGACGTCAGCCTGTGCGCACCCGACCCTGACGTCCGACCCTGGATGTCCGGATTAAGCTACTCTTAGTACATACAATTTGATTCAAACTGAGACGTTAGCACGCATCGCTAAACTGTTTCGCTACATGTCTTTAGTCTAAAGTTGAATATTTTAAACTCCTAACTACATACCCGATAATCGTTAGATGCGTTACATTGCTTCTGGCTTTCTTATGAACAGATTTTGAGTTTTCAGTAACGAGTATAGTTGATAGTGTGAAATTTACATCATCGGATTGTGCTTTGAATGAGGGTTTTTACACAGACTTCCGGAAGAATGTGATTGGTTTGATTCGCGACATTTGCATATTAATTAAGTGAGCGTTATCGATTTACCCCTAGGATTGTTGCAGGCTCTCATTTCACAGCGCCGTGTTGAGAGAGCCTGCTCGCAGGCTAGGGCGACTCAAGTACAAAGCGTTTTATTTTGTTGAAAATATTCTAATTTTCGCAGTTTGATTCCGAGATAAATTTCCAGAAAAACGGTGTCAGCGTTTAATAAATTATTGTATTGTATTTAGTTGTCTTTGCCGCTGTGATTGTTCGATTCTGAGCCCATGCTATTATCTGTAGTCTCATGCATGTTGATGACGTGAATCTGTTCAACTAGGCAAGCGGAATTAAAGCGCATGGGAAATAGGCATCTGTATTTGAATTGCGTTTTTTTAACATTTTTTAGTTCCAAGGAAGTGATTTTCTTACATTTTCAATAATTGAAAATGTATAACTGAAAATGTATAATAAAACAATTATTTAATTCCACTTTTTTATATCAAGAGTTATCAAGGCCTTAGACCACATTATCAGCCTCAGTCTTCGGCAGATAACACAGACTTCGACCTTGATAACTCTTGATATCCAACAAGTCTCATCCAATAATTGTTTAATAAATGTTTGGTAGGGAGTCAAGCGGTTAGGATTGTTAGGCACTGGTGACTAACGATGAAGCAACCGAAATTGATTGGCGGACTAAATATTTAAATAAAATTTCTCACGGATGACGATATAATAAATCGTCGTGTAAAAATCCCCGAGCCCGGACAACAATCCGAAAACGTCTTTGCTCTATAGGAAAACGTGCTTTACAGGTATGAAAAAATACATGCTTCATTACCATGGAAAAAAAGCGAAAAGCGGCAAAAATAAACGCCGACTTGAAAGCACTGAAAAACCCCGAAAATTTTGGGGTTCAAGATGGCGGATGGTCATGAATCCATGAGCTCCTCATCTTTACAAATTTCTCAACAAACAAACGACGATACTGTTTCGGAAATTGTAAAATCTACGTTCTTATATCTATGCGTAGACGATTTGTTTTGGAAGGGTGATTTGGATTCATTGAAAACGTTCGTAGAAGCCGATCTACAACTGAGCGGAAGATGGTCGTCACCTATAGAGGAGAAACAATACAGTCCAGCAATCTGGAATTTTGTTTAAAATGGCATGGGCCAACGGAGAAAAAGCTAATGATTACACAAGATAAGGAGGAGAATCAATTACTCGCTACTCTAAAGAGCTACGCCATTCTTACAAACGACGAAAATCAAGAAAATGCAAGCGAAACGTGCGGGCAAAAACCGAGCGAGCATATGGTTGATGTTGTCGCTGAAGGTGAAGGCAACACTTGTAAAACGAAACAGTCGACGTGAAGATTGTAAGAACTATAAAGATGAGATCTCAAAAATAATGATCATAATAACAGACATTAAATCAAAACAAGACGAAGAACGTCAAAATGCAATTCTGCGAGCGGCAGAATCAGACACAAAGACAAAATCCTTGCTCGAAGACAACAACAAAACGGCGGCCGAGATCGAATCCCTCAGAGCTACGGTAGCAGAACTAACAATTGACAACAATGGTATTAAGAAAGTTCTCGACATGAAACAAAATGAATGGGTTAAAATAGAAACAAAAGCGAGTTCTGAAAAAGCAAATTTACCCGAGACCAACAAGTAATACTATAAAGGATACCAAGTCTACAACCCCAATACAAATAGAAAATCAGTTCATAATCCTTGAAGATGAAAATGATGAAATATATATTCGGTGCCAGAGTCAACCCAAAATGAAGAAAAGAATGAAAACATCAGCAGCCAGATCCATGACTATCGATCAAAGGAACAATCACAGTTTGAACATTTGAGAAAGAACCAAACACGTGTACCGAAGGGAAAGAACAAACAGGTCCATGTTAAGAAAATTAGAGCATTCGACAAACCAAATAAAGAAAAGAAAAAGGCCCTGGTGATCGTAGCCTGAGTAAACAGCCGCCACTTCTCGCTCGGCCCCTCACAAAAGTGACGTCTGAGCAACGAGTCAAGAAATTCCATACTGATGACGTATATCTACCGAGATTCAGGAAGTAGTGCTGATTGGTTACTTTGTAATCATACCATAATTAATTCAAAACGTTCGTTCAATTTCGATGGGAAATGTTGCTGTTCATTGCAACTCAAACTCTCTTTAGCAAAAGTATCTATCTATCTTTCTTTGTTGGCGAAAACTAAGCTTTAACTTCGTTATTTCAGACAGGGGTGATGTCGGAGTTAATCTTGGTCTAGCCGAGTTTTGAATTAATTACCTTAATTACAAAGTAACCAATCAGTGCTACTACCCGAATCTCGGTAGATATACGTCATCAATATGGAATCTCTTCGCTCGTTGCTCAGACGTCACTGCTGCGAGGGGCCGAGCGAGCGAGAAGTGGCGGCTGTTTACTCAGGCTATGGTGATTAGCATTGGTTAAACACATTGATCGGCAGAAAATTGAGAGGTCCGCAGGTTGCCAGTCAGTTGTCCATTCGTGTAGTGGAGCAAGAGTGGAACAAATCATTGCCAAGATCACGGAGAATTGGTCGGAAGGACAACAGTATGATACATGCAGTTGTCCTTCATGTGTGTACAAATAATCTCGTCTACGAGAATGCTGAGAAGGTGGCAACAAAGTTGTATGGCCTTACTGAAGATCTTAAAAATCAGAAGGAGAAGATTGCAGTGTCAAGCATAATCAAGAGGTATGATGGTCGTGTTGCAGCAAGCAGCATAACTCGCTTTAATATAGTTAACAATTTATGCTCCAAGCATAATATAACCTTTATAAATAGGTCCTTCCTAAATCGATCTAGCTTGCACTTGAACCACATGGGCAATAGAGTGCTAGTGCTTTCTGCACTTATTTGAAATCAAATCGAATAAAAACTCCTTGCAATATACAACTAGGGCCCAAGGCCAGTGCAACGTTTTAAAATTACGTATCATAAAAACAGTTAGCCTGTGTCCAGTTTTTTCCGCTCATTTTTGACCACAGCAGTTACGTTTCACGTGAAGTGTCAAATTTCAGTCGATAGGTTATAAAATATGCCTGCGGTTTGATGTATGTTTGGGAGAAGAATGAAGCGTGGAAGGATTTATTTAGGTCTGTGTTCTTTGGATTACCCGAGGGATTTTGAGTCGATGTTGAAATCAGTAAATACGTTAAGACGAAAATACAGGTATTAGAAGGCGCGTGCAACACTGAAGTATAATAGACAAGTTAAAAATAAAAATAAAGTCTTACTGAATGTCTGTGTAGTTTTGGTGTAGTCCGTAACGTACTGGCATCCGTGGTCGGCTTTATAAATTGGTGACTTTCTCGCTCCTCTGTCCCACATCGATAGTTGGCGTAAACAGGTTCGTTATAGTATAATATATCGTGCGTATCGCGCGGTTTGTGGTTGTTACGTGAGAAATAAAAGGGTTCTTTTATAATCTGTCTAGTCAAATTTTTATCACAGGATTTAACAATCGTCTCTGAACACACGGCACAAGATTTGGCCATGGCCGCCAACGAACCGGAAGTTCAGCATAACAAGCTTTCGGTCTCCGTTGCGCAGACTTTACCCTCCGGGGAACGGAAACGGGGGAAGTCTGCACGCAGGCTAAAAAATAGTGGAATAACGCATGCGATCACAGCTTAGTATTTGCGATCAGGAAACTTTCTGTTATTAAGAAACAAGAAAATACTGTTGAGATTGAAACATGAAAAATTTTCATGACCAAAAATTTGTTGAGGAACTGCTGGGACAGCACTGGGAGTATGTGTACTTTTTTGCTGAATATCCAAGTGCTATGTGGGAAATTAGGAAGAAATTATTCTTAGAAGTCCTAGTGTTGAAAACGTGATCGGACACGTGACAGTGATTTTACTGTTTATTTACCAAACTGGTTTTTCCAGTTTTGATCACATGATTAGTATATTTTTGTACATATTTTATAAATAAATCAGTTGATATTGTGAATTTCGATCGAGTGTTTTATCTATTCGTAAGCTAGAAAATTTACTGTTTTCTAAATGGCGCCCAACGTGTGGCTGAGATCGTAAACGAGAGACGAATAATACGAGAGGCGAATATACGAGATTATACGAGTAAACGACATGTCGACTTCGAAGATCGAAAGACTCAAGGCGATCAGAGGAGCCCATCGAGGAGTATGCACAAATCTAGAAAGGGAGACGAGCGATTTAATATCACAAGAACCCACTGAGGAAATAACAAGCCGACTCGAGGTTATTAGCTGTTTACTGGAAGGGAAACAAAAGACCCTCAGTGATATCGACGAACAAATCACTTCATTGTGCGATTTAAACGACATCACAAAAGAAATCGAAGATTCCGAGTCAATCGTAGCCAGGATTATCGAATGCCGAAAGAAGATCAAAGATGCGAAACCAGTCGTTATTAGCAGTGGTCAACAACCTACCATTTATGTTCAGTCGGATACAACTCAAAGTCATACAAGCAACGTCGTCAAACCACGTCTACCAAAATTATCTCTACCGAAGTTCAAAGGCGATGTAACGAAGTGGACCTCATTTTGGGACTCGTTTAACAATGCAATTCATTTGAACAGTGATATATCCCCAATCGACAAGTTCAACTATTTAAACGCTCAACTCGAAGGCAACGCCGCGAGAGCTATTCAAGGTTTAACTCTCACAAGTGCAAATTACACCGACGCCATTAAAATGTTGCAAGAACGTTTTGGCAAACCACAAATCATCATATCAGCGCACATGGATGAAATCCTAAAAATTCAAGCCAGCACTGATGGTCGACTATCTTCACTACGATATGTGTACGACAGAATCAGCGTAAACGCGAGAGGTTTGGCATCACTTGGTGTGTCATCTGATCAATATGGAAGTCTTTTAATACCTATTATCATGTCTAAACTTCCCAGTGATGTAAGACTGCAAATCGCTCGTAAGAACACCAACGAAATTTGGAAAATAGACGACCTTCTCGAAGCCATCAAATTCGAAATCGACGCCCGAGAATCTAGCGAAGGGACAAAAACAAGTGGTATTGACAACCGCAAGCCTTCAGGTAACAACAAAGGTCATATGCCGCTCGGTGGCAGCGCTTTGTTTACAAAAACAACAGGGTCAGGGGAGTTTAAGATTCGTTGTGCTTTCTGTAGTGGTTTACATTATTCTGCATCCTGTGAAGTTGTGACTGCCTACGAAAGTCGAAAGGAAATCCTCGCAAAACACGGTCGGTGTTATAATTGTCTTCGAAAGGGACATCACTTGAAAGATTGCACAAGCGAAAGGAACTGTAGACATTGTAACAAACGTCATCATCAATCAATCTGCGACAAGGTCCATGTAAAGAAGTTGGAAGAAACTCCGACACAAGTTTCAAGTGACACCACAACAAGTGAAACAGTTAGTGTAACTACTACGAGCAACACAGCTGGAAAGAAACGACATGGAGTGCTTTTGCAAACAGCCCGAGCTATTGCTCTTGATGAAACCGGAGACGTTTCTGTTTCTGTCCGAATTCTCCTTGACAACGGAAGTCAGCGCTCATATTTAACAGAACGTTTGCGTTCCAAGTTAAAATTGAAGTCTGTTCAGCGCGAGAAGCTCAATATCAATACATTTGGTGATAATCGTTTCTAGACACAGAAGAGCGACCTGGTCCACCTACGACTCCAACGACCTGGAAACCCTGAAACAATTGATATTTCTGCATTAACTTTTCCAGTTATATGCTCAGCCTTGCCTTTGAGAGTGAATCTCGATGACCACCCTCACCTTCAAGATTTAGACTTGGCCGAGGACTTTGACAATGCCAACCACGATACAATCGATGTACTCATTGGTTCCGATTACTATTGGGACATTGTTTCAAGTGAATCTGTTCGAGGAGAGTCAGGTCCCACTGCCGTAAATAGTAAATTGGGTTGGCTTGTTTCTGGTCCAACAGATTCATCAACACCCTACAACAATGCCTCCACCACCAACTTGATTATTTCTGGTGCACCACCTCCCTGTCAATTCGAAACCGATGATGAAGTAGTGGCTGTGTTAAGAAGATTTTGGGAAACCGACAGTATCGGCATAAGAGATGATAAAGATCTTGAAGAGAAATTCAATGGTCAACCATCGTTATCAGTGAACCAAAGTAAACAACCTGTCTTCGAAGAAAGTGATGGTCGTTACGAAGTGGGTTTGCCCTGGATAGAAGATTATTCACCATCTTCGACCAACTACCGAATGTGTGAAAACCGGTTGAAGTCCTTACACCACAAGCTGAAAAACGAGCCAAACCTGCTTCGCGATTATGATGAAATCGTCAAAGATCAACTACAAAAGGGGATAGTTGAAAGGGTCCTAGGACCGATCAGTGATGCAACTGAAGAGAAGTCGAAGGGAGTTCATTATTCACCTCACCATGCGGTAGTCCGAAAAAATCGTGAGACAACAAAAGTTCGAGTCGTGTACGATGGATCAGCCAAGTATTCAAAAGAAGAGCGATCTTTGAATGATTGCTTAGAAGTCGGTGAAAATTACATCCCTCATGTTTTTGATCAACTAACGAAGTTTCGATGGAACGCGATCGGTCTCACTGGTGACATAGAGAAAGCTTTTTTAATGGTGGGTATCAAGCCAGTCGACAGAGACATGCTCCGTTTCTTGTGGTATGAAGACCCATTTTCCTCGAAGCCCGAAATAGCAGTATATCGTTTCAACCGACTTGTGTTTGGCCTACGACCATCGCCTTCGATCTTAGGTGCAACGATAGAGCATCATTTACGTTTGTTTAAACAAAGCGAGCCTGGGATGGTAGAATTATTGGAGAAGTCTTTATACGTGGATGATTTGATCACTGGAGAGGAGAATGAAGAGAAAGCCTTCAACGTGTACAAGAAATCAAAGGAAATAATGGCAAAGGGTGGATTCAACCTTCGCAAATGGAATTCGAACTCGCACAGTTTGTTGAAGTCTATCGAGAATTATGAAACCTTGCACGAGCACGCCAAATCAACATCGAATGTCACAACCGAAGATGACGAGTCATATGCAAAATCATCGACTACAATTGGAAATTCGGAATTAAAGAACGATTCCACTGTCAAGGTTCTGGGACTGAACTGAACTGGGACACACATACTGATGAATTTTTCTTCGACTTAACTGATTTGGCAAAGTATGGAAAGTCTCTTCCTGAGACGAAGCGTTCAGTTCTCAGTCTGACAGCCAAGATATTTGACCCGATTGGATTCTTGACGCCTTCTACCATCCAAATGAAGATCTTATTTCAACAACTCTGTCTGAACAAAACCAACTGGGATGGCGACCTAGAAGGAAATCTGCTTCAAACATGGAGGTCACTTCTAGACGAGTGGGAATGCCTCAACAAAGTACGCATTCCCCGTTGTTACTTTTCATCGAGCCCTGTGGAAATTCAGATTCATGGTTTCAGTGACGCATCAGACCGTGCATATGCTGCAGTTATTTACCTGCGTTCGATCTATGAAGATGGCCGAATTCAAGTCCGTTTGGTAGCTTCAAAGTCTAGAGTAGCACCAATAAAGAAGCAAACAATTCCTCGCTTGGAATTGTTGGGAGCAGTTCTACTTGCCAGACTTGTCAACCAGTTTAATTCGACCGTCAAGCAATTGAGAACAATCAATTGGACAGACTCCATGACCACCATGTGTTGGATAAAGAACGAACGAATATGGAAGCAATACGTACAGCATCGCGTAGAAGAAATACGAAGTTTAACCTCGAAGGATTCGTGGAGACATTGTCCAGGCCAATTGAATCCCGCCGACATTCCCTCTCGTGGCCTAAACGCAAAGGACCTTTCTGTCAACACAACTTGGTGGAATGGCCCATCGTTTCTACTCCGACCAGAGTGTGAATGGCCTAAACCTCAATCGACACAAGAAGAAAACAAATTAGCCCTACAAGAAGCTACAAAGAACACGCCTAATATTTCTTACTCGTTATTGAATTCGTCCGAATTCCCAGCTCCAAACATCGACGCAGTAATCGACATCGAGCGTTTTAGCAACCAAACAAAGTTACTTCGCGTTACAGCTTTGGTAATGAAATTTATTAAAGAGCTAAAGAATCGTGTATTATCGAAGGAAACTCGTACGTCAACTAACGAAATCCTGACGGCCTCGGAGTTGTACGATGCGGAAACGTTGTGGATCAAGTCTGTCCAAGCCAGTTCTTTCGACAAAGAAATTAGATTTCTTACACAGAAGAAGTCAAAGGACGAGAGTTCTTTGACATTAAAATATGTTACGCAATTTGGTCTATATCTGGATAAACGGGGAGTCGTCCGTTGTGGTGGAAGGATTGGTAATAGTACGTTGTCATCAAACAGCAAGAATCCAATCTTACTACCTTCAAAGCACAAATTTGTCAGCTTGCTTATCGATCATACTCATAAAGCTGTACTTCACAGTGGAATCAGGGACACTCTGACCACATTAAGGGAACGTTTCTGGGTCATCCGTGAAGCGGTAAAGAAAGTCATCCGACATTGCGTTGTTTGCCTCAAACATGAAGGAGCCTTCTAAAAACCTCAGCAACCTACCGATTTGCCATACACTAGAGTTTCAGATGATCCACCTTTCACGCACGTTGGACTAGATTTTGCAGGTCCCATTTATTTCGATTCAAAGGCGCTAAAGGGTTACGACAAGCAGTCTAATAAGGTGTACGTGTGTTTGTTTACATGCGCTTCGACGAGAGCCGTACACTTGGAACTTTGCCGAAGTTTGAATGTTTCAGATTTCTTGCTGGCCTTCAGAAGATTCTCTAGTCGACGAGGACTACCCGCTACTTTAACCTCCGACAACGCTAAGACATTCAAGTCTTCAAACAAAGAAATGCGCAGAATAACCAGGTCGGACGAGGTGAAACGCTACCTTGTCGACAATCGAATCACCTGGAATTTCATCATCGAAAAAGCCCCCTGGTGGGGCGGGTTTTGGAAGAGACTGGTTCGGAGCATTAAAAGACCTCTCAAGAAAATATTGGGACGTTCGACGTTGAATTATGAAGAGATTCGTACGATCTTGGTGGAAATAGAGACGGTGATCAATTCCAGACCTATTACTTATGTTTATGACGATACAGAGTCAATTTCTTATCCGCTGACTCCTTCAAATCTTATCTATGGACGGCGTATTAGCTCAACACCAAACAGCGCTCATCATGAAATTATCAGCACCCACAAGTCTTTGACGAGAAGAGCTCGTCATCACAGAAATCTGTTGCAACAACTGACGGAACAATGGAGGAGAGAATACTTAACCGGACTACGAGAACAATCGAATGTAACGAAAGGAGACAACGCTCAGGAAGTATCTGTTGGAGATATAGTGGTATTGAAGAAGGACTCGACTGCACGATGTAATTGGAAGCTCGCAAAGGTAGAGGAACTTATTCCAGGAGCTGATGGAAAGGTACGCGCTGTTATCGTCAAGGTGGCAAACAGTGATAAACGTCCAGTTTATTTGCGAAGGGTCGTGCAACATTTGATTCCCATTGAAGTGAAAGCCAGTGATGACAACGAATTGCAACAACCGATGCGGCCCATTGCTAATCAATCTGATCCAGTTGTGCAAGACAATAGCTTAAGACCCCGACGTAACGCTGCGATAATTGGAGAACTTGTTCGAAGAGAACAGAACTCTTAAATTTTGTTTGAATTTCTTGTTAAAAGTTTATCACTAGAGTGAATAAACTTTGGGGAGTGTTGAAAACGTGATCGGACACGTGACAGTGATTTTACTGTTTATTTACCAAACTGGTTTTTCCAGTTTTGATCACATGATTAGTATATTTTTGTACATATTTTATAAATAAATCAGTTGATATTGTGAATTTCGATCGAGTGTTTTATCTATTCGTAAGCTAGAAAATTTACTGTTTTCTAAACCTAGATAAGCATGCACCACCTCAACACAAAAAGATTACATCAAAAAAGTCCCCTTGGATTACAAGCGATATGAAGAATCCAGAGACCATTACGGCGATAGAGCAGTTTGAGTACTATGACCACTAGACTTACCAGAGGTCTACACCTTATTGTTTAAGATGTGTATAATTATTTGACAGAAAATGAGAAAAACTAAAGAGCTGTACCCTATTTTCATAGTTTTCTGGAAGTTCTACCATCGTGTTCATGTCTATCGTTTATTTTAACGCCGTGGTTATAGTTCCGACACCGAATTGTTGGAACGAACAGTAGGTCGCGTGACCAGAAACAAGCCTGATCACCAAACGCGCGCGATAGTCAATGACAAGAGAGCAGGTGATTGCCATGTT
Source organism: Corallium rubrum (assembly GCA_964035015.1). Taxonomy (NCBI): domain Eukaryota; kingdom Metazoa; phylum Cnidaria; class Anthozoa; order Scleralcyonacea; family Coralliidae; genus Corallium; species Corallium rubrum. The sequence goes on from CAXIUP010000120.1 coordinate 375,069, forward strand.
TTTATTGTTGAGAGTCTGTACGAGACAAGGCGATTTTAGCGAGACGAGACATCGAGTGATAGCGAGTTGAGAATGTGACTAAATAATAGAATATCGTTAATTTTGTGTTCAACTCAGTAACTTTTCGTAGATACGTACTCCAGGAGGCGAGTAATCCCCTCGTGTTCGTGTGGTCCGCGAAGCGGGCCTCGCGACGCGAGGGTACTAATCTCGACGGAGTGGGCGGTAAGTCCGGTCGGGGATTGTATCATGTTGGCGGTTTGGAGTATCCATTTGTGTGTATATATATATATATATATATATATATATATATATATATATATATATATATATATATATATATTTATTTATTTATTTATTTATTTATTTATTTATTTATTTATTTATTTATTTATTTATTTATTTATTTATTTATTTATTTATTTATTTATTTATTTATTTACTTATTTATTTATTTATTTATTTATTTATTTATCCCCTCGTGTTCGTGTGGTTCGCGAAGCGGGCCTCGCGACGCGAGGGTACTAATCTCGACGGAGTGGGCGGTACGTCCGGTCGGGGATTGTACCCATGTTGGCGTTTTGGAGGATCCATTTGTGTGTGTATATATATATATTTATTTATTTATTTATTTATTTATTTATATGTAACGATCAACGGAGACCATGTCGGGGATCCGCGGGGTTGATAGTGGTTGAAAGGGTACACGTTTTCTCTGTTTCGCTCGAGTTTGAGTACAAAAGTTCGGAGAAGAAAACATGTTTTATATAGGCTAGAAATGCTGAGACGTATTCAAGAGAAAGACAAGATAAGGAAACAAGCGAACGAACGGAGGGAACAGCAGCAGGCTAGAGACAGACGATTACAAGGAGAACTACAGTATATATTAAAGCGACTTCAATGAGGAAAACAAAACACAATCCGAGTTTATAGTCGAAGAAACGAAAAGAGCGACTCGCAATTTCAAGGCTGAACACGGTGTCTAGAACTACAACAGCGGAGAGGAACAGCGAAGAGAAAGGCTAGAAATTATGCCAGAAAACACAGCAAAAAGAATAGCCAAGAGAAGTGAATTTATGTGAATTTATTTTATAACATATGTGAGAAATGAATAGAGGCCGAAAAATATGCGAAGGTACAGAGATATATTTTTAAATATTTATTTATTAATAACAAAAGAAAACGTAATAACAATATATCTCTGTGTAGGAATTGTTGGTGGCATACATGTACTGTACAATTATGTATTTGACATTTTTATGCATGTACTATACTGCACTGTACTGTACTGTACTGTACTGTACTGCACATGTATTATGTATTTATTATAAATTCATCAATTGGAGTAATGCCTAGCTATTCCTCCCTGGCACAGTGTCGGGAGTGGGGCATTTATGCACAGTACTTTTAAAAATGTTTACCTAGGGCAGTGCTGTTGTGTTGGGCATTTTCCAAAGCTGAAAAAATTCTGGTTGCCTAAATAGTCACATACTTGCTGTGGTATAATAAGCCAATTAAACAGCAATACAAATGGGTAAAGACAATATAATTTATACTGGTATGCTACAATGGGAGGTTCAGGACTCCCATATATTGACTATACAAGGATGTGCCAATGGAAAGGGAATGGTTTTATTTTTGCCATTTTTAGTTTGCAACAGGGCACCGGTGTAATAATTATCACACTTTTGATCTGGTGCAAGGTCTGTTCTTATATGCTGGCAGTTATTTAGGCTAGCACAAGGTACCCTATGTTTTCCTTTCTTTCAGTTTGGAACTGGGTACCATTTTTAGCCATTTTGTGGGTAAAAAAAATTCAATTCCTTTGTCTGGAGTGACCAACATAATTTAAGGGTTCAGTGATATTAATACACCCCTGGGATTGAAGGCAGAGGTTATTAATAATAATAAACAATGAACACGAGGGGTTTGCATTAATGTATTTCTAGTTTATATGTAATGATCAACGGAGACTATGTTGGGGATCCGTGGGGTGATGGTGGTTAAAAGGGTACACGTGTTTCAGTGTAGTTTTTTACGTGAAAAACATCATTTTCGTTCGAGTTTGATTACAAAACTACAAAAGTTCGGAGAAGAAAAAATGTTTATAGGCTAGCTAGAAATGTTGAGACGTATTCAAGGGAAAGACAAGAGAAAGAAACAAGCGAACGAACGAAGGGAACAGGCCGAACAGCACTAGGCCACAGCAAGATACAAGGAGAACTACAGTAAAGTGACTTGAGGACACAGCGTCTAAAATTACATCAACGTTTATAGTTGAAGAAACGAAAAGGGCGACTCGCAATATCAAGGCTAAACACGGTGTCTAGAACTACATCAGCGGAGAGAGGAACAGCGAAGAGAGAGGCTAGAAATTATGCCAGAAAACACAGCAAAAAGAATAGCACAAGAGAAAGAGAGACAGCGAAGAGAAAAACTTGAATTCGTGACTGAGAGATGGTACGAAGGTACAGAGATATTTTTTAAAACATTTATTTATTAATAACAAAAGAAAACGTATTTAAACAATATATCTCTGTGTAGGAATTGTTGGTGGCATACATGTACTGTACAATCGTGTATTTGACATTTTCATACATTCATGGTACTGCACAGTATGCATGCATTATGATTTATTATAAATTCATCAATTGGAGTAATGCCTAGCTATTCCTCCCTGGAATGTCAGGCATAATTTGCAAACTTTTTATGCCCGGGAGTGGGGCATTTATCTACAATACTGTTCGAGGTACTGTTTACCTAAAGCTGAAAAACTTCTGGTTGCTAATTTAGTCACATACTTGCTGTGGTATAACAAGCCAATTAAACAGCAATACAACTGGGTTGTCTAAATATTGTATTTTGTGCAAAAAGACAATATAATTTGTACTGGTATGCTACAATGGGAGGTACGGGACTCCCATATATTGACTATACAGGGGTGTGCCACTGGAAAGGGAATGGTTTTCATTTTTAGTTTGGAACAGGGTACCGGTGTAATAATTATCACACTTTTGATCTGGTGCAAGGTCTGTTCTTATATGCTGGCAATCACTTACTCCTTTCTTTCAGTTTGGAACAGGGTACCATTTTTAGCCATTTTGTGTGAAGCCAATTCCTTTGTCTGGAGTATCCAACATAATTTAAGGGTTCAGTGGTACGCCCCTGGGATTGAAGGCAGAGTGCATTAATAATAATAAACAATGAACACGAGAGGTTTGCATTAATGTACTTCTAGTTAGGCTCAGATTCCCGCCGTTGGGTCTCGGTGCGCCCGCGATCCCTCGCCCTACCAACGGCTGGGCGCATCGGCTTCATCTTTGTTTAAATCGACCAATCATATGCGAGCCCCAAAATATGGGGGGCATAAATTTCACTCGTAAATGACGTAACGTAAATAATTATATACTAAATTCGATATAGTTGCGCAAACTGTTATTGAACTCTAAATGCCAATTTCATTGCGGTGTCCTGAAAGTTAGCTTGCTTGTTAAAGCTTGCTTTATATTCTGTGTGTAATTTACTTCGTTAGGAATCAATAGCAAGCGACATTTTTGACGGGACATTTTCAACGCGATGTTTTGAACGCCACAGGGCACCGCTTTGCAGCACTGTGTACTGACACAGTGCTGCAAAGCGGTGTACAAAGGTATGCCGCCTCATTAAATATTCAACTTATTATTTATTATTTCTTCATTCTCAGGCTCCTTTGAGACCGTCTAACCCTAATTTCATTAGTATTCATTTTATAGCGGCGCGTTACGTCATTAGCATCTTACCCTAGTGTTCCGGAACCCCTTGGTTTTTACTACGTCATAATCAACTTATTATTTATTCATTCTCAGGCTCCTTTGAGACCTCCTAACCTTATTTATGTATACGTCATTATTTCTCAGGCTCCTTTGGGGCTAACTTTTATCCAACCCTCTCAACCCTAGCTGTTACTCATCCCCCTTGATTTTCACTACGTCATAACCGACTTATTACTTATGCTACCCCCAAACCAGAACCGATAGCTCTCCGACAGATTCCCAAAGTTACGTCATTATCAAAAGGCACACGACTTACAGTATATCCTTATAAGTATTAATAATTACCTTTTCATTTAAACACTTAACTCAAGCGCTAGTCGACAGTTGTGGGACACGTAGACGTACAGAGCATGCGTACAGTAAACTTTAACAAAACAAGACACCTGGGTCAGGTGTGCACTCGGGCTACTGGAAAGTGCAGAGGTCTCTACAACGCATGAGCAAAGAGGTGGGAGTGGGCCAAAAGAGGAAGATCAGATTGAAGGCGGAATGTGATGCAGGACTATCCTGAATTATCAATTTAAAGTGTCTAGAATTCAGGATTATCCTGAAGCCTAGGGGACTTCTCTGTCCCACATAGCATATAACCCCAAAAACTAAAACAGTAGGGGTGTTGTGGTCAGGGTCTGAGTGGCGGAACTTTCTCCCAGGGGGGTTGTGGTTAGATTTAGGTTACCAGGGGTTGTCGTTAGGTTTAGGGTCAGGTTTAGAGGTGGGCGTCAGGGTTGGGTTTCATTTTCTTTAATATTCAGGATTATCTGGAATTCTAGACCATTTCACAATTCAGGATAATCATGTAAACAAATACAATAGATACAGTATAAGTGATTAAGGTCAGTAGCAGTAGGGTTTAGAAGAGAGTATGTTATAGATCAGGGTGAAGAACATTTTAAACATTGATTTCAAAAAAAAGTTATTGACGTCATAAGCATTAATTAATAATTACAGCATTAGTGTAGTGATTAGAAAGTTGAGTTTTAAACTGATTAACTGAGGTGGATTAGACTACTCCAATAGTACAGCACTTAGAAACTAGTACGTCTAGTTCTGAACTGTTTCTAGTGATTCTGACTGAATTATTGAGTTGCACAAAAACTTTTAATAGGAATATTATAGTGACAGATTGTATGATAAATCATCCGGCCAGTTCAAAAACTTAAAATATATTTAGTTGCCCTGCGTTGTAGTCTTTCAACCTTACTGATTTTAGTTATTGTCTGAGGTGCCCAAACTTCACATGTGTAGGCCAGGTACAGATGCACTAGCAAATATGCAATATGTGACTAGTAAAATATACCCGCACACTACGTCTATGCAATATCTTCATACAACATGAATCCTGATTCCATGTTTTTGCTTTAGAGCATGTTGAGAAGGCTCTTTGACTCTGCAGCACTAGTGGTACTGTAGGTGAATGTCAGACACTGTAGTTTCTCTATAGAGTTTGGTACCATCAGCATATATTAACACACACTTGGTGGCTGATGTTATAATGGCCAATATGTCATTAAAGTATTACTGTATGTAATTGTATGTGAGGAACATGACTGGTTCAAAGTTATTTTTCTGATGAATATCTTTTTACTCAATCTATGCATGAAAATTTATATCAAAATGAATCAAGATATGGATAACATACTTGTGACAAAATTACATACCCAAAGGTTCAAAGCACTTACAACATTGAATGGGGGTATCGCAGCGACACTAGAAGTGGTACGACACTCGTAGCGGCGAGTCGCCGTTGCGAAAGAAAAACTGTTGGTGATCTCATTTGAAATCTGAGTTGACCGTGGAACAACCGGAATGTGATTGGCCAACGGCCCAACGCATTATATAAATAGAAGAGTTCGGCAAAACATCCCTCGCCAAAAAATGTCAAAACTTTATAAATTGTGATAAAATCACGTTCAACTGACAATAAATTACTCATCGTAGTTTATCAGGTGCTTTACGCCTTGAAGAGAAATGCTATAAAGCCTGAAAGAAGTCTTTCGTTTGTTAATCTTTTCCACTCATCAAAGACCAGCGAGAGTCCGAAATCAGAATGAAAATCGTCGCTCTGTCGCGTAATCTTCACACGATACTTGTCTTACTACAACTCAGAGACGTAAAATATTCTCGATCATCAGTTTTATTGACAAAATTCTGTGCACTGTACATCCCACTGGCAGTTTTTAGTCAATAAAGAAGAGAGATGCGCTTTAGTGTTATTTGCATAATTATAAATGATTTAAATATTAACCAATTGCGTCACAGACAAGGAATAAAGCCGATGCGCCCAGCCGTTGGTAGGGCGAGGGATCGCGGGCGCACGGAGACCCAAATGGCTGGAATCTGGGCCTAGCGAGTAATTTGCGAAACGTGGCACCTCAGACGGGAAAAGGTTATTTCTAAATTTGTCCTGAATTAATACGAAACCGTGGCTTGAAAATGACGGAAGACAAGCAAACGCCGTTTTGGGGACGAAATTGAAACAGCTACTTAGGATCAATTTTTGACCAAGTGGGGTAATTTGTCACCTGTGACGGACGATCATAGGACCGGACCAGAAAACAAGGATATCGTCATACAACGGCAAATGGAAGCGCTGCACGCATTATCGACAGAGGTGGAACATTCGCGAAGAGCTGTGGAAACATTTAAGACTATAAACGACGAGAAAGAAGATGAAATCGACAACTGGAACACCCAGATAGAAAGTAGATTAAACAAGGCAGACAACGAAATTAAACGCTTGGAGAGATGGTAGGACGACTGCAGACAAGAAAACGAGAGATTTGGCCGTGAGCAACAGATGAAATTTGAGCTTGAACTTCACGAGACGAACATAAAACTCCAGACAGATTACGAAGCGAAAGTGAAACTAACCGCGAAACAGGCGTCAGAATCGGGGAAAGAAGTTCGAGCAAAGTTTAATGGTTCTTACAGTACCGCTCAGAAGTAACCTAACCCACACTCTGAAAGCTATTTTGATTGTACTGTTAATAGAGGTACTTTTAATTTTCAACTTGCAAGTATTAAATGACAAATCGAATGATGTCGATACGGCAAATCGAATGATGTCGATATGTTGTCTTTATATGAAGCGGTGCATATTAAAGCATTCGCTGGATGCATGTAAACAAGTCCGTTTTCCCGAATAACAACGGCGATGGACAAAAACCACAGTGGTGGATTCGGCACATTCAGTCAATAATTTCGATATAGAATTTATTTATATCGGGGAAATAGAAAAGATTTATAAAAACTTTTGAAACACGTTTCCAAAGCGTTGGAAAATGTAATACGATGCCTACATGAAATCTAGACATGCAAACAGTTCAACACGACAACACATTCATATTTTGAATTATTCAGTGTATTTAATACTTGCGTTTTGTAGTTGTTGGACTATAAGCAGCAAGCTGTTATTTTATAGTAGGCGTTTGCTTCTTGTATCTCTTCAGGTCAAATCTGCTTTTATAATATGTATTTATACATATTATTATACATATTATTGTATATATACATATACAACTCGTCCATTCTCTCTTCGTGAACAAACCTTCTTTCTGTTTGTTATCCATATTTTGCAAATTTGGAGGTCTTGTTAGGTAAACGTTTCACTGCGATTCATTGACACAACAACCCTGGTTCCGAAATCATTTCGGCCAACGAGGCATCTTTCTTAAAAGACATTATAGGCTTTAATAAGCTATTGATGTTCGTGTTTGATTTTGCGAGTTCTTTCTTTTAACCAGCTTTGCCTTTGGCCAAATTGTTGGTAGATTTTCCAAGTAAGTTGCTTAATATATGCTTGATCAGTAATGTGCTTGACACAACCACAGAATACTAGAATAGGCATGGCTTTTCGACCAATTTTCGAAGTGATCGAAGACCCGAAGCGTAGGCTCCATATATGGGAAGTATTGCACAATAATTGCACTTTCGTGACACCACCACCACCACCACCACCACCACCACCACCACCACCACCACCACCACCACCACCACCAAAGAAGGAAGAAACAGAAAACAGAGCCGAAACCTAGACTCGGCCTACCACAGGTAGCCCGAGTAATAAAAAGAATGTTCATATAATCCCGGTATGCGAGACGAAGTCGGTCTTGTGTTCATATCAGTTTTTATCCCGCCAGCTTGTCTGACGATTCGTGACTAGACATCAGCCATCAAAGATCACAATTCAGGGCCAGTCCGGTTTCTCGTGAACACAACGAAATTTTTATATAGTTGCAATTGAAATACCAGGCGGGAAGCGCAGTCTTGTTAGAAAAATGATTGCCCAGCAAATGACTTAAGGAGAACCATAGCGAATACATATTTCAAAAAAAATTTACTACTGACGCTTCGTTTCGTTTAAGGGTATCACATTTGGTTGAACCTGATGACAAAATCGTCCGGAGACACATCATGGCCAGTTTTTGTTTTGTGTGCTAAAACATTAGAGAGTTGAGTGACGGAAAGCGTTTTTCCCGTATAGGCCGAGATACCCATGTGTTCTGAGATCCTAGTATGCAATGTTTCGCCAACATACGACGCCTGGCAGCATCGACACGTAAATTTGTAAACTACAAACGATCTCATACTAAAAGGTAAACGATCTTTAAAACGAAAAAAAATTGAAATACGACAAGTAAGTTGAAAGACGACTTGAACGTTGAGAAGAAAATATGCTGCTCATTTGTTGCCGGATATCATTTAGCTATTTAATATCAATCTCTGTAAATAATTTATTCACTCTGAAGATGTTACTAGGTTAGTAACGAAACGTCAGTAATAAAATTTTTTTTGAAATTTTTATAATATATGGAGATCACATGAGCACCCCCCTTGAATAAAAGCCAACCAATCCTTGTTATGAAGAGATGAAAGCAAAATATCCTCATCTGGAACAAGTCAACGTCCAATTCATGTGATCCTCAGTATGGGGGACTACACCAAGATCAAGACTGACAAGAAACCATTAATCGGAGAAATCATTAATTGCTGGATATACAAGAATGGGTTGGTTTATTATGTCGCCTGGCAAAGAGTTTGATAGGAGCACTATGCTACTGACTCAGACAACTCAAGTTAACTCAACTCAACAACTCACGTTATCGCAGATACTAGGAAAGATATCCGTACCACTACGAACAACTCTAATAGAAATAATTCTCACACCGACATGAAGCATTTTTATGTCCGTATTCCCTACATCTCAGACTCAGTAAACAAGAAAATAGAACGGATATTTCAATCTGAAGACCTGCCCGTCAGATTGTACCATCTCAGCTGATTATGCTCGCATAAGGGCGTCGTTTATCGAATCACATGCCGCGCACCTGCAATGAACGACCGTCTATTAACTCACGCGAAGAACGTATTGAACTAGCAGATCTCTTATTTTAGCGAAAATGCTTTGTATCTCAATTTTTTATCCTTTATCCTTATATACTTTTGGGAATTCTACGCTTTTAACCGCTCGATATATATGACATTTTAATCCTAAATTTATTCATCCATGACATTCAACCCATAACCTAATCATAATTTATTCATACTTTGTATATATAACACTATAGGCCAAAGCATACTTTCTTACTGTAGTTCTGATAATGTCGTAGCACGACGAAAGCTTAACTCTTTTTAATAAAGTTTTTTACAGTAACAGTGGCCGCATTTGCACAGGCACTCAGTCTTGCCTCAAAGATTCATCCGAACACGATCAACAGATAGTACATGCGGAATTTAAAGAGCAATTACAACGTTCGCAGGAAGGATGGTACGAGACAGGACTGCCTTGGCGAAGCAATCATCCACGTCTTACTTCAATTGAAACCGGAAGTTTGCGCCGCCTGAGTGGGTTAACGAGAAAACTACAGCGAGATGGGTACACAGAAGAGTACGACGCGGTGATCCGCAATCAATTCCAAGAGGGAATTGTAGAGAAAGCACCAGCAGTATCAATGGACAAAGAGTTCCACCTTCCGCATAAGACTGTGTAATGAATCATCAGAGTCCACCAAGCTAAGAGCTGTTTACGATGCCTAAGCAAGGGCAAACCTTAATGCCCCGTGCTTGAACGAATGTATGTCTCTACGCTGGGCCTGCATTGCAAAATAAACTTTGAGACGTGTTGATACAGCAAAGAGCTTATCCCGTGATGGTTTCAGGGGACATACGACAAGCATTTCGTCAAGTCCGCATACGAGAAAGTGAAAGAGATGCCTTACGATTTCATTGGCACAAGAGCGAACAATTACCTGTAGAAATTCTGCGTTTCACAAGAGCATTGTTTGGTCTGACTTAATCAACGTACCTCCTCCAAGGAGTCAACGAGAGCCATTTAGACACATGGTCAGAAAGGTGTCCCGAAGAAGTCGAGAAACTGCGTCGAAATATATGTTGACGATTTACTTTCTGGTGGTTATACTGTACAGCAGGGACAGATGTGCAAGGCAGCAGCTCAAGAGATATTGGGAGACGCAACATTCGAACTGCGTAATTGGAATTCGAACATTCCGCAGTTAGAAGCTGAAGAATTGCCAGAAGTTCAAGAGGATAAGTCCTATGCCAAGCAACAAATCATGGTCAAACCGAAAGAATCGAAATTACTTGGTCTCAAGTGGAACGAACACAAAGGTGCACTGGCACTGACCTTTCCCGTAGACAGCACACCAACGACAAAGTGCGGCATACTGAGTACACTGTCGAAAATCTGCGATCCTCTTGGGTTAGTATCACCATTGGCTTTGGAAGGCCAGCTCATATTTCGAGACGTCTGCGATGCGAAGACGCCATGGGATGCTAACCTTTATGAGAAACACTTGCAATCTGAAGAACAAGTACCAAGATCTATTGTTGCATACCAAAGAAGAAGCAGAAGATATTGAACTGCATGCATTCGGGGACGCATCCACCTAGGGTGTCGGGGCAGCAGTCTACGCCGTAGTCGTCAGGCAACCGTCGGGAACAACCCAGCAGCTGGTGCCAGCCAAGAGCCATTTGGCTAAGCAAAGTTTAGAGAAATTGGTAGAGATTCATGCGACGAACTTCTTGAGCGCAACGACCTTCGAGGCACACTTCGAACATATGCATGGATAAACCGGTTCATCTACAACAGCAGACGGGAAGGGAGGGAACATGGGCCCTTCGCTACCGAAGAAGTTGAAGCAGGAGGGAATGGTGGATTAAACGTTTCCAACTTCGGGATAGCTCAGAACCCCACTATCAAGAAACGAGGAATAGCAGTACGCAGAGGGAGAATCCAGGGGAGTCACCCTATCTACTGGCCAAACAAAGATGTATTCACGAAGAAGCTAGTTCAACGCGTGCACTACGATACATGTACACTCCACGGGGGAGTTGGGCTCACCATGGCGGCAATGCGAGAACGGATTCTCGACTGGATTCCAAAACGGGCCAAGTACCTAAAGGCGTGTAAGGACAGTCTCTGGCGTAGTTGGAAGAGAGAATATATTGTTGCCCTAGCAGAACGACACAATTTGGTCAGCAAAGAAAGCAAGTATACTGTAAGCCTAAGCAGGGGGTGTTGTGATCGTACAGTCCGATAACAAGAACGAAGGGAAATGGCCTTTAGCTATTGTCGAACAATATGGCATCATACGAGCAGTAAGTCTGGAGACTGCTAATGGAACGCTCAAAAGGCCAGTGCAGCACTTTATCCCATAGAGCTGAACTGTGGTGCCATTCCCAAGGAAACACAGCAGCTGAGCCCAGAAGCTCCAGTTTTTACGCCGCGACCAAGAAGAGATGCAGCCGCTGCAGCACGATTGCGCATGGAAGAAATCGCGGACATGGAAGACAAAGTTACATTCAACTTATAACTTTATGTTGATGATTGATTACTTTTAGTTTTTTAGTAAAAATAGCGTTTTAAACCAGTTATATTAGATACATCCCTTTGGGAGTGTATATGGATGAGTGTTGGAAATTATCTCATAGGAACGAACAGTAGGTTGCGCGACAGGGGGGCTTAATAGAGGAAATATGGTATAATAACATCAAAAGTTCCTCGTAGTCATATATTGAATCAGTGAGTCATATTGCCATAGTCATCAACTATGACTCTTTGAGGAAATTCTGATGTCATTGGTCGCTGTGGTCAGTGGTCACAGAGTTTGAGATTTAGTCTCACTGTCAGTTCAGACTAGTTCTTAGTAGTCACTAGTACAGTTTTTAAATGCAATGTGCCAATAGCAGATATCCAATAGTGGGACACTGTTGCCATTACCACATTTGGATTCCTGTCCTGTTCGGTGTTGACTGCTGATTGCTGAATAACACAATAACTCAATGAGTATTAACAGTTATGTCATCTGGTGCAAAATACTTGAACATTCCACTCTGGAACGTTTAACTGTAGTTAACAGCTAACAGAGTTAACAGCTTCCGAAGTTACACAACTTCCAGAGCTACACAGACTACTCACACATTTTCCGGCGTTTACAGCTGTCAGTATTACATAATGTCTACTATGCACACAGTAGACACAAAAATCAACAGATAACCCACATGTACGTAATTGCCCGGAAAATATGTTTATTAAAAACATGTACCTTTTCCTCAGCCAAGAGGCTATTAGTCATAGAAATTCGTCGTTTAGTAACAGGTTCGTTAGGGCTTTCATCAATAAGAAGGTAGTAATCTTTAAAAATCTATAAGAAAGAAATAGGGATAAAAATCAACGAAAAAAAGAGAGTTATGTACTTTTAAAAAAGTCATCCTTAAGTACAAGCCTTAAGGCATTAAGTCCCTGCATGGCATAATAATAATTAAATAATAATAATAATAATAATAATAATAATAATAATAATAATAATAATAATAATAATAATAATAATAATAATAATAATAATAATAATACAATTTAAAAGAAACACATGCAGTAAAATAAATTATATAAAACTAAATTAATAAATTATACAACAATACGACAATACGACAATATAACTATATATATATATATATATATATATATATATATATATATATATATATATATATATAAAAAATTATAATAATAAATTATACAACAATATAACTATATATATATATATATATATATATATATATATATATATATATATATAAGATAGAAGTACAGTAAAGGAGGCAAAGGTTTTCACTTAAACATTTTAATTACTGTCCAGTTTTTAAAGTTTTTTTGTATGTTTTTTTAACATATGAAAAAACTTTACCAACTCAAGCTGAAAACATTAATAATGTACAAAAAACATTTACTGAAAATAATAATATATATATATATATATATATATATATATATATATATATATATATATATATATATATATATATCGATAATAAAATAAATATCGAAAACAACCTCATTGAACCACTGGAACTCAGATGGTAGACCGGTGAGAGCGTCCGGCTGGCATTCGGAAGGTTGTGGGTTCGAGTCCCATCTGGAGTTCAGAGTTTCTCTGAGTTTAACTTACGACAGCTTGTACAGGAAAAACATGCGAAAAAACTTTACCAACTCAAGCTGAAAACATTAATAATGTACAAAAAACATTTACTGAAAATAAACTGACACAATGCGACTTGTAGCCCAAGTATACAGTATATCGAAATATATATATATATATCAGATGGTAGACCGATGAGAGCATCCGGCTGGCATTCGGAAGGTTGTGGGTTCGAGTCCCGTCTGGAGCTCAGAGTTTTCTCTGAGTTTAACTTACAACAGTTTGTACAGTTAAAACATACGAAAATAACTTTACCAAATCAAGCTGAAAACACTAATAACGTACAAAAAACATTTACTGAAAATAAACTGACACAATGCGACTTGTAGCCCAACAAGTATTTGTGACACACGTACGGATTGACTAGTTTACAGGCGTATAAATATCGAAAACCACCTCGGTCTACCATCTGAGTTCCAGTGGTTCGGTGGTGAGAGCGTCCAGCTGGCATTCGGAAGGTTGTGGGTTCGAGTCCTGTCTGGAGCTCAGAGTTTTCTCTGAGTTTAGCTTACGACAGCCTTTACAGCAAAAACATACGAAAAAACTTTACCTACTCAAGCTGAAAACACTATACTTGTCAAATAATATTTGTCTACCAAGTTATTATTAAACACAAAACACAACCGAAAGACTTTCTGTGACATATTACTGACTCGCAATACTCGCGAGTAGCGAGTATTTGCCAATGTTTGTTTTCGCTAGAAGTGTGAGTACTCGTGCGTAACGAGCCGAAGCGAGTACTCGCTATGATGCGCGAGTACTCGCTACTCGCGAGTCGGTATTACCTTACTCGTGAGCGGTACTGTAAGTACACTGTCATTCCAGAACCACTCCCAACTTTACCATGCAGTTCAGCCAGTAGCTAGAGTGTCAGATTACAGTTGTAAACTGAGGTAAAGGTTGTGGATTTGAATCCCAGTTACAATTAAGTAGAGTTTTCTCTATTCACCCAGAATGGTTCATCAGTCAGAGGACACAACCTAATCAGTGGCGTGCAGTGACCAAAATTGATAGGCAAGTGAAACTCCCTAGGGGGGTCTGGGGGCATGCCCCCCCAAGAAAATTTTTGAGTTTGAAACCCCCCAGTAGTGCATTTTCACTGATTTCTAACCATCTATGTCTTGTTTTATAATGCACAGCAAAACATGTTTTGCATCTTATAGATTATCCGAGAATAAATACTGATGTTTAGTCATACCGCACATTTACATGCATTTGCATATTTCTGTAGGCCATAGTTCATGCAATTCACATGCTATGCAAATAAGTGAGATAACTAGGTTCATATTTTGGTTGCTGCGCAATTCACCAACAATATATCGACAATGACTTGCCCTTCATAACTTTCTTTTTCAATTTTAAATGATGCACAATGTGTGTGGTTTAAAACAGCGCACCTTGGCACCTATAATTCCCCTGTTTGAAATTGTACACACGACTCCTGCTGTTTTGTGTGTGTGTGTCATTCTTAAGCTGCCCAGATGCTGTGTTGGTAAAGGCAGAAGATTTAGTTTGATGTTGTTTAGAAGTGAACAATTAAGACTAATTTTTTTTCATTCAGTAAAAATATTCGCTTACATGACCGCATGCCACTGAACCTAATATCATTATATTGGAATATTTTATTGTGTGATCTCAAGTCTTTACTAGCTGAGCATTCTCTCACCTAGCAAAATCTTCTCACAAACCCCTTAGGGATGACAGGGATGGGTTTGATGCATTAAAAGATTTCAAGCAGTGTTTATCATTATTGTGAGTCTTTAATATTCTGTGTTTGTCATGCTCCACCAACAACACAGAATAAGGACATTCTCCATTGACAATGGAAACCCATGAACAATTTTCATATACATAAATATTGATTATTAATTGATATTGCAATTTCTATCAATTATAGATTGTATAGCCAGCTACTGTGGGTCAGGGAAATTAAAGTAAGACAAATAAGGCAACAATCTTCGCAACTTTTACTTAAAGTCTTATATTTCTAAGACTGGTCTTCGTTTGTGAAGTTCTAAGGGGTGTTTATATATATGGAGCCGAGCTGGGCACCCACTTTACTGAAAACGTGTTTGTGCTATTATTTCTTGTTGATTTTCATCTCCAGTTTACGAGAGCTGAGCCAACGTTTAACCCACCTCGCCAAGATCTAGCCGGTCTGGTTTTTTCCCATGTAAACACAATTGACAGACTGGCTTGGCGGGCTGGCATTAAAAGCTCCGTACATACGACAACATTTGTTTTTATCACCTTTTTCCGACATATTAATCGTTCACTGATCACAAGTTCTGTTTGTTTGTGTACAGTTGCCGGAACTGATAAATTACGCCGTTTATAGCATAACAAGAAAGCCAGCTAGCCTTCTCATGTGAATGAAAATCATCTCACCAAAGCGGGCTACTGTAGCTTGCTCGCCTCCATATAAACAGCATTTCCGAATGCAAATGCGGAAATGCCAGATGATTTCCTGGTTTGAACGAAAAGGTGTAATACTCTAAAAACCCCACAATTATTCAATTAACTAAAACAGTTGGTCTTTTCTAGCTCTATTTCAAATTCCTAGAGCAAAAATTAACATTCTATCTGCATACTCACCTTCAATAACTTCAAGCCATACTTTTCAGCTAAGATGTTTACGTCCGCTTCTGTGGCGTGCGAATGGATTTGAACAGCCCAGGAATTGCTGTATTTCTTGCCATTCGCTTCTCGCGCGAGATTGGTTAGCGAATCAACATTATCCAAAGATTGCAACATTACGAGAAGATAAAACAAAAGCATGATGAAGACACTCGTTTAGACAGAGTGAGAGAAATATGTTCTATTATTCTAGGAAGTCGGAACGGAAACCAGACATGGCGCCGAGGCAACACAACACTCGGAAAAAAAACAGTTTCTATGGAAATGCCAGACGAGCGAGCCGAATACTCTCCGACGATACGCGAGGGCATAGCGGGAACACATGCAAATGCCACGATTCGGAAATGGCGGCTGTCGCATACACACCTAAAAGTAGGTACGCAATGCGTACATGCGGATACTGGTATTTATTTGGCTTGGGAGTCTAAGATAACTAATGGGCCAATAGCGGCACCATCTTGAATTCGCAATGCATTGTGGTCTATCCAGGGTAATAAGCTCAATTAAAAGGGCGATTGCTTAGTGTTGAGACACAATGCGGTAATTTTGTCTTGATTAACACTTTCATGGCAACAAATGTCTAGATATGATGGTTGTGAGGTTGTCATATTGGTAAAAACAATAATTCTCGTACATATAAGGATACATTTGTTATGAATCTATCCTTACACGTCCGAGAATTGTTGCAATATGACAATTATTATATTTAGATATTGTTGCCACGAAAGTATTTATAAAGAAAAAATTACCGCATTGTGCCTCAACACTACGCAATCGCCCTTTTAATGGAGCTTGCTGCCCTGGGTAGACCATAATGCATTGCGAATTCAAGATGGCGCCGCTATTGGTGAAAAGGTCTACTGTGGATTGTAATTTCAAT
Source organism: Corallium rubrum (assembly GCA_964035015.1). Taxonomy (NCBI): domain Eukaryota; kingdom Metazoa; phylum Cnidaria; class Anthozoa; order Scleralcyonacea; family Coralliidae; genus Corallium; species Corallium rubrum. Next base: position 391,895 of record CAXIUP010000120.1, read on the forward strand.
TAATCTATTTCATGCAAACATACCAAAACATACTGAAAATAATAGAGAATCTTGTGACATCTATAAGAGCCCAGCACAAAACTCGAGGTAGTTGTAATATTCAAAATATTTATTTAGACATAATGTTTTGTTGTATACTTGGATTTTGGAATTTAAGCGAGAATGGTATTTTATGCAACCCAATCCACTGGTTCCAATTTGCCGACGATGCTGCCGTTATCACTGGTCAGGAAAAAGAAAATCAAATGCTACTAAACCGTTTTACCATCTGGTGTCAGTGGGCCAATATGATTATACGTGTAGATAAATGCTCAACATTTGGAATTAAAAAAGAACTAACAAAATCCGTTCAATATCTCCCTAAACTGTTTATAAATAGCTGTTTTGTACCACGTGTTGAGAATGGTAAATCCTTTCGATACTTAGGTCGCTACTTTAACTTCAATATGTCTGACGAAGATCACAAATCTGAATTATATGACACACTGACTAATACCATGAATGAAATCGACGAACTACCATTACATCCGAAAAACAAAATTCTAATGTACAATCGCTATGTTCTTTCAAAAATCTCTTGGCACTTCACCGTTTCTGATATCGGTAAAACCTGGGTAAACGAGAATCTAGATAATATCGTGTCAAAATATACCCGAAAGTGGCTCGAGCTTCCAATCTCAGCAACTCTTAGCAACGTCCTACTTCCTCATAACAAATTCGGCTTAAATCTCATTCTCCCATCAACTAAATTTCTTCAATGTCAAACTATATCTCGGAAAGTTTTGAAATCATCACCAAATGACGAGATCAAAAACCTATGGATGGCCACAAGCAATCACAAAAATGTACAATATGACAAGTACAAAAACACAAAAGACGTACTGAACACTATCAGGAAAGAAAATGAAAAAAGGCTTCAAAATCACCTCATTTCACAAGGTTCATTCTTCTCCAATATCATCAAATACTCTACACTCTCGCTCAACTCTATATGGTCCTCGGTCCAAAACAAACTTCCTAAGAATATCTTTAACTTCACCATCCGGTACATAAATAATACGCTCCCAACTCGCAAAAATCTGTTGAAATGGGGAATATCACCAACATCCGACTGCTCTTTCTGCTTGGAACCCGAAACCTTGCTCCACGTCGTCAATGGATGCAAGACATACCTAAACGAAGGACGTTTTACGTGGCGACACGATTCCGTTCTTAATTTCATTGCAACCTCTCTTAAATCCGTACAACACTATATTAACCTTTATGCTGACCTACCTGGCTTCATCAGTCCATCTGTTATTACCGGAGATAAGTTACGCCCTGATCTTCTGATAACAATCGAAAACAAATACATCTACATACTCGAACTGACTGTTGGATTTGAATCTAATCTTCTTACTAATGCAACCCGTAAGAGACAAAAATATCTAGAACTTATTAACGATCAGCACAAAAATTATGAAAAAGTGAAATTTATCAATTTATCTATCAGTTCGCTTGGAGTTTTTAATCAGTCATCTATAGACTTTATTGAAATGCTGAAAGACCTGAAATTTGACGAACGATGTAGAAAGTACTATACTCAGAAAATGATGAACACTTGCATAAGGGCCTCTTACTATGTATTTTGTAAACGTAACAAAGAATGGGATAACCCGACTTTAATGTCATACTAATATTTTTTATACCATTTGTTAATTCAAGTAGACATTGGTAAACTACCTGTAAAAGAGAGGTTTATCATTGTAGTATACGTAAATCATAAATAAATAAAGTTTCCATTATTATTACTCGGGCTACCAGGTTTCGGTGGCGTTTCTGTATTATTTTTCTGGTCGACAATTTGCAATTATTGCATCATCCCAATATGCTTTGCGAAACCACGTGGTGTGCTATCGATCTGGTATTGCTCCGTCTTGAAGCTTTTAGAAGATGACAAGTGACTTTAGAACACTGTTATTAATCAGTCATGTGGCTGAAAATTGTGCTCACTACACTTAAGCCGTAATCAAACAAGCAAGTCATCGCAAGTTGGTAGTCATTCTATCGGCTCAGCCAGCCTCTCTGAATAATTTCCCGAAAATATTATGTACCGTGACAAAGTTAAAACTTGTTTAAAACACTCATGAAACCTTTATTTTGTTAATTTGAGTGTTCGAACGACCGCTACAGAAATTTGTGACTGCCAACTTGCGATGACTTGCGTTCTCGTTTGATTACGACTTTACTAGAAATACATGAATGCAACAACCCCTCGCCCGCTTTTATTAAATGCTTTCTTGAAACACCCCCCCACCCACCCACCCTGATTAAAATAAGCATACCTGATAATTACAGCCAATATAAAAACAAACAGATATATATATATATATATATATATATATATATATATATATATATATATATATATATATATATAAACAAATGATAATCCTCAAGCTCATTCTATAATTTATGGATAAGATGAACATATCAAAGCAAAACTTAGATTTCATTATTAAATTCTGGTTGTACAAAATGTTTTTAGGAGGTTTCAAAAGGGATTATTTTTAACAAGCTTTAAATGGCTTCCCTATGCATACATGTTTTGCAAAGGCAGAATTAAAAGTCAACAGCTCAAAAATTACATTTATAATAGAGTCCGAGATAAAAACAATTCGGTAGAATCGGATTCTTGAAAGCAGTATTAAACAGACAACGTTTCAGTCGAAAATTTGGAAATACAGCCAAAAAAATCGCCAAAGCCCATGGCCATGAATGATGAGTATTTAATAATAAAAGTAATGAAGTAATGCCAATGAAAAACATCACGTCTACATAAGCTTATAAAGGTAGTGTTTTGAGTTAGCTTTAGTTAAGCTGATTTATGGTTAGGACGAGCAAAGGGAAAGCACGAAAACGTGAAACTGTATATTGTTTAGGTTAAGCGAAAACTTGAAAAATATAACAAGAATCCTACCGTTATATTTGACCACGGAGTAAGTGACTGCAGATCGTGTTTTTGTTTACCATACAGCGTTTGGTTTCTTCAAGTTCTCTGGTTTCTCTTCAAGATATATTAAACGGGTTGTTTGTATCCTTCTTTTCTTCGTGCTCCATTTCGGTTCGTTTAAATAAACGAAAGCAAAATACTATTTGTTTGAGGAGTTCATAGTTTTCTTCGTCGCTAGTCACCAGTGTCCAACTATTCTTACCGCGTGACGTCGTACCAAACATATATATAAATATATATATATATATTTCGCAACTGCTCCCGGTTTGGTCTTAAAATGTATATATTCTACACTCGAATTTTCCTTCACCCTAAACCCTTAGAACATGCTATGTAATCGAGTGAAATGCCCAATATAATTTATAATATATATATATATATATATATATATATATATATATATATATATATATATAAACTAGAAATACATGAATGCAACAACCCCTTGCCCGCTTTTATTAAATGCTTTCTTGAAACACCCCCCACCCACCCACCCTGATTAAAATAAGCACACCTGATAATTACAGCCAATATAAAAACAAACAGATATAAAAACAAATGATAATCCTCAAGCTCATTCTATAATTTATGGATAAGATGAACATATCAAAGCAAAACTTAGATTTCATTATTAAATTCTGGTTGTGCAAAATGTTTTTAGGAGGTTTCAAAAGGGATTATTTTTAACAAGCTTTAAATGGCTTCCCTATGCATACATGTTTTGCAAAGGCAGAATTAAAAGTCAACAGCTCAAAAATTACATTTATAATAGAGTCCGAGATAAAAACAATTCGGTAGAATCGGATTCTTGAAAGCAGTATTATTTCAGTCGAAAATTTGGAAATACAGCCTAAAAAATCGCCAAAGCCCATGGCCATGAATGATGAGTATTTAATAATAATAGTAATGAAGTAATGCCAATGAAAAACATCACGTCTACATAAGCTTATAAAGGTAGTGTTTTGAGTTAGCTTTAGTTAAGCTGATTCATGATTTGGACGAGCAAAGGGAAAGCACGAAAACGTGAAGCTGTATATTGTTTAGGTTAAGCGAAAACTTGAAAAATATAACAAGAATCCTACCGTTATATTTGACCACGGAGTGAGTGACTGCAGATCGTGTTTTTGTTTACCATACGGCGTTTGGTTTCTTCAAGTTCTCTGGTTTCTCTTCAAGATATATTAAACGGGTTGTTTGTATCCTTCTTTTCTTCGTGCTCCATTTCGGTTCGTTTAAATAAACGAAAGCAAAATACTATTTGTTTGAGGAGTTCATAGTTTTCTTCGTCGCTAGTCACCAGTGTCCAACTATTCTTACCGCGTGACGTCGTACCAAACATATATATAAATATATATATATATATATATATATATATAAACTATTTCCCAGATTTCGTCTCCCTCGCTTTTTCTACACGCGTGTAAAGTGGACTCCTCGCATGTCGAGATTAGCACCCTCACCGGGCTCCGGGCCTTCGGCCCTCCGCCCGGGCTCGGGGACTATTTCCCAGATTTCGTCTCCCTCGCTTTTTCTACACGCGTGTAAAGTGGACTCCTCGCATGTCGAGATTAGCACCCTCACCGGGCTCCGGGCCTTCGGCCCTCCGCCCGGGCTCGGGGACAACTGCAGATCTTGATGGCGATAAATCTACACTAAACGGTGCTGAGCTATTTACAGTATATTTCGATCTGGGTTAATATCCCGCTATCTCGATCAAGACAAACTGATTATAAACGATTTATATGATTTATTCAATTTTAATACTGAAAAGTATTACTCATGCTCACAATCTGATAACTTGCTGACTTTTGAAAACTATCTGCAAGATGAGCGAGACATAAACAACGTTGAAAACAGAATTGACAACTTGCAAAGTCCCGATAATCGCATTAAAAGATATGATATTTATATCGCTTTAATTTTTCGCTCGAGTGTAATTAACGTGATCGTGCAACACGTATTTTCGATAAGCATTAGATAGCTCCGGCACAAAGCACAGCCTGAAAATTTCTGCTTGTGAAATAAGTGAATTATAGTTAAACATCTCGGGCCAGCGCTTATCATGTTAACACTTCAAACATTAATTCAAAGGCTATTCAGGTTTCAGAAATGTTGATTCGAACGGTTTAACACTCTTGTCTGAGCCAGTGGCGTGGGCGTTTAGTAAAACACGGAACAGCGGAACAGCGGAACACCGGAACAGCGGAACACCGGAACAGCGGAACACCGGAACAGCGGAACAGCGGAACACCGGAACAGCGGAACAGCAAAAAATGGAACAAATAATAATAATAATAATAATAATAATAATAATAATAATAATAATAATAATAATATAATAATAATAATAATAATAATAATAATTTACTGTTAGCCTGCGCTGCAGACGACTAACAGTTGACGCCATGCTGACACAAAGACTTTACAGAAGTGTCGACATACGTGTAACGTTACAAACATCTTGGCAACTTGTTGTTGGCAAACATAGCAATAAGACTGGTTTAAGACGGGGTTTAGTCGTCTACGGCGCAGGCTAGTTTACTATCCGTACAAGTATTTGTCCACCAAACGGAAAGCGTACTAGTTAAATACTGTGCCAGACAAAAATTGTTTATGTAGTACCACTTAGCCAGAACTAGGGGGGGGAGGGGGGGGGGTCTCGTCACCCCTTGACTTTGTATTTATTACGCATACTGGAACAAGATACGTGAAGATATGTAAACGGAAGGCTAAGTAAACAGGCGAATTTTTAGGAGGTAAAGCTGTTAAACCCAGTGTTATTATTATAAACGCAAGCACTCTTACAATCTTTTTATCCGGACGAAAATTTATTCGAACTCGTGTAAACGGAGCTAAAGCTAAACATGTTGTATTCTCAATCTGGTGTTTGTAATATGTTCATGATTAATAAGAAATCGGTTACAGTACAGTCGTTGGTTTTAAATATCATTGTTTTCTTACTTCGACTTGGAAAAATAATCAAACCTGCCTAAAATAATGCCAATATGTAATTGCGTAACCACACACAGCGAACACCCCCTGGTTTAATTCACCTTTTCGGCGCTACTTTAACGGGGGGTCACACGTGTTCTCAACGCCAAATTTTCGGACAAACAAACTCGGACAACATACACAGACACTGAGGAAATGACGCTATAAAAATGGTTGAAATGTGCGCCTGGGTAGTTGTAAGAACTATTTTGGATACCCAGAACGATCAAATATGTTAGACGAAACTGCTACAAGTTTTTATGATTATTCAGCCGCAAAAAGCCCAAAAGCAGAGTCAGAGAGAAACGTATAAATTGGACCATGGCAGCCGCGTGCGTTCGCGGCAAGTCGGCAACAGAATTGCTTTGTACAAGATAGCTATATCTACAGCCTTTATTATATACGTTGGGACCAACAATGAAACCTCTAACCTAAAATCAGCTACAGTTCTGCCAGTGCAGAAAAGCTATTCGAAATTTCAAATCAGTATTGTCTACACGCATGATTCCTATGATTATTAAGTGCGCTCAAAGTAGCGCACTTAAAATTGCTTAAAATAGAAACTAGACTGGAAAAAGGCACCGACAAGCAGTAAAATGGAAGGCAAATATTTTACTCTTTCACGTTCAACTTAGAAAGCGTACAAAAATACTAAATATCTTTAGTAAGTAAATACCTCACTTTCGTTTTAAATATTATATATCAATCATCATGCAGTATAGTGCACATCAACACATGTCATATGATACCCACGCGGCACTTCTTTTGTCCACGCGTAAAAGATATTACGCCAGACCAATACAGCAAACCATTTTTATTTATAATTTTAAATAAGGTGTTCTTTACTATAGCTGTAACTGAGGATATTAAGAGGCTATACTTTTAGACTACGTCAACGGATAAAACAAAGGCAGTAGATATATATATATATATATATCCTTCGTAAAAAGCAAGCTTTTCGCCGCGACTGCATGTTATAATCCACGGACAGTTCTCTGTTTTTTTTTATTCTTTTGCTGTTGAAAAATCGCAAAAACTTCTAACAGTCTCGTCTAACATCTGTCATCGTTCTGGGTATCAAGAACTGCTTTTACAACTAACCAAGCGCATCTTTCAACCATTTTTATAGCCCCATCTCATCAGTGTCTGTGTATGTTGTCCGAGTTTGTTTGTCCGAAAACTTTGCGTTGAGAACACGTGGGACCTCCCGTAGAAGTAGCGCCGAAAAGGTGAATTAAATCTATGTGCTCCATTGATGCCTCCGGGCTCCGGTGACAGATGAAAGATGTTTCCAAGGCTCTCAGCTAAAGCTTGGCCAGATTTATTTATTGCGCATAATGGGGTTATGAAACCACAGCAACGCACATGGTCCTGGGATCAAGTAAGTCTCATGGAGGTGAGCGCTAGCTTGTTGTTGACAGCAACTGATAATTAGCAAAGCTTGTATTACGCAAAGCATTATTACGCTATAGCCAAGCAGTGAAGCACGAAGTCTAGCAAAGATTTATCGTACCCACCAGCCCTCCCATATGCTCATATATTTGCTGAGATTACATAAATCTCATTTCTGAAATCTCATTTAAAATTATGTGTTTTAAAAACTTAACCGTTTCAAACATCCACTTTTATGATGGTTATATGATGCATGAAACAAACAAAGTCCGGGTCAGCCTATTTTCTGTACTTCCAGCAGTTCAATATTTGATCGCCACAGCCAGTTCAGATTATTATTATTATTATTTTTGATATTTTTGATATTATTATTATTATTATTATTATTATTATTATTATTATTATTATTGATATTATTATTATTATTATTATTATTATTATTGTTATTATTATTATTATTATTATTATTTGTTCCATTTTTTGCTGTTCCGCTGTTCCGGTGTTCCGCTGTTCCGGTGTTCCGCTGTTCCGTGTTTTACTAAACGCCAGTGGCGTGCGGTCATGTAAGCGTAGGCAAGCGCCTCTTGCCTAAACATTTTTACTGAATGAAAAATTTCTGGACTAATCTCTGAACAAAATCAGTCTTAAGTTCTCTTCTAAATAATATCAATTATCAAACTAAATCTTCTGCCTAGTGCCCGAGTTTATGTCCTGCTTGCGTAACACTTGTTAGTGTTTGCGATTGTTCTAGATGTTTTGTCTAGAAAGAGTCAAGTGGATTAAGAAGACTTATCTTGATACACCCTGCTTAAGAGTTCTAATTATTTTTTGATTATTAACCAAGGCAAGCGCCGCTTGCAGAAAAATATTTTGGGATCACTTCGAGCCTTGGTAACCTGGCCTATGACGGAAGTATCTGTTTTTCTGCGTGCGTAGAGGAAATGCTTACATTGCTCAACTTCCGTACAAATACATGCTAAATTTTTAATTATTTGCGTTAACAATTTGAATTAGTATTTTATTCTGGCTAGCGCCAGACAATTTTTATTCGACACTGGGAGGTCCAGGCCTCAAAGTGTTGTAACCTATCTCTTTAACACTTTGAAGCATGACGACGAGTCTTCAGTATTTTATTCTGGCTATAAACGCCAGATCATTTTATTCAACACAGGGAGATGTCCGGGCCTCAAAGTGTTAAATTTGACATCGCACTCCCTGCAGCGCGACTATATCGCTTCTCCTAGGTTCGTAGTCAAAGGTTTACGTTTGTTAAAGTTTTACAGTTGAGTTCAGTTATGATTTTGAATAATGACTCTTCTCCTAAAGGGCATTGAAAATCTAGGAATTTTACTTTGCTAACAGCATTCTGCAAGCGCTGCTGTCTGTTACGCCATACCAGATTATTTTGTTTTGGTATTAGTGAAAGTAGTTGTGTTTCCGTGGGGTGTCCCGAGTAGATCCATGCAACTTATAGCATTTAATCTTAAGCTGATGAGCTCCTTTCAGTATCGGTGAATTGTAATTGTAACTACGCTATAATTCTGAACCTATCTTACAATTTCTAATAAGAACATCATTCTGCTCAACAGCGACTCCTGTCGGTTGTGTAGCATGTGCAGTATTTCATTTCCTTATGGCGTTACAGACTAGCAACGCTTGCAGAATGCTGTTAAAGCAAGTATTCCCGGCCAAGATTTTCAAAACCAGTTTTGTGGAAACACCACGTCCACGTAAAATATTTTTTTGCTAAGCTTTAACGTGGTGTTTCCACAAAACTTATTTATTTATATTACATTATCGCCATGAAAACTTTCAAAGAATTAATTATTTTCAAAACCCTTTGTATAATTAGTCATTATTGAAAATCAGAACTGAATTGTAAAACTTTCACAACGCAAACCTTTGACGAACGCAGGAGAAACGATAGTCGGACTGCAAGGAGTGCGATATCAAATTTAGCGCGAATAATTATAAATTTAGCACGCATTTGTACGCGCGCAGAGTAATAGGCCAGGTTACCAAGGCTCGAAGTGATCCCAAAATATTTTTCCGCGAACCGCTTGCCTTCAGAGCTTAAAATCAACGATTGCGCATGCGCTAATTTAGGTTTGGGAGCCTCCAATTGGACAAATATAGAGCAAAAGCAAGCGGCGCTTCTAAGGGACACCGCTTGATAGCTGATAGGCCAACACACACGTGCGATACGATGAACACTATATGCCTCTGGGCCATTAGCTTAGGAATGACACGCACAAGACAGCACGAGTCGGGTATTCAATTTCAATCAGGGGAATTATAAGCACCAAGGCGCGTTATTTTAAACCATACACGTTGTACATCATTCAAAATTGAGAAATAAACTTATGAAGGGCAAGTCGTTGGTGAATGGTGATATTGTTGGTGAATTGCGCAGCAACCAAAAGGTAATGTTCATTTAAAACTAGTTATAATTTCCGTAATTCATTTATTTGTAGCATGCAAATTGCATGAACTAAAGTCTACAGAAATAATCAAATGCGCGCAAACATGTGGCGTATGACTATATGACTGATTGTGCAATTCTGTTGCTGAAATAAATTAATCACTGAAAACACGCGAGACTAAACATCACTGTTTATTCTCAGATAATCTAGAAGATGTAAAACACGTTTTTCTGTGCATTAAAAGGTGGATGGAATTTATGTTTAAGTAAATATAGAATATTAGTTCCGCTTTGTTACTTTTTCATAATTATTGCAATGCATGTAATTCGGTATAGCCATGTAGGACTGGAGTCAAGCTTTGTAAGGGACCATGTGTCCTATTGCTTGTCTCCTGTCAACTTGTCTTTTGTTGCAAATGTCTTGAATAAAATAAATAAAGTAATGACTGCATGCATGTCTGTACATTTACATCATAATGTGTAGGCGCATTATAAGTTTATAACATTTGTAAAATATAATTGCTAATAATAATACTCTATCTCTAATTATTGTAGTTACCCCAAAGTCACTAGTCAAAATATTATGCATCTATTTTTGATGACCCAAATATAGCTGTTCTGTAATTTTTGATTCGTGAATGCAGTGAAATAACTGTGTATTTTCAAAAATACCAGCCTATAGCCAGGCCTTACAGATTATTATTTTTGGAAAAATTCTTTCGGAAGTCACTGGAAATGCACTCCTGGGGTTTTCAAATTCAAAAATTTTCTGGGGGAGCATGCCCCCAGACCCCCCTAGAGGGGTTCGCTTGCCTATCAATTTTGGTCACCGCACGCCACTGGAGCAAAAACGCTAAAAATTGACTGCACCCTTCTGCTTTCTTTTTCCCTTCAACATGTGCTCTTTGTTGCGTAGAAATAACAATAATCGTTAATTTCTAACGATTAACCCTAATCTCTAACCCCTAACACTAAAATGTTTGAATTCGCGTTTAGGTAAATCGGCAAAAACAGGAAACGTGGACGCTAATCGCATTGTTAAAGAATATGATATTTTTATGTTTTATATTGTCTATGTTTTAGACTCTCGTAACACATGCATTGATGCGTCCCAATAAATGAATGTTCAACGCGTTTTGGCGGATACTGGTTGCTAAACCATAATCCGCTATGTCATGAGCGCGGTTGTGTGTGTTTGTGTGTGTGTGTGTGTGTGTGTGTGTGTGTGTGTGTGTACGAATGTTTTCGTCAATCACGTGATCAACGCAGACCAATAGCAATTGTCCGAATCAGCATACTTCAGAAGTCTTATTTATATGTCAGAAGGGCTTACGAACGTGAACACGAACAACGAATGGGAGATAAATGTTGAGTTTTGTTTCAGGTAATGAACATTTGCACGCAATCACAAGACGCCAAGAAATATGATGACAAGTCGACAGCTCACAGTGGGCTACTGGTCTGTCCGTATAAATTTGAACGTTTTTGAGAATTTTTGCGGATAGTCTGGTTTCGAAACAATATGTATTTCAGCATTTTAATACATTTTTATGCATGCATGTATGTATGTATGTGTATGTATGTATGTATGTACTGTTGTTTTATATTATAAATACAAGCGTGCGGTGACTGCACATTTACATGCCATACTTTCTCGTGTTCAATACAGCATCACCTAATAAAACCATACAAGGTGTTACTATAATAATTCCGGAACGCATTTCGACTTTGTCGCCTAAACGACAAGCTTTCCAAGTACGAAGAAACAGTGTGAGCGCTTGTTTGGCTTCGGATTAAAGATCTTTCTGAAATCTGAATGCCCTTTTAACTATTAAATGTTTCAAGTGTTTACGTGTTCATAAGCGCTCGACCAAGATGTTTTAGCTATAGGTTTACACGCAGAAATCCACCGTGCTTGGCATTATTTATGTTACTTGTAGACGTATGCAATACCCATTCAAAAAACGCGTTGAACATCGATTTATTGAGACGCATGAATGCATATGTTACCAGAGTCTAAAACATAAAAATAAAAAATATATTCTTTAACAATGCGATTATAGCCTGCGCCGCAGACGACTATAACAGTGTTATATTACGTCTGCGTAGCAGCGCCATAATCCGTGTTCTGCCAACCCCCCGATAAACGCGTTTCTGTACAGTTAATGATGATTCGTTCCTTTGAAAAACACTTCTACCGAGCCATTTCATTGGCTGTTTGGTCCTGCCAGGCACGATCGCGCACTATTAAGCACTTCACGCTGAGCGAGTTTCAACAATGTGAATGTGATGGATTTCCCTTAGACCAATCATGCACTTTATGTTTACAAGGGATAAATAAATGCTGTAACAAGTATTGTGTGGAAGGGAAAGGACAATTCGTTGTCTTAACAGAGCTAAAGAGTCTTCCGTTTGCTGTTCAAGTTGGAACACCATATGTATGTCGAGACTGCTATCAGAAACTGAAGAAACGCAGAGGCTTGTTGTCTCAACTCAACAACATCGAAAAGGCGCTGGAGTGCATATATAATGACAATAAATTCAAACAAACACCAGCGCTAAAAAGACCTTCAAGCGAACCGATCAGTGCTGGCTGTGCTGGCTCTGCAGCAGACTTGTCACAACTGCCGCGTTTTTGGCCGTGTAGTTGTTGGCCTTGTGGAGAATTCTAGAAGATGTTGTTGTAGACAAACCAAGACATCAGAAAACGCATTCGAAAGGGAAGCCCATTGTTGTTGATCATCGCTTTCTATTACAGACAGAGATCTCAAAAGTCAAAAAGCTTATAGCTCGATCAACAACAACTATTGACATCTGCATAGCATTTGTATCACTATAACACTGTTTTAGTCGTCTGCGGCGCAGGCTAGTTGGAACCTGATGCCAGTCAGAAATCTATGCACACCTTGCTATCAGATATCGTGACAGGCTCGTCGCAAGCTGTTTGCAGACTTGTAACAAGCTTGTTATAACAAATACTTGGTGATGAACTACACCGCAAAATTGTGTCAGGATCGTTGGCGAATCTGGCGATGAATTTCGTAGGCGATGCACAGCCAGCACTGATCGGTTCGCTTGAAGGTCTTTCTAGCGCTGGTGTTTGTTTGAATTTATTGTCATTATATATGCACTCCAGCGCCTTTTCGATGTTGTTGAGTTGAGACAACAAGCCTCTGCGTTTCTTCAGTTTCTGATAGCAGTCTCGACATACATATGGTGTTCCAACTTGAACAGCAAACGGAAGACTCTTTAGTTCTGTTAAGACAACGAATATAATTGTCCTTTCCCTTCCACACAATACTTGTTACAGCATTTATTTATCCCTTGTAAACATAAAGTGCATGATTGGTCTAAGGGAAAATCCATCACATTCACATTGTTGAAACTCGCTCAGCGTGAAGTGCTTAATAGTGCGCGATCGCGCCTGGCACGACCAAACAGCCAATGAAATGGCTCGGTAGAAGTGTTTTTCAAAGGAACCAATCATCATTAACTGTACAGAAACGCGTTTATCGGGGGGTTGGCAGAACACGGATTATGGCGCTGCTACGCAGACGTAATATAACACTGTTATAGTCGTCTGCGGCGCAGGCTATGCGATTAGCGTCCGCGTTTCCTGTTTTTGCCGATTTACCTAACATTACACTCAAGCACTCTCCTCCGCAGAGCCTTTTCTTTGGCTACTTTTAGCTATATTTACCACTGAATTATTAGTAATGGATAACTAGGGATAGTGGAGGATATATGAAGGCGGGAAACGGAGCTGGGGGAGGACGGGGGGAGGACGGAGGCGAAGGACGGGGGGGACCGCGCGCCTCGCTTCTATTAAATTACGTAATTCAGTGGTAAATATAGCTAAAAGTAGCCAAAGAAAAGGCTCTGCGGAGGAGAGTGACACTCAAGCGAAATTAAAGCGATATAAGTATCATATTTTAATGCGATTATAGGGACCGCGTTTCATGTTTTTTTCCTGTTCACAAAACTGAACAGTTAACATGTCCAGGGGAAAACAAGCTGTAATGATGTCGCAAAAATAAATCAAGTCAACATAGGTTATGCTGTGCCAAAAGCTGCTTGAATGTTTTCGTCAATCACGTGATCAAGGCGAAACGTTAATAGGCATACTTCAGAAGTCTTATTCGTATGTCCGAAGGGTTTACGAGCGTGTACCAGAACAACCACTGGAAGATTGGAAGTCGAGTTTCGCTTTTGCACGCAATCACAAGACGCCAAGAAAATATCCACGACGAGTTGATAGCTGATAGTGGTCTACTGATCTGTTGATATACAGTAAAGTTTAAACGATTTTGTCAATTTTTGCAAATCAGTGACTGCTTTCTAAACCATATACCTATATACCAGATAGTATGCATTTCATAGCTTTTAGGTTATGATATTATATGTATTCACTGTTATCTTAATATACTAAAGCAAGCGCGCGGTCAATGCTCGTTTACATGCAATACTTTTTCGTGTTCAGTAATTCAGCATCGCATAATAAAACCATACATGCAAAGTGTTATTATAATTATTTCGTAACGCACTTCAACTTTCTCGCTAAAACGAGAAGCTTTTCATGGACGAAAAGACAGAGCGAGTGCTTGTTTGGGTTCGAACCAGGATCTTTATGAAATATGAATAGCCTTTTAACTAATGTTTCAAGTGTACTGTTGACATGTTAGGCCCTCGGCTATCTGATTGTCTGTATATACGCAGAAATCAACTGTATTTGGTACTGCTTGAGTTACATGTAGGCGTATAAAGTATTTATTCAAAAAGCGCGTTGATCATTGCTGAGACAAATCAATTCATGTGTTACCAGAGTCTAATGTAGACAGTAAAGAATAGATTAGAACGAAAGCGATATATTATCACATTCTTTTAACAATGCGATTAGCGACCGGGTTTCCCGTTTTTCCCAATTTACCTAAAATTGTCATTTTAAGATTACAGTTAAGATTAGGGTTGGGGCAGGGCTTGGGTTAGGGATTGGGTTGGAGTTTAAGTAAGGGCTAGAATTAAGCATTTATCTTGTTAAGTTATTAAAGGCATTTAAACATTAATAATTATTGTCGATTCTACATGATACGTGAGAGCATATGCTGATATGTCACAAGGTTATCAAGCATTTTCAGTATATTTTGGCGAACAATTTACGTTGTTCAATCATTATCTGTAGGCCAAAAAAAAAACCAGTATCCGCATGTACGCATTGCGTACCTATTTTTTGAACAAGTATTGAATACGTCTACATGTAACATAAACAGTGCGATAAAACATCTTGGCCGAGCGCCTAAGACGTAAACACTTGAAACATTTAATAGTTAAAAGGGCATTCAGATTTCAGAAAGATCTTTAATCCGAAGCCAAATATTAAAGTGCTCACACTGTTTCTTCGTCCTTGGAAAGCTTGTCGTTTAGGCGGCAAAGTCGAAGCGCGTTCCGGAATTAGCATAGAAACACCTTGGGTTTTATTACGTGATGCTGTATTGAACACGAGAAAGTATTGCACGTAAATATGCAGTCACCGCGCGCTTGTATTTATAGTATAAAACAACAGTATATACATACATAAAAATGTATTAAAATGCTGAAATACATATTGTTTCGAAACCAGACAATCCACAAAAATTCTCAAAACCGTTCAAATTTATACCGACAGACCAGTAGCCCACTGTCAGCTGTCGACTTGTCATATATTTCTTGGGGTCTTGTGATTGCGCGCAAATATTCATTACCTGAAACAAAACTCAACTTTTATCTCCCATTCGTTGCTCTGGTACACGTTCGTAAAACCCTTCGGACATAT